>JAVLUX010000013.1:26900000-27500000 GCA_032164185.1 Moxostoma hubbsi
GTGTGACAAATATACTGTAATTTATGTTGTGATTCACTGAAAATCTTGCCCTCCACTGTTGCTCTCAAATCAAATATGTCAAGTTTGAAATCAGTGACGTATTTAGTTATTGACAGCTTTGGAATGAAGTGAGCTTGACCAAGGCCAGAAACATATTTGCGTAAGTACACGATTGCAGACCCGAGCGCTTGGCCAATGTATTGCCAACATGCGATCCGGTTGAACATACATAACGTGTGCTATTGCGTTACTGTGGCGGTAACAAACCTCAGTACCCAAGGGGGCTATAGCGTTAACTTCAAACGTTTGTGCCATTAAACCAGATATGTTATAATTCAGATAAGTTGCTATAAGTAGGCATTAGCTGTAACATATTTGGTCAGCAAACTGTAGCTCCACATGACCGTAAGAGACAGTTACACTAAAGTCCACTATAGCGCCCCTTGCAGCAACATTAAGAATACATTCTAGCATTGTTATGAATTGCAGTCTGACACTTTTTGAATGTAATAAAAATACAACAAACAAAATCCAGGTTGCGAAGCTAGAATCATCTGCTTTTACGTACTTGCGCAGACTTTGTTTTGGCCTTAAAGTATGACATTATTTTCATTTTTGAGTGCATTATTAATTTAAGGAACTATAATTTTGCAAAAGATAGGAATCACTGTGACTGAAAGACTTTTTCTAAATTTAGGGTTGAAATTACATAGTAATACATTGGATTTAATGAGAAATCGTTTTTGCCCTACCAGATATAAGCGTCTGGTGTGAGATATGCGATCCTGTTTGCTGTGCCTACATCATTACTCTGCTGGACTCTAATGTTACTGGAGCAACTGGCATCTTAGCACGGTCACACAAACAGGTGTGGCCTACAGTGTGCATGTGAGTTCAGTGGAAAATGATGTGCTATGGAAAATATGCAGATATCAGCACAGTCAATCTGAAGGTTATGGTCAGGACTCTTGAATTTCATGCATAAACACAGACACATCCTAACAAGTAAACGCATTGATGTGCATGATCTGTTTGTTCAACTACTGCAGCCGGATGGGATCAGAAATGTATTGTTATTTTTGTGTGTTTGTGTATACCTCTGCCTGTGTTTTGTATAGTCACAAAACAGGTAAAGCCACATTGTTTTCTATAGACAGCATTGAGTTTACCATCAGTGTGATCATTAAATTCAGTGGGCCAAGCAGCTGTCAGACCTCTCCATCAATCATTTGTCTATATTAGTGGTGCTTGCACCATAACAATTCCACAGCAATTCTCACATTCTTCAGTAAATGTAGACAAACATATATTTTGTTTTCTTTTTTTTTGCCGATCAGTATGTCATAGGATGTTAGCATAATGGTCAAGGATCTAGGCTGCAAGCATAATGCTTGAAGGTTTGATCCCAAGCAGAGATAATGCAGGAACTTCAGAGTAGCTGAGATCACAATTCTGTTCCATCACCATTGTGCCCTTGAGTAAAGCATTTTTGATTTTTCTCCCCTTTTCATGCCCAATTCCCAATGCGCACTAGGTCCTAGTGTCCTCAATCCAGGTGGCGGAGGATGAATCTCAGTTGCCTCCACGTCTGAGACCGTTAATCCACGCATCTTATCACGTGGATTGTTGAGCACGTTACCATGGAGACATAGCGTGTGTGGAGACTTCACGCTATTCTCCGCTCCATCCACACAGAATTCTCCACGTGCCCCACCAAGAGGGAGAACCACATTATAGTGACCACGAAGAGGTTAACCCAACATGACTCTACCCACCCTAGCAACCGGGCCAATTGGTTGCTTTGGGAGCCTGACTGGATTCACACAGTACGCCCTGGATTCGAAATTGCGACTCCAGGGGTGGTAGTCAGCGTCTTTACTCGCTGAGCTACCCAGGCCCCCATCTTATGAAAGTTTATTGGAGTACAAAATATACTTGTACTTACTTATACTCCTTTTTAAAGGAGCAATATGTAACATTGACATCAAGCATTTAAAATGGTATTGCAGGCCAAATACTATATATTGGAGAGAGTTGTCTCCCCTGTCCCCTCCTCCCCAGACTCGAAGCTCACGGTGGTTGCCAGGTTGAGGGTGCGCAACAGGAACAAGCAAACTGACAATGGCAAGCAATGAGCCTTACACTGTAAGTTGATTAGCTAATCTATATGTCTGCAGTGTTTTTATTGTTTACAAAATATAAACTTGCTCAAATGGATTTTATATAACTTTGTCAATGTTAGCTAGATGTATTGCTGGCTACCATGGCTGCAGAGCACTGTGTTTGCCCACTAACCAGGGTTGGGGAGTAATGGAATACATGTAAATGGAATACGTATTTAAAATACAAAATACAAGTAACTGTATTCCACAACAGTTACAATATAAATCATTGGTAATTAGAATACAGTTACATTCAAAATGTATATTGATAACTGAAGAGATTTCTTTGGAACGTAATTTGTTTCATTTAATATTTAGTCCTTTTAGTTGGAAAACATTTATACATGTAGATGATGCGATCCAAAGTACTTTTAAACAGAGGTAAAACACTTTATTATGATGTGTTACATTTATACGAGCAGACAGAGAAGTAAGTTTGAAGTAAGTTTGGAGCAGAAGAAATAGAAATAAACTGTCAGCTTTACGCTAAGCAAAAATGCTATTTCTTGCCATTTTACATGCCCATGTTACCAGGCACGATCATATTTTTTTATCAAGAAAATTCACATTAGATCATAATATTTTTTTTCTATGAATACCTTTGAGATTAGGGGAAAAAAATCATATTCTTGATAATAATTTTTGTATTGTTTTCCTTTAAAAATATCAAAAAATCCTTAAAACAAGATAAATTAGATTAATCTTGTTTTAGAAGCAACACTGCATAAGATATTTATGTTTTTCAGAGAATGATGCTTATCGCATTTTAGCTAAAAACTGGTAAATTTATCGGCTCGGCCGATATATCAGTCTGTCAGTAGAGTAGATGCCTCAACAAATGGTGCATTCGCTGAAAGAATGAGTGACAGGTAAAACTGAGGAGCATACATGGATCAGGTTTTACTCAGGTTGGTAACCAGATCTGAGCTCTGGCAGGTGGGGAGGCTGAATCCTGCAGCCTACAATAGACCTGAAACAGCCATGCTTAGTTTTGCTCATGTTAGAAGTGTATTTCTCTCTCACACATTTTCTCTCTCTTTCTCTCTCTCTCTCTCATCTTAAATAGATGGATGAACCAGAATGATGGATTGAAGAGGGAGGTTAGATACATCTGTAACCCAAGAGCAAAGGCAAAGCTCTGATGTCAATTTGAAAGGTTAAAGGCATTCATAGGTAATGATGACGTTAGACAAAAGACTCCTGGCCACACTTGTGTCCATTTTCCTGTGGCTCAGGTTACAAGCCATCATAGCCTGCAAATTCTAGGCCCAACACTTCAAAAAACATTCTTGAAGCTTCAGTGCTTGGAGAAGAGTACAGAAGAAGTCCCTCTCTGGGAATAAACTTCCACTGATGTGACCACTGCACAGAATTATGTAACTTTACGCTCAGAGAATCGGTGTTGTAGTGATTCAGTAGGGTTGCACATAGCTGAAGCTTAGAGTTTTTTTTTTATTTTATCCAATTTCATAATTGGATATAATTTTTTGGACTACATTCATCAGTCATTATGTCCCTACATGTTGAAAAATTGCAAAAAAGAAAAACGTGAAAAAAACATTTGCACCATTTCAGTTATTTTTTTAAGTTTAGTCCAACCACAATGTGATGTTTCAAATAGAATTATGAGTTATTTTAGGCTACGTCCACACTAATGTTTCATAATTTTTAAAGTATGCAGTAGGGATGGGCATGAGTACTCGAGTACCCAAGAAAACTGTTTTCAACTTAACACTGCGTTTTAAAAACACGATGATTATGGCATCATGGAAACCATGGTTTGCAGATACATGGTTCAGAAATAGTGGAGCACACTTACTAAGCTTATTATGGTAACCTGAAAGAAGAACAGAGACGTGTGTTCTGGGTATTGTTTCATTGAACTGACCAGCGAGTCTTCAATTAATGACAAAATATTATGCATTATTTTTTGATCATGCCCTCTTTTGTACTTAGTGTAACACTACATTATAACTGCCTATGTTAATGATTAGATTTTGGAACAATGAGACACAATGCAGCAGCCAAATACATATGACATACAGTGCATCCGGAAAGTATTCAAAGCGCTTCACTTTTTCCACATTTTGTTATATTACAGCCTTATTCCAAAATGGATTAAATTCATAATTTTCCTCAAAATTCTACAAACAATACCCCATAATGACAACGTGAAAGAAGTTGCATAATCTTTGCCATTTATTAAAAATAAAAAACAAAAAAATCACATGTACATAAGAATTCACAGCCTTTGCCATGACACTCAAAATTGAGCTCAGGTGCATCCTGTTTCCACTGATCATCCTTGAGATGTTTCTACAACTTGATTGGAGACCACTTGTGGTAAATTCAGTTGATTGGACAAGATTTGGAAAGTAACACACCTGTTTATATTAGGCCCCACAGTTAACAGTGCATGTCAGAGCACAAACCTAGCCATGAAGTCCAAGGAATTGTCTGTAGACCTCCGAGACAGGATTGTATCAAGGCACAGATCTGGGGAAGGGTACAGAAAAACGTCTGCAGCATTGAAGGTCCCAATGAGCACAGTGGCACAGGACTCTTCCTAGAGCTGGCCGTCCGGCCAAACTGAGCAATCGGGGGAGAAGGGCCTTCATCAGGGAGGTGACCAAGAACCCGATGGTCATTCTGACTGAGCTCCAGCATTTCTCTGTGGAGAGAGGAGAACCTTCCAGAAGAACAACCATCTCAGCAGCACTCTACTAATCACGCCTGTATGGTAGAGTGGCCAGATGGAAGCCACTCCTTTTTTTTGCCAAAAGGCACCTGAAGGACTCTCAGACCATGAGAAACAAAATTCTCTGGTCTGATGAAACAAAGATTGAACTCTTTGGCCTGAATGGCAAGCGTCATGTCTGGAGGAAACCAGGCACCGCTCATCACCTGGCCAATACCTTCCCTACAGTGAAGCATGGTGGTAGCAACATCCTTCTGTGGGGATGTTTTTCAGTGGCAGGAACTGGGAGACAAGTCAAGATCGAGAGAAAATGAATGCTGCAATGTACAATGACATCCTTGATGAAAACCTGCTCCAGAGCGCTCTGGACCTCAGACTGGGGTGAAGGTTCATCTTCCAATAGAACAACGACCTTAAGCACACAGCCAAGATAACAAAGGAGTGGCTACGGGACAACTCTGTGAATGTCCTTTAGTGGCCCAGCCAGAGCCCAGACTTGAACCTGATTGAACATTTCTGGAGAGATCTGAAAATGGCTGTGCACCAACGCTCCCCATCCAACCTGATGGAGCTTGAGAGGTCCTGCAAAGAAGAATGGGAGAAACTGCCCAAAAATAGGTGTGCCATGCTTGTAGCTTCATACTCAAAAAGACTTGAGGCTGTAATTGGTGCCAAAGTTGCTTCAACAAAGTATTGGACAAAGTCTGTGAATACTTATGTACATGTGATTTTATTTTTTTTTTAATATATAAATTTGCAAAGATTTCAAACAAACTTCTTTCATGTTGTCATTATGGGGTATTGTTTGTAGAATTGAGGAAAATAATGAATTTAATCAATTTTGGAATAAGGCTGTAACATAACAAAATGTGGAAAAAGTGAATCGCTGTGAATATGTTCAGGATGCACTGTATATATATACATACTGTATTTGTACATGTCTGTGTGCCCCACACACCGAGTACTTGACGAGTACTCAAGTAATTACTTGACCAAAATACCCATCCCTAGTATGCGGTATTAGAGAGTGTTTTTGAAAGTCAAAAGTTTTTGCTGTCAAAAGTGCTGTCTCAGTGTGTATGAAAAGCCAAAATGTAACGAAAATTATGCATTTTCAAAGAAAACATATTAGTGTGGACTTGGCCTTAGAAATTCCCATAACAGCATGGAATTCTGGGATGAATATCACCATGCTCTGCATTGCTGCATTTCTCAGAGTTCTGGAAGATTCCCTGGGGCTTTATCACCATGCCGGTTGATTAGATTTGTACTCTACCATTGATTCTAGTATAAAAACCCACAACAGAACTGAGTGATGGAACCAATTGCACTAGAGCCAATCAGGGTGACAGTGCTTGTTGTTGTTGAGGAGCTTGATGCTGATAAGGTTGAGGGCAAAACACAGTGCCCTCTGGATTTACATGTGATGAATCTCTTCTGCCACTTATAGAGATTTCCTTACACAGAGGTCAGGGATCAGCTTCTTTTGTGCAAAATAGTTTTCTGCATGTAAAGTTGGCACCATACACAAAAAACAACTACTTGACATTATAATAACATTTAGATTTTCTTGTCTTGGTTGGTCCTGTTTCCAGTCGCTATTTTTGGACTCGACTTAAAACAGTAAAAGTTCTCTCATTACTTATTGATAGGCCAAACAATGAATGAATGCATGCATGAACTACGAAACTAGATGTGATATGTTTTTTATGGGGGCATGTAATAAAATATGTGTACCTGTTGAGTTTAGTGAATGCTTAATTGTGTCTTTGCATGAGTTGTTTTGATTAACTGTATTGTGCAGTACAGATTAAATGTTCTTGTATTTCTAAGGTTTGTTTTTGTCTGTCTTAGTATAAATATAGTCGGAATAAAGTTTTACCCTGAATCTTCCTCTAGCCTGTATCACGCATGATCCTTTGACTGCCGGCTGTTCAGGTTGTAAAGCATCAGCAGGGTAATTAAAAAACATCTCAACCTCATTTAATGGATTAATCTTATTAATTATTGATGGTTCTTTTCTCAGCCCAAATTCATGCCAGCATCCCAGTGCGCCATATGTCCCAGATTATTGGGACATTTTCACTTCATCATCATAATTCTGAGTCTCATTGTTTCTCTGCTATAAGACTTTCAAACAGACTTTCATTTCTTTTTTTGTTCTTTTTTTTTGTATGAGACTATCTCCCTTTCTGAGACTGTCTTCTCAAGTATCTCTTAATCTGAGTTTCATAGACATCTGCATTTCATCTCAATGAAAATTATTTTACAGAAGTGTACAGGCAATATACAGGCATTAATGGACCAGTGCTTGACTGAATGACTTTAATTCTTGACTGCACTAGCAGAAATGTCTTCCACAGAGCTGTAAGAAACTGAAACCTTAGTTTAATACCAGAACTTTCCAGAGAGTTCATCAAAAATGACTAAACAATCTGACTCTTTCAAGAACAATTTTTATTTGAATGGGCAGTGTTTCCTGCAGCCACAGCTGTTCCTCCACAGTCCCTTTCGAGGCAAGTCAGTCCACTCTGCGGCCATCTTGGAAACGGGAAGCTATTTTGTATGGATACAAGCAGCTTAAAAGTACTTGGCAGTAAAATCTGTTAAGGATGGAATCATAAATTGTGCTTTTTTTTAGCTCAGCTCAACTAAAGAATGCTATTTGTCAGGCTGATACAGCTAATGTGCATGCACGTTCTTGAGTTAATTAACAAGTGATGTCTATATCTAAATAGTTATTCACTCTTTAACCTGTAAGGCTGTACTTCCATTCTACATCTGCCATATTGGACTTTCCAGTTTCTCTTATTCATTATCTGATGAGATAAAAAAGACTTATGGGGGAATTTTAAAGCATCTCTTTAAAAATATATATATAATTTTATCACCTGTAACTGTATCTGACACTAATAGTGACCAGCACTTTTTGTGAATGAAGCTCAATCTGTAATAAGCCTGATTTAAATTTCCTTGCAGAAAGGAATGGCAATGACTTAATTGAAATATATTCTTAAGACACAGTGCAATTTAAGCACTGATTGCGCTTGCTTAAACAAGATTGCAGGTGGTTAGCGAATAAGACTGTAATACCACTTGCAACATGTGAATTCACCCCATCTCAAATGATACAAAGAAAAATAAATAGACTGCACATCTTTCTATTGCTATGTTTTCTCTTGATACACGCAAAAACAAATACACAGTGTGACCAGTTTAGTCCAATTCACAAACCAATGACTGTAATGAGCTGGTTCTTTTAATGGATCAGTCGAAAAATTTCTCAAACTCACAAGTTATCAGTTACAAATCAAATTACATTTAATCTAGCAAATTACTCGCTGTAATTTGGAATAGATGATGGTATTGTTAGAGACATTAGGAATTGATGTGCTACCAGTTCTCACATTTCCCTGCTCAAATGGTGAATCTCAGTGATTTTCTTTTAATTATTATTATTATTATTATTATTGCAATGTTAAAAATATGTACTATATTCCATTTGTAGTGACAGATAACTTCACTGGCCTCAGTGATCTCCAGTCACCTGTTTATTTTTTCCAGGCAGGTATATGGTGTGCAATCCATGTGATTAGCTGAGGTGTGAATTGAGCCAAAACAAACACACACACACACACACACACATACACATTCACCTGTGCTGTTGCATAACAGAGTTACAAATGCCTTACATAACAAGTGTCCTGAACACTTATCAGAGATGATTATTTGGGAAGAAGGCCTCTTTCCTACCTAATTAAATATTGGTATCAGGATAAAGAGTGAGTTTTTGTTTATATGTTTCTGGTTTGGTCTGTGAAGGATATGTACTTGTCCATCAACAAACAACATCCTCTCCTTTCCTCTGATTAACATAATTTTACACTGAACAGTAGTTGAATGGTAGCTGTCATTTGCACACGTGTGTACCGGGGGTGTGCTACTGTGTAACAAACACAATTTCAAACTTTAATGAAACATACACATGGAGTTTATTTGACATGCCACATGCTGTCTCCCTCTCACACACAAACACTCAAAGAGCTGTTGTGTCATGAAGGTGGATGTCAACCCCACCAGTTTAGTGTGTGTAAGTCTACACCGCCTGCAGGAAGTGCTCAAAGCAGCACATGAATTAGTGATTGACACATCCCCTCTTGTTACACAATCCCTTCAAAAGACAGATATATGACACAAAAATACAAACATCCTGTTGAATGTGGGAAGCAAACCATGATTGTTTTGCACAGTATTTCCTCGATTTTAAGAAGTTGTTATATTGACTTAAGGCATAGTTTAGCCAAAAATGAAAATCATGTCATCATATACTGTAGTCTACTCATCCTCATTTTACTCATGTTGTTCCAAACCTGGATGACTTTATTTCTTTCGTGCAGTTAATTACTTATATTTGTTTTGTTTTAGTCATTGTTTTAGTCATTTGATGGACATGTCCTTTACAAATAGTCAATATTTTGTCATCATATTAATTCATTTTAGTCCATTTTTTCTTGACAAAAATGACAATTTTAGTCAACAAAAATTATGTTGTTTAGTTGATGCCAAATAGACAAAACAGTGTGTCAAACTGTAAAAGACCAAACTTTAATATAAACATATACCGTAAAACACATACGTATACATACACTTGGTGTCAATGTTACATATTGCTCCTTTAAATATTAGATGAATCCATGTCTAATATCATCTTCTATATATAGATTCTCAAGATGTTTTTCTTCTGTTTATATCTTGTAGTAATTTTTATCTCGTCATATTTTCGTCAACAGTATGCTGTATTGAAATTGTTTAATTGTCATCACGATGTGCTTTTTTCGTCTCGTCTTCATTATCGTTGAGGAAGTAAAAAAAACTTTGTCAACTAGCGTTTTCATCAGTGATAGTTGACGAGATTAACACTGCTTCCGTGTAACAGAAAAGGAGATGTTAGGAAATAAAAATTAGCCTCAGTAACCATTCACTTGTTAATTTTTTTGTAAAAAATACTTGCTATTAATGGGAATTCTGGATTTTGTCTTTATTGCTATCGGTGGCAAGAGTTATGTGACAAAAATTGTATCAATATTAAAATAACATTCCACAACCTTTAATTATTTTTTTTTTACTAAGTGTTATGTTGGGATTATATAGGAATCAAATTTGAATCAAACAATCACATCATAAATGGCCAAACGTCAGTTAATTAGCCTAAAGGTAGGTTGTCTGTAAAGTGCACACGGGCGTTGTGTGGGACAAATATAGAACCTTTTCATTGTCCTTTGAAAGAACCGTTTGTTTTGTTTGCTTCCCCTCACCTTTCTCTGTTTACCTGCTTGATCAGCAGAATGAAGGTCACACTTCATATTTCACTTGCCCTCTTCTATTTGAAACCATCAGCACTGCTGGGCTAGTCCATTGTTTCTAGGGCACATATATTTGTAATAATGCAATGTTCAAAAACATCAGCAGATATTGAAAAAATGCAGTCACACATTGCAGAATGTTTACAATATGGGATACGAGATGGTAGGTAAAGTATTTAAAAAATTGCTAAATTCAGTTTTTGAGAATTAGTTTTGAAATCCCCATATTAATCATCCACTATTCTGAATATTGGGAAATGTCTCAATTAGGACTGGGTAAATATATTGAATTTCTGATGCATCGTGATCTTTATTTGAACGATATCGATTATTAAATCCCAAGATCACTTTTTTACTTATATGTTCAGCTCTCTGCCTGTGATTAGCTACTGGCTGGTAGATGTTTGTATTTCACTCACCAGTGACTGAGTAGTGTAGTGGCGAAGACGTTCAGCAGCAAGATTGTTTCACTGTGTGTTGAGAGGTAAAGTGTGATTTGAATCGTTTTGTGTTGTGTGTGTCCAAAGATGAGATCCACGCAAAATATTTGTGATTGAAAAATGTATCTTTTAATATCCTTTCTGTTCTTAAAGGAATGGTTCAATAAAAAATGAACATTCTCTCATCATTTACTCACTCTCATACCATCCCAGATGTGTATGACTTTTTTTTCTTCTGCTGAACAATAACAAATTTTTATTAGAATATCTCTGCTCTGTAGCCATACAATCAAGTGAATGGTGACCAGAACTCCAAAGGCTCCAAAAAGGAAATAAAGTCAGCATAAACATAATTACATCATTCTCCAGTGGTTTAATAAATGTCTTCTGAAGCGATCCAGTTTGTTTTGGGTGAAAACAGAACAAAATATTACTCATTTAACTCACTGTGCCTCTTTACAACAGAAGTTTTCTTGGCAATTATGATTTCATGCTCGATTACACACTAGCACACTGAGCATGCTTCAAGCTCTAGGAAGTGTAATTGAGCCTGAAATCATGATTGAGTCTAGAGACTGTAATGACAAGATGTACAGTGAAAAGGAGTTATATTTTGGTCTGTTCTTACTCAAAACAAACTGGATCACTTCAGAAGACATTGATTAAACCACTGGAGTCGTATGGATTATTTTTATTCTGTCGAATGTTGCTAATCATTTAATCTGTATCAATATCCAGTCCTAGTCTTAGTGTCTATGATAGTTTTGGCACTGGATGAAGTTATTTCATGCAAAGTGTAACTCAGTGTGAATTTTAATGTTTTTTTGTTTTGTTTTTCATTATCCTCAGGAGCGGTTTGAAGCTCTGTTCAGGTTCTACGATGATCAGACATCATTCCAGATGTTCAAGAGTTTCAAGAGAGTTCGGATCATCTTCAGCACTCCAGAGGCTGCTGCACGTGCACGCATCGAACTCCACGAATCCGATTTCAACGGAACTAAACTAAAACTCTACTTTGCACAAGTCAGTATTTAATAAGCATTATTGTGATTTATTCCTCATTATACACTGATGAGATCCTTAAAACTGATTGGACAAGTGGTGTTTCAAGCACTGGGACAAATCACCCTTTGTATCACTCTGCTTGTCTGAGTTTTTGCAGTGTTCCAGACAGGCCTGCCAGTCTGTGCATTGCTCATAAACATGGAATGATTGATTTTATTTTTTCTTTGGAATGGTTTTGGTTATTGGAGCAAAAATAGATAAAATATCTGGCCATATTGGGTCTAAAATGTAAATTACTCAATATTAAATTCTTGTAGAAAGCAATATTACACGATCAAGAGTGCTGTATGTCCATCTATGCTGAATGCCTATGGCCGAATCACAGCTTTGTTGTTAGATGGACAATATAGCACTATTGCAAATGTGATATTGCTTTTATATAGCAGTTCAACGATTAAGCAATTAAAATAAGTTGGTAAATCTAAGGACTGTCTCAAAAGAACCCTCTTGTGTGTGGAGTAGATCTACTTTCTTACACCATGGATTTAGGATCTGCAGTTTCTAGCTCAAAAGATTCGCCCAAGCCTTCGTTTCTAATTTGATTACCACACTTTAGAACTAGTAACAACAGCTTGGGCTGTTTCTAACAATTTATTGAAGAAACAAGGATGCGTGTGTGTGTGTATGAGAGAGAGATTGAGTGAGTGACTGAGCATGTGATTACCTGTGTCTGTTGCCGTAATGAACAGTGATGCAGCAGCTGTTAGTTTAAATCTATTCCTCAGTAGTGTGATAGTAATCTGCTTTGATCGTGGAGTGATGCTGCCATTCGTGCTATCAGAACTGTCGGACGAGTATTTCACTCATGTTCAAGAGTTTTTTTTGTCAGAGAGAATACAAGGAGGATGCCAGTTTCATTCTTGTATATTTCTTGAGGAACTCCTATTTTGACACCGACACAGCAAGTGCTCTCTCCTCTGCCAAGTTCAAAGTTTATGTCTCCTCACAACTCGGAAACTTGTATACTGCAGGTGCCCTGAACGTGTTTTATTGCTTGGTTTGTTGGCAGTAATGCTGAAGCTGTTAGTTTAACTCTATTTTTCAGTTATTGTTTAGTAATCCGAGTGATCATGAAGTGAGAGAAAATTTAAGATGACTTCAAAGAAACTTGCGCACTGACTGACAACACATTTTGTCAACATTAGCTCAACTCTTTTGTGAAAAAGGCCCAGCAGAGGTTGTACTTCCTTCGCTAGCTGAGGAAGTTCAACCTGCCACAGGCACTATTGATGCAGTTCTACTCAGCAGTCATTGAGTCTGTCCTCTGCACTTCAATAACTGTCTGGTTTGGTGCAGATACGAAATCAGACATCAGAAGACTACAGAGGACAGTTCGGACTGCTGAGAGGATTATTGTTTGCACCCCCCACCCCACCCCCCACCCCCTAGCTATACACTTCCAGAGTGAGGAAAAAGGCTTAAAAATCACTCTGAATCCCACTCACCCAGCCCACTACCTTTTTGAACTGTTGCATTCTAGCCAACACTTCAGAGCTCAAAGCTCTAGAACCGTCAGGCACAGGAACAGTTTTTTCCCTCAGGCTATCCATCTCATAAACAGTTAAAGCCGCCCCATTGAGCAATAATTTGTGCAATACACAGTTTAGTCTATTTATATTATTCTGCCATTGCATACATTGCACTGTACATAAAATACTGTATTTATGTACTTTATATAACGGATTTAGATTAGATTAGATTTGAACTACTTATGTGTATGTGTATATGTATAAAGGTGTGTGTCTGTGTGTATGTACGTATATGTATAATGATTTTTTTATTATTATCTATGTCTTGCTGCTGTTTTTGCATTGTTTTTTGTATTGTTGTGCACTGGAAGCTCCTGTCACCAAGACAAATTCTTTGTATGTGTAAGCATACTTGGCAATAAAGCTGATTCTGATTCTGAATGCGCTCATAACACACACAAGACACCTGCTGGCTCAAATCTTTAATTTCAAAGGGATGAATGAAAATTCACACATTTAACTGTTCTTACACATTAGTTTGGAATGCCACAAATACAAGCAGAGTGATACAAACAGTAAAGCGTCCCAGTGCTGATGGTCTGAGCTATCAGCACTCTTTGAGTGCCATTCGTCCAGTTGGATTCGAGGATTGGAACTAACTGTTGTATATAACTTTTTAAAAGCAATATCACATTCGCAATTGTGCTGTTGCAATCTCTGCGGATGTGATTTACTGCGACTGAATCACAGCTGTGTTGATAATTAGTACAACAACACTCTTGCTTGAGTAATATTGCTTGAATAACATATTATTGCTTGTCCTGGATCACCATATAGAGAGAAACATGAGCTGAGATCCAGGGAATATGTGTTATATATATAGTAATAGGAGACCAAATAAGAGAACAGTATAGATAAGATATTGATTTCTCCTCTCTCAATGGTCTGTCAGCTGGGGATAGTCGAAGAGCACAGTTTTCAGCATGGTAACACACACACACACACACACAATCCCTTTGGAGGCATTCATGTTAAGACTAATCATCATCACCATTAATTACAGACACAATTTATAGAATCACAATATAGTAAAAGTGGCCACATAGATTATATGCTAAATACAGAATGAATCTACACTTATCTTCACAGTGGTGATGTGTATTTTTGTGCTGGTGCATGGCTGTGTATGGATATGATCTTGGATATTGTGTTTCCTTGAACAGTTAAAGAATAACCTATTTCCTTAAGAGAGATGTAACCTTGGTGATAATATTCCTGCCTGTAACAGACTTCAAAGAGGAAATCAATTATATCTGTGCTTGATCTGTATAGTATGCTATTTATAATTTAGAAGAGGTAAAGTATGGTTTAAAAGGAGGAGAGTGTGCATAGATTACTCTTAATCTTAGTATTAGTCTTGCTTTTTACTTTACCAGCCCCCCCCTCTCCACTTTCTCTGGCCACAGGTACAGAATTCAGGGGAGGATGTGGACAAGACATACCTGGCCCCGCCTCAACCTGTCAAGCAATTCCTCATCTCTCCATCTGCATCCTCGCCTGTGGGGTGGAGCCAGAGTGAGGATGCCACACCTGTGATTAACTATGACCTGCTGTGTGCTGTGGCCAAACTAGGACCAGGTAAGGGAAAAAAAAGCACACTGTCTGACTGACACAAGACTGCTTTCAAATTCTCACACAAGAATTTGACATATTTTGGGTAAAAATTAATGCACAATTACAGTTTTTCCCAACAAGTTTGGTGAATCTTTGGCCCATTGTCCCAAAACTCGAAACACAAAACCACAAAATGTAAAACTCTACAAATCTCTAGCAAAAGCTGACACTGCATTCAAGGCTGTTTTATCTCTTTCCAAAATGATTTTTTTTTTTGCATCAAAATGACACACGTGTGTCATATGAATAGATCTGTCTACCGACCAACAATACAATGATGTGCTCAACACAAAACACTACTATGAATATCCCATCAGAAGGTTTATGCCTTTTGCATTCTAAAATGCAGTATTTTTGAACACTTGTGTTTTGTATAAAGAGCACTTTCCATATCCAACAGGAGAAAACTAGGAAAACTTTCAGTAAGATAAAGGGTTTTCTATACAAAAATAAAAAATGAAAGTGGTTCATTCTTACAAAACTCTAAACACAAATCCACAAAAACACATGCAAAATGTAAAAAAAAAATACCACGAAATTAGGCTGCATCCTGCCTCCTATTTTGGTCTGGCCACAGCACCTCATCTACATCACAAGCGATGTGCTCCCTAGCTAAACAGCGGGGAAATAATCTTGTGGAGTGACAGAGCCAGCTGCTGAAAGCCCCCATATCAACTTCACCTCATGCATCCTCCATTACCTGGAGAAGAGGCATGCGTGTGAGGGGATGGCGGTCATACACCTTCCATCGCCGTGCCGAAAAAACTCTTCAATTGAGATTAGGAATGGAGATGCCATTTAGTGTGTCCAGGAATGTGATGAGAAGGGTGGTGTTGTAGGGACCAAGGTTGGCTTGGTGATGGAGGACGCCTTCCTGGCTAACGACTGCGTACATGGTGATATTCCCTCCATGCTGTCCGGGGGCATTCAAAATGGCATGGTGGCCAATAATGTTCCGTCCCCATCCCCTTCTTTTGGCTACGTTGAAGCCAACCTCATCAATGTAAATATAAATGTGCTGAATTGCAGCAGCATCCAGCTTCAAGCCTCTCTGAAACAAACAAGACAATATGTGAAATAGACCTAGAGCAGTCAATATGGTGAGGCAAAATACACTGGATTACAGTACTGTAATGTGTCTAAACAGTGCTGATATGATAGTAAATTCACAGTATAGTACTTACTTGCACATATTCATAGAGCTGTTCTTTAACCCTCTTTGAGTTTTGCTCAAATGGCACTCTGTAGACCGGTTTCATCTTGATTCAGTTGCACTGTAATACACAGTCCAATGTAGACAAGCCCACCTGGTGGATGTTATTGAGTATTGTGTTGTCTGCAATTATAGGCACATCTTGAATTTCAATTAACAACAGTTACTGAGAATACAATTGATAGCATCATAAGATCCTTTAAAATCTCCAATGCCAAAGACATTTATGGCTTAGACTGTAGTTTCTTAATAAATAATAAAGATATATTTTTAGCTCCTATCACCTATCTTGTAAATCTTGCAATTAAACAATGTGTATTTCCAATTCGCTGGAAAACAGGGTTAATCACCCCTTTTTTCAAGGGCGGTGAACCAACCAATGTTTTCAACTATAGGCCTATCTCAATCCTATCAGTAGTTTCTAAGATAGTAGAAAAGACCATAGCAGACCAACTTACTATCTTTCTTAGTACAGAAACTAATTTATTGTTTCCCATGCAATTCAGGTTTCGTAAACATCATTCAACGGAATCTGCTATTTGTTATTTTATTGAGCATTTAAGGTTAAAATTTGATAGGGGTGGAGTTGTAGGTGCTGTGTTCCTTGATCTACGTAAGGCATTTGACACTCTGAACCATAATATACTTTAATCTAAACTATAAATGTTTAATCTGTCAGCTGATACAATAAAATGGATCGAATCGTATCTGACTATGAGAAAACAGTGCACTCGGGTAGAAACATATATATCCACCTTAAGAGATTGTTCAACTGGGGTCCCTCAGGGGTCTACACTTGGGCCCCTACTCTTCAGTTTATACTTGAACGATACTGTGATTTATGTACTAAAACTAGTGAACAGGTGGTACACAAGCTATCATCTGCAATGACAAAAATGTATGAAGTCCATCACAAGATTTTAGTTAATAGTGAAAAATTACAAATTGTATCAAATTTTAAATACCTTGGTGTTATTTTAGACTCACATTTGACATTTGAAAAGCATATTTTAAAAAAATGGTTAGTATAGTTACATTTAACATAAGAAATTTTACATTTATTTACAATCAACTTTGAATGGAAGCTGCTAAAGTATTTTTACGTTCGATGATTTTTTCTCATTTCTCTTTCTGTATCACATCGTGGTCACAAGCAGGAAAAACTACCCTTAGACCTTTACACAGTTTATACAAATGGGCACTAAAATATTTTTGATTAAAAAAACAAATAAATGTCATTGTCATATAATTACAAAGTATAATTTTTTTTAATTTTGATTACTTTGTTAAATTTAATATTTGTCTAATGTACAAAATTATTAATAACCTTGCTCCACCACCTTTAAAGAATTTGTGTCATTGTGCTTGGAAAACACAAAACAAACTAGAGCCTCCTTAAGAGGAGATTGTGAAGTGCAATACAGAGCCTCAGAATTTGGTCGTTTGGAATACGTTACCAACTAACATAAGACTACTATAGCACAATTCAATTTTCACCTAAAAATATGGTTAAAGACAAGCCAAATTTGTGAACATTGAATAATTTGTAATCTGGTAATCATAATCTTGAGCAGTTTTTAATATAGTATCTTATGTATTTAATAATTTAATATTAATTATTATTGTTATTAGTACTGTATTTTTACTTTGGGTGTAATGTTTTTATCTGCTGTTTAATGACTACTGTTTTAACAATGCTTTTGTAATACATTTTTTCTACCCAGGGACCACAGATGAAATTTAGCTCTGTAGCTAATTATTGGAAGTCTATGACTGTCTACTGTCCCTGTTAAATAAACTTATAAATTAAATAAATAAATATATGGTTCTGGATTTCTCGTAGTCAAATGGAATTTTTTTGCCACCACCATGTTCACAATAGCCGTCTCCTGTTTTGGTGCAAACAGCTGGTGTCTTCCACCATGGCCTGGCCGTCTCTCAGTTCTGTAGAAGATCCACAAATATGATATGATTGGTTACTGTAAGATAAATAATCTATTTTCTTTCAATATGAAATTACATTACTGTAACATTGGCCAACAATCACTGAGTAGCATAGGCCTAATAATATGTCGGACTGCAGTATACTATAGTATACATACATAAAGAGCATATTGTAGATGATAGGTAAATTACCGGTTCTCATGTCTGAATGTACAGATGACAGATGCAACCGTGTACTGGCTCAGGTTGGGCTGAACTCCCTGCCCAGCCTCCCTCATACTCAATCCATGGTTGAGCACATGGTCAACCAATGTGGCACTGATCTCATTTGAGACAACTGACCTTCCTCGTCATCCTCCTCCTCCTCCTCCTCCTCCTCTTCCTCTTCGTCTTCTTTCTCCTCCTCCTCCTCCTCCTCCTCTTGATCTCACTCCTTCACCTATATCTCTTGCTTTACCATTGACTTCCATTTCCCTCCAAAACAAGAGAGCTCATCTGTGGCCTTTTATAGTGCTAAAGTTCTGGTTTCTAAGTGAACAATTCAACAACTAGTGTTTACACCTGTGAGGAGTGGGTGTTGCCAATTGTGTATAGAGTTTGACATTGTGATTTGCGTTGCTTTCCAAAGGGACTAAAGAGATTTGAATTTTGAATGATGAGCCTAACATAGAGAACTGTGTGTAAAGTGTTTTTGCAAAAAGTGTGATATAGAATTGAAAACTGAGTGTAAAGCAGGAATTGTGCTTGCAATTTTGCAGACTTGGTTTAGTGATTTGGTAGTTTCAGATTTCGGTGATTGTGTTTCAAATTCCAATTTTAGTGTGTAAACTAGTAACCAGAACAGCTACACTATTGACAAATATAGGAGCTACTGTCATGCTACTGAAAAATTTAGTTAGCAGTGTAGGGGACGACAGCTTGTCCAATTTGGGTAATGTATAATAACTACTCAAAAGTCAGGATTTCAATCAATTGACAGGGTTTACTGAAGATAAAGTGTTTTCCATTCTCTGCAATTCCAATGGTAACAATCAGAGGGATAGGTTACAGAGGAGTTCAGGGAGCGAACTAACATAAAACAGAGGGAAAAATGGATTTATTTAATTGTTACAGGGTTTTCTAAGATTCTGGTAGGTTACAATATGAAAACATGATCCGCTTTCAAGCAAACAATAATTAGGTAGTCATAACATGAATCAAGATCTCATCATGGGTCTAGTAGACTTGTATGCAGGTGAATACTTCGCTTTCCAAAGTCCCAAATGTTTTGCTATGCTAGAGTCACATGTTAAAAGTGTACTATAAACGTCTACAAATAGATCATTTAGACAGTGTAGCTTGTGTATTATCTTTTGCCATGGCCTTATATGGTTAAATGATTAATTATTAGAAACTGTTCTGTATATATCAATGGTTGCTTTTACAAACCATAAAAGAAAACAACAAAAATATTAAAGTAAAGACAACAAAAATAGTATCAGAGCAAAAAACATAGAATCTTCTCTCTCACAGAAACGACACATATGTGGAACCAAACACAATCAGTATACAAGCATATGCCAAACCCCTACACATACAAACAGACTGTGCGTGCATGCGTGCGTGTGTGTGACCATCTGGACCAGTGACTCAAGCAAGTGCTTTTCACACAAACAGTTGAAAATGAGCTCACTTAGCAACTTCTGCAGACAGATGCAGTGGCTCCCAAAATGATCTGGACACTTAAGCCACAGTTAAAAAGCTTTGAATTGCATTACATTAGAAAAGTCTTACCAAGTAGCAAACAAGTGATACTAGACCTTTTCTCAGAACTAACTTCACATTTCTTTGCCAATTTCGACAATACTTGTAAGCAAATGGTCATTTTTAACAGCAGTATGACATCAGTTACTCATGTTCCTGTCAAAACAAATTTCTTTTTGTGAGAAGTGTGCTTTTTTTCTTTGTGGCATAGTAGAGGCCGGGGCCGGGTCGTGACTCAACACGCCTGGTCCCGTCTTAGGCTAATCAAGCCTCCGAGAGGGTTAAAGGCCTATCGTGGTGGACGTGCGTGAGAGAGAGATCGTTCACGGACATGTTCGTCGTCCTATGTGTTTGTCTTTTGAGTTTCACATTAAACCTTTAGTTTGTATGTCAAGCCGGTTTCTCGCCTCTTCCTTGCTCGTGAGGGCGAACTTCTTTACACTTACCTAATGCAATAACAGTCATACAGTTCTAAATAAATGAAATTAAATGAGTGTCAAAGTAGTTTTGGGGCCCATGACAGACAGACAGATAGACAGACAGACAGGCAGATAATATAAATGGATGAAAATAATATTTTTGCTAACACTGATATGTTAATGTGCCATTGGTGAACTGCTGTTGTGTTTAAAGATAAAAACTTGAATCTTAATAGGTCTGATGTACACCGAGTTTGACATTATTACCTCCTGAGCATGTTTGTGTGCTGTCTCTGCACCCTCTGCTGGTTCATATTAGAACACACACCGACTCCCTGCCAGACATTTCTATGGGAAACCTATCTCTTCTAATTGGTCTGGCTCGTGACTATAGTAATCCTTGTTCTGTTTCCCTGTGTTTGTATGTGTAAGGAGTCCTCAGAGGTGGCACTTTTATTACTAAATCTCAGGGATGTATTATATAGGCTATCTGTGTTTACCAACAGCTATTATCTTTTAATGAGAAGACTTATCTGGATTATTCATTGTTCCTCAAAATGGCCTGCTGCAGAAAAGATGGCAAATAATCAACTGCTTAAGCACAAAATAATCAGTGTGTCACAATCAGCTCCCTAGTACAGTATATCCTGAATATGAATTCGGGCACTAGCAAGGGCACTGATATGGGCACATATGACTTAATCATCTGCAACACAAATAAGAGGTCGTGATTGTATTAATCAACAACATTGCTTTATAAATTAAAAATACATTGTTATTATGAAATATAAATTACATTAACAAAGAAATTAAAGTACAAAGAGTGTATTTTTTATATATTTTTTCTAACAACTCTGATATTTAAAAGATATTATTTGTTTCACTTAATGAACATTATGGATAAAAGATTCTCTTTTAAAGAGAAAAGAAGGATTTGACAAAGTAAACTCTTTGAAAATAGAAACGTTCTCTCACTTTAAAATGCTTTACTTTCAGCAAACTTATTGTGTGTAAATATTTGTATGAACAAAAAAGATTCAACAACTAAGACATAAACTGAACAAGTTTCACAGACATGTGACTCATTTGCTGCAGTATCATTTGCCAGTTCTTGCTGTGAGATGTTACCCCACTCTTCCACCAAGGCACTTGCAAGTTCCCGGACATTTCTGGGGGGAATGGCCCTAGTCCTCACCTTCTGATGCAACAGGTGCCAGACGTGCTCAATGGGATTGAGATCCGGCTATTCGATGGCCATGGCAGAACACTGACATTCCTGTCTTGCAAGGAAATCCCACACAGAACAAGCAGTATGGTTGGTGGAATTGTCATGCTGGAGGATCATGTCAGGCTAAGCTATGACACACCGCCCCAGACCATGATGGACCCTCCAACTCCAAATCAATTCCGCCCCAGTGTACGGGCCTCGGTGTAACACTCATTCCTTCAACGATAAACGTGAGTCCGACCATCATCCCTGGTGAGACAAAATCAAGACTCGTCGGTGAAGAGCACTTTTGCCAGTCCTGTCTGGTCCAGCGAAGGTGCGTTTGTGCCCAAAGGCGACTTTGTTGCCGGTGATGTCTAGTAAGAACCTGCCTTACAACAGGCCTACAAGCCCTCAGTCCATTCTCTCTCAGTCTATTGCGCAAAATCTTAGCACTGATGGAGGGATTCCTGGTGCGTTCCTGGTGTAACTCGAGCAGTTGTTGTTGCCATCCTGTACCTGTCCCGCAGGTGTGATATTCGGATGTACTGATCCTGTTCAGGTGTTGTTACACATGGTCTGCGACTGCGAGGATGATCAGCTGTCCTTCCTGTCTCCCTGTAGCACTGTCTTAGGTGTATCACAGTACAGATATTGCACTTGTTGCCCTGGCAACATCTGCAGTCCTCATGCCTCCATGCAGCATGCCTAAGGCACATTCATGCAGATGAGCAGCGGCCCTGGGCATTTTTCTTTTGGTGTTTTTCAGAGTCAAGAGAAAGTTATTTTCTTTTAAAGAGAATATAAATATAGATCTGTAAAGTTATTTGGATTTTTACAAAATTACCTTTAAAATGCAGTGTCTTGAAAAAAGGACATTTCTTTTTTGCTGAGTTTATATTTACACTTGTGTTCTAACAACTTGAAACTTAGTTACAGCCACTCTTCTTAATGAGCCTTACAGCTTATCTAGTTCTTATCTAGTCTAGCAGTGTCTGTCTCTTTCCTGAGAGTGAGAGTTGAAGGAGCAGTGAATGTCTGTGTGAAAGATGCAAAGCTAATAACAATCTCCATCATTCAGATCTCCCTATGAAACACAGGGAAGTGTAACTTTCTTGGACTTTTACAGAGCTGAATGCACATACACATATTTGCTTAAACACAATAATGCTTAAAATGTGTTCCCATTTTAATTATCAAATATTATGACTCTTGCCTTAATCCCGTCACAACTATCCCCCCACTAGCTGACTTGCACCGACACGTTTTTAACACCATTTTCAGTGAAGTAAATATACTGTATATAATTTGTTATGTATAGTTAGAATTAGTATATCTGGATTAGAATATTATTTTGAAAATCTTCATTTCATGTGAAAGGGTTGAGTCGTTAATCTTGATGATACCCTTCTTACTATAATACACTTCAAAATACACGTTGAAAGAAGCTGAATGATGTCACTTCTGGTTAATAATTTCACATATGGGTGGAACAGATCTTTTTATGTGCTGAAAATGATTGGTGTGATAAGGTTGAGTTCAGACTGAGGGACAAAACTTTATAGCCTGTTTTTATAAATAAAATCATGCATTTTTTGCTAAATATTTTTCTCAGTCATGGAACACAAATAAATGTGAAGATTAATAACACAAATTATTGACAGTTTGCACATTTTATTTTAACATTTATTTTATTAAATAAGAAATCTAGGTACAAACTCAGTGAAGGGATACGATAGAAACAGACATTCTTTTGATAAACATTATTTTAATGCAACAATATTTTTAACTCATTATAATTGACATATCATCTTGTAAAAAGCTTTCAACATTTCATTTTAGTGAACCTCCATTTTAAAAAGTTTGGGGGACTAAAATATTTCTGAATCCCAGGATTGACCCTTGAAAATGCTGTTGAGCATCTCTTCACAGACATTGCTTTTTTGAGACACCATATGAAATTATAAACAGACCAATTTTTAAAAACACTACTTGAATGCCCCCAAATTCTGTTCTATACTGTTGCGCTCCGTCTAACTGATTTTGAATGCAAGAACATGTCTTATGTGAATGACTTTAATGAAATGTGTCTGACTGGGGATGGGTGAACCTGAAATCATCCTAATTATACAGGGCTTCCATAAGATTAGTTAGTTGATAAGTCAATCAGGTGACAAGTCGATTTTGAAAAAAGTGTAAAAAATTTTTTTTAAACATAGTAGTTTTGCACATCCCTATTGCAAAGCCTGCATTACATTCTGACAGAATCACACAATCCACACTCAAATGTGCTGCACAAACTATACAAATCAGACCAAAATGATCAGGAAACCTGATAAATATAAACCTCAGCCACTTGTTGGGATCCTTCTGGGGCTCCCTCATAGCTTGGAGCGGCACAACATTTGAAGAAATCTGTCTGTCCTACTGGTCCAATCTGCTGAAGACCAAATAACTGTTGTTGATGTGTAAAACGTCCAGTACTTTTGATGTATTCAGCTATCTGAGATCAGATATTCAGCAATTTTGGAACAAGCTGTTTTTGTTGCTTAGTTTCAATAAATTGCCTTTTTGCACTATAGAGCACATCTTGTGTTCTGAAACTTAGAGTAGGTTTTCATAGTGCATTGTAGTTTTTTATTCCAAAAGATCAAGGAATGACCCCTTTGAACAACCTCTCTCTCTCTCTCTCTCTCTCTCTCTCTCTTTCTCTGCAGGTGAGAAGTACGAGCTGCACGCAGGTACAGAGTCCACTCCTAGCGTGGTGGTCCACGTGTGCGAGAGTGAAACCGAGGAAGAGGAGGAAGCTCGGCCCAAAGCGAAAATCATTCAGACCAGACGCCCTGACGGTTCCCCAAAAGTCTTCAACTAAGCCTGTTGACACACTGCACACAATCTCTATCTCTCTCTCTCTCTCTCTCTGTCTCTTTCTCTGACCAGGGAAAGATACGCTTTATTTCAACAACAAAAAAAGCAAATCTTAGAAGTGGGCTGCATTTGGAGGGGTGCTCAGTGCACCGGAGGCTGATGCTGTTCTGAACTGGACTAGTGAAAGGAACACACTGTCTCACCGCTGCCTCACGGGACAGCCAGGTGGCAATGAGTTTGCGACCCCCCCCCTCCCCTCACAATCATAGCAGTTTTCATTCCCTCATTTAGAGTCTTTGTGCTGTAGCATTACAGAGCAGTAATAGTATTTAACAGTTTTAGAGTATGTTATATGTTAACCTTGTTACAGTTTGTCATCAAAGAAAAATGCTTTAAAAAAGGAAAGTGGAACCGTTTATTTTCTGCTTTCTCTGTTTTTCTCTGATGGCTTTGTCCAAGTTTATTTCCATATCATTTAGGTTGGCATACCACAGAGGGGGTGCGGCTCACTGGGTTTGTGACCCATGTGTATTTATGTCTGTTCGTACCATACCAGGTGGGGATAACAAGATTTTCAATGAAAATGACTGTTTAAGAGATCAAAAGTTGAAGTGTTTCAGTAATGTCGGTGATGATGAGAGATTTTCTCTCAGAGGGTGTTAAACATGTTTGTTTACTAAGTTAGATGTGTATTATGCTTACTGTGTATTTGATAACACGTACATTTTTGCATGCTAACTGGCGTATTTTATACTCTATGTTAAAGATTGATGCAACTGCTTTTTAGCATTTCTGACCACTGTCTTTCAGAAGAATGAACTGACATTGGAAAGTGAAGACAACAGTTGTCAGATGTAAAGTTTGACAGACATTTTGTACTTATGTAATGTTCACTGACAGACGGAAGATAGTTTATTGATAGTACAGGAAAAAAGCACATTGAGTTGGGTTTTAGTTTCTCCTCAGCTGTTTGGCACCTTCAGCTTTAGCTTTTTCTAGGAATTGATATAGACCTAGATTTCCAGGCCTGTAGTAGTTATAAAAATTGATCGAAAAAAATCTCAAAATCATGGAAAAGTAATGAAAATGTCGATTTTTATAATTGTGCTAAGCTTTGATATATTTCATTGGCTAGAACTAGCTTTTTGTCAGTGCAATATCTATAAACAAATTTTAGAATATCATTATCCAGTAATAATGAATGACTGTGCAAGTCATGGAAATTCAAAGGTGTGGGAACCCTGTGTTTTGGGGACTTTCTGTGCTACTTGCATTAAGCACTGAAAATGTTAGGTGTTTCTCATCTCTGCATGGTTTGCTGAGTCAAGACTTTAATCAGCTGAGGTTACAGGACTATATGTTCATTGTGGACAGTTACAGAGACTTGTACACCCCAGCTACATTTATTGTAAAGATTCTGAAGAGTTCTGATATTCTTGATTGTTCTGTGATCCATTGAATCTCATTTTGTTTGCTGTGAATAATCTGTTATATTTGGTGTCAAAAGCTTAAGTCAATAAAATTTTGTGTAGTTTGGTTAACAAATTAAAATATCATACATCAAACTCTGAAGACACATGAAGTCCAGGTGGGTGTACCTTTGTGTGAATGCTTGATGGCTGTCATTTCAATGTTCATCGTTACAGCAAGTTACATATTTTGCATTGACAGATTTTTGTGTCTTGCTAATTCTCTTTTTCAGTTTATTGCCATTTCAGTTTATATATATATATATATATATATATATATATATATATATATATATATATATATAAACATACACTGTTGCAAATATGAATTGCAAATATGAAATGTCTCTTGATTAATAAATTTGTTTTAAACAATGTGCTGTAACCGTTAGGGAGTGAAATGGTGGTTAAACTAGCCTTACTAAAAGTCACATTTTAGTAAAAAATGGCAGAATCTTGTTAAAGGTATAGTTCACCCAAAAATGAAAATGCTTTCATCATTTACTCACTTTCATGCTATCCCAGATGTGTATGACTTTCTTTCTTCTGCTGAACACAAACAAAGAGTTTTAGAAAAATATCTCAGCTCAGTAGGTCCATACAATGCAAGTGAATGGTGGCCAGATCTTTGAAGCTCCAAAAAGTACATAAAGGCAGCATAAAAGTAATCCATAAGACTACGGAGGTTTAATCAAAGTCTTGAAAAGCAATCTAATAGATTTTTGGTGAGAACAAACCAAAATGTAACTTTTTGACTATAAATCTTGAAAGTGTACTCCTTGGTGTTCATGATTTCAAGCTCCATTAAACTTCCTATAGCGCCATCTAGCACTCTGCGTGCTTCAAGCACTAGGAAGTGTCTTCCAAAGCAATCTACTTGATTTTGGTTGAGAACAGACGAAAATATAACACTTTTCAATGTACATCTTGCTAGATGGCGCTATAGGATGTGTAATCAAGCTTGAAATCATGATCACCAAGTATTCTGTCAAGATTTATAGTGAAAAAGAAGTTACATTTTAGTCTGTTCTCACCAAAATTAGATTAGATTGGAAATAGATTAGATCGCTTTAGAAGAAATTGATTAAACCACTGGGGTCTCATGGATTACTTTTATGCTAATATTATATGCTTTTTGGAGCTTCAAAATTTTGGTCACCATTCACTTGCATTGTTGGGCCTACAGATCTGAGATATTCTTCAAAAAAAAACTTATTTGTGTTTTAACAGAAGAAAGAAAGTCAAACACATCTGGGATGGTATGAGAGTGAGTAAATGAGACAATTTTCATTTTTGGGTGAACTATTCCTTTAACTATTGAGTAATACTCTGTGATTTTTCAAAGTGATGTCATGACTGATTTCACATACAAAAACAAAAAAAATAAATTCATATTTTTTTTTTCTATTTTATTGAGTGAACAAAGTGGTTTTAGTTATTGATTACCGGCATGAACAAATGTTTTGAATTGTATGAAGGTTTTTGTGTGTGTGAGAGAGAGAGTTTTAGCTCAGATATATGAAAAAGGGATTAGAGAAAAGTGAAGAACATGAACACATGAAATTGTGTCTGATTTGTTGAGATCAGTTAATCACTGGCAGCCTAATGTACTGATGTACTTTTTTTAAACCGTCTTTAAAGTGCTGTTGGAGTTGCTTTGTATCACATTGAAAACAATCTCAGTCTGCTTTCTTTTATTTATTTATTTTTTACAAAGTCTTCAGATGGCCAGTTCTATCACTGCTGTTGTTCCATTTGGAAATAGATATTGTCTTGAAACTGTAGTTCATAACTTAGTGAACATAAAGCAATAATTTACAATTATATGTCTGTGTCCTGTGTGGATTTATTTGCAGAGGTGTTTCTCTTTTTGCCAGCTTATGTTTGTGTAAATATGATTATTTGTTTCTCATTTGCATACAGTATATACAGTGCCGTGCAAAAGTGTTCAGACCCCTGAACAATTCTCTCATATTACCGAATTATAAATGGTACACTGAAATTTAATTCTGATTGATATTTTATTTGAAAACATTGAAACTCAAAATTAATTTTTGTGTAAGGTGACATTGTTTTTTTGTTGGGAAATATTTTTATGTAAAATTGAAAAACTGAAATATCTTGCTTGCATAAGTATTCAACCCCCATACTTTAATATTTGGTCGAGTAACCTTTTGCTGCAAAAACTGCTTTGTCTTTTGGGGTACATATGTACCAGCTTTGCACATTCTTCTCGGCAGATTTGCTCCAGGTGGACTACAATTTTCAAATGGTGCCACAGATTATCAATAGGACTGAGATCAGGACTTTGACTGGGCCACTGTAGGACATTTTTCTTTTTGTTCTTGACCTACTCCAATATTACTTTGTCTTTGTGCTTGTTTAGTCACAACATAATTCCCATAGTTCCATTTATGTTTTTCTATAGTTTTAGGTTTATTCTAAAATGTAAAAAAAATATAATAAAGAATGAGGAAGTGTTTCAAAACTGTTGACCGGTAGTGTGTGTGTGTGTGTGTGTGTGTGTGTGTATATATATATATATATATATATATATATTTATATATACACCAATCAGCCACAACATTAAAACCACCTGCCTAATATTGTGTAGGTCCCACTCATGCCACCAAAGCAGCACCAACCCGCATCTTAGAATAGCACTCTGATATGCTATTCTTCTCACCACAATTGTACAGAGCGGTTTGACTTATCATAGACTTTATCAGTTCGAACCAATCTGGCCATTCTCTGTTGACCTCTGTCATCAACAAAGTGTTTCCGTCCACAGAACTGCTGCTCACTGGATGTTTTATTTTATTCTTTGGCACCATTCTGAGTAACTTCACTTAGCCTATCCACTTTATTTTCATCTAACAATTAAAAGAAAGGGAGGTTTCATACTACGTTGCCAAGGGAGAGCGTGACACATCTGAGATTTTCTTTTATCTACAAAGGTGATATCTATCAATCAGGAGATCCCAGCCCAGTCTCCAGGGAGACTAGTCCCTAATACTGAACCTAAAGACACTAAACATGCTCTTCTTGCATGTCCTGCTGAGGATCAGTCATCAAAACACATAATTAGGTGCTCTTGAATCAACGGCAATAACTTTGAGCAAGATGTACTAGAACAAACCATAAACATCTGCCTATTTGAATTATTTATTTATTTATTGGCTTGAAGGTAGATTGAATTGTGTAGCCTATACTGAAACTCTGCTCATATGCTGTTAAAATTTTATTTTTGGGGGGGGGGGTTGTACTTTCTTGCTGTGATTTTTGAAGGGGTTACCTCGCCCTCCCACCCCCCATTTATTCAGGAAAAAATTACATATCATGCATAATGGTGTATTTCCAATAAATACCCATGATTTGCACAATATTAGCCCTGTAGTACTAAGCTAGGTGCTTTTTAGCAAAATCATCACTATGGGGCAGCCACCACCATATATCACTGTAGGGATGGTGTCTTGAGGCATAGGAAGTGTTAGGTTTGCGCCACACATAGCACTTTGAATTTTGGCCAAAAAGCTCTATCTTGGACTCATCTGACCATAAAACCTTCTCCCACATTTCTGCTGGGTCACTCACATGCTTTCTGGCAAACTCCAGATGTGCTTTGAGATGGTACTTTTTGAGTATCGGCTTCTTTCTTGCCACCCTCCCATACAGGCCAGCGTTATGCAGTGCTCTTGATCTGGTTGACTGGTGCACCATTACTCCACTCCCAGTCACTGAACTCTGTAGCTCCTTCAAAGTGACTGTTGGCCTCTCTGTGGCTTCTCGCACAAGTCTCCTTTTTGTTAGAGCACTGAGATTTGAGGGACTGCCTTTTCTTGGCAGTGCCTGGGTGGTTATGTGCAGCTTCCACTTCATGGTTATTGATCAAATTGTGATCACTGGGATGTCCAAACTTTTGGATATTATTTTGTACCCTTTTACTAATCTATGCATTTATATAACTTTATCTCTAACTTCTGTGGAATGCTCTTTGGTCATAATTTTCCTTCAGAATCACAGCCTGACCAATGATCCTTCAATAAGGGGTTTTTTATCCAGAAAATATGATTGCAACTTAAATGATTCACAGGTGGATGCCAATGGTAAAATAACTGTGTCCTCATTAGAGCAATTTCTTTCATCAGTGTAATCTGGCAGCTTCCACAGCACAGGGGTTGAATAGCTTAAGCAAGCATGATATTTCAGGGTTTATATATCACAGTTAGTTCCGGTCCTCCAATCTGATTGGACGAGAGACGTTCCATGAGCACTGATGGTGTGACGGCATCAGCACTCTGAAGCTTCACTGTGTGTATCACTCCGCTTGTGTTCGTGCTGTTCTAAACTAAAGTATAAGCATAGTGCATATGTGTTAGGACTTACTGTCTTTATTTTTGAAATTACATATATTAGCCAGCAGATTGGAAAAAAAATAATTTTTGTGTGTAATATGAGCCAGTTGGTGACATAAAGTGAATCCATTAGTCATTGTTTACAAAAAACAGCACTCTGTGAGTTTCCACATTGGATACATACTGTTTAAAATGGTGGAGGACATCGCTGTTTATATGGTGAATGACATTTGAGCACCAGCTACCCCGAAATAGAGAGGAATACCATGCTTGCACGTCTATATTCCACTGAGAAAGCTGACCTTCAGTAATCTGTAAGCATCTCTGATTGGGTGTGGCAATAGGTGATTGCACATGCTCCATCTCTCTTTCTCTTTCTCTCTCACACACACACACATCCATCTGTCTATCCTTGTTTATCCAATGACTTGTTAGAAACAGACGTGATACTATTTCTGAAGTGAACATTATGAATTACTAATGGAGGCTTGGACACATCATTTGTTTTGAACCAGCAACGACAGATTCTGATTGGATGCATAATAAAGTTGTTCAATGCACAAATGCGTTTTTATGACCATACTCAGTTTTTTATAATTTTTTCAAATGTACTTGTTCATTGAACTGTTGTATATAAGCAATATCACACTCGCAATCGTGCTATATGGCCCTAAATCAGCACTGCTGTAATAATTACCTATGGCCGAATCACAGCAGTGCTGATGTAGGGCCATATCACAATCTTGCTTGTGTGATATTGCTTAAATATACACTATATATATATATATATATATATATATATATATATATATATATATATATATATATTTCCCAACATAAAACCAATGTCATTGGAATGTAATTCCCATAGTTCCATTTATGTTATTCCGGTGACTTTACTATTATTATAAAATGTGAAAAAATGTATAATAAAGAACGAGGAAGTGTTTCAAAATTGTTGACCGGTAGTGTGTGTGTGTGTGTGTGTGTGTGTGTGTGTGTGTGTGTATATATATATATATTTATATATACACCAATCAGCCACAACATTAAAACCACCTGCCTAATATTGTGTAGGTCCCACTCATGCCACCAAAGCAGCACCAACCCGCATCTTAGAATAGCACTCTGATATGCTATTCTTCTCACCACAATTGTACAGAGCGGTTTGACTTATCATAGACTTTATCAGTTCGAACCAATCTGGCCATTCTCTGTTGACCTCTGTCATCAACAAAGTGTTTCCGTCCACAGAACTGCTGCTCACTGGATGATTTATTTTATTCTTTGGCACCATTCTGAGTAAATTCCCTTAGCCTATCCACTTTATTTTCATCTAACAATTAAAAGAAAGGGAGGTTTCATACTACGTTGCCAAGGGAGAGCGTGACACATCTGAGATTTTCTTTTATCTACAAAGGTGATATCTATCAATCAGGAGATCCCAGCCCAGTCTCCAGGGAGACTAGTCCCTAATACTGAACCTAAAGACACTAAACATGCTCTTCTTGCATGTCCTGCTGAGGATCAGTCATCAAAACACATAATTAGGTGCTCTTGAATCAACGGCAATAACTTTGAGCAAGATGTACTAGAACAAACCATAAACATCTGCCTATTTGATTTATTTAATTATTTATTGGCTTGAAGGTAGATTGAATTGTGTAGCCTATACTGAAACTCTGCTCATATGCTGTTAAAATGTTATTTTACAAAACAGATCAAATTCTGATGGGATGATCCGTGTTCAAAGCCAAAAATCTGATCAGTAATACAGGGGATCTGATCATGTATACTGAAGATTGGGTCGAGTATAGGGGAGAGTGGGGTAAGATGAGTCTGTGGAAAATGTAACCAATGCCATATATCTACAGGCAACTGCTCATATTTTTTGTCATGTGACCTTGTTAGCAGGAAGTATCCATAATTTCTATCTGTCTGTGAAGAGAAGCAAATGGGAAAAGAGTGAATTATGCTTTAATACAAAATGTGTTTTTTGCTATATATATATATATATATATATATATATATATATATATATATATATTTTTTTTTTTACATTTGAGGTTTACTGATTGTTGTGCCACACAAGGGTGTAGATTTGGCTTGAACTTTGGGGGTTGAACAGTGTGAAGCATTTACATCATTCCACAGATCATTGTATAAATAATGAGGGTTGTACTTGCTTGCTTTGATTATTGGGGGGGGGGGGGGGGGGGGGTACCTCCCACCCCCCATACCCTTTTGTTGTCTCTAATGCAATGAAATTAGTTTAGTTTGTAGTTAGTTTTATGTGTTTGAGTTAATGTCTTTCAATATGATGAAAAAAGGAGCCTCGATGTGACAAAGTGACCAATGAAGACAGCTTAAACTATGCAAACAATCTAATCTTAGAGCAGGATATGTAATGACCTAAGATTTGTTATTTTCGCAGTTCTGTGTGTACCTGCGGTAGTCATGTGTTTGCTGATGACCAATAGAAACACTGACTGACTGCAGCTCTTATCTATTATTCCTGTAAAGCAGATGGTGTGTGAGAGATTCAGCTCACTAAACTGCTGAAGACTTCAAGAACAGAGCAAATAAAGTTAGTTTTAGGATTTCTATTGGGGCTATTGATCAATTTTAATAACATTAATTATGCAATCACAATTTAATTAAAAATGTATTGCATATATCAATATTTGCTGCCGATTCATGCCAAAGCTTTTCAAATGTAGACAATTCAAAGACATTATTGCAGCTAAATCATTGACAATACTAGAAGTGACTTTCAGATGTCTTTATAAGCACATTGTTTGTTTGAGCTATATTTTTATATGTGTGAGTGTATCACAGCCCACAACCTCTCTGAGGTAGACTAAGGGGCGTTCACACAGGATGCATAATTGCATTATATCTGTTCAATTTTTTTATTGTCGGTATATGTAGACATGTGTCGATGGTAGGAAAATCCCTTATTAGAGAATTTACAAAGTCTTAAATTCAGGAGGCATAAATAAATGTTATTTATTTAAATATGTAATTTTGGTAACACTTTACTATAAGGTTCCATTTGTTAACAGTTAATGCATGATGTATAATGAACAAAAAATATTGTTTATTTATTTTTTTACATCATTTATTAATTTTTGTTAATGTTAGTTAATAAAAATACTACTGTTCATTGTAAGTTCATTTTAGTTCATAGTGCATTAACTAATGTTAACTAAATATTAAAAATGTGTTACTATATGTTGAAATTACCATTAACCAAGATTAATAATTGCTTTAAAATTATTGTTAGATTATATTAACTAATGTTGTTCACTAATGTTAACTAATAGAACCACTGTTATTTTTAAGGCCATGTTAATTCAGTGCAAATAATTACATTAAAAAAATATGCGTAAAAATTTGGAACTGAAAATGTGAATATTCCTACCATCGGAGCAATTCGAGTTTGAAGTTCCACCTGTTTTCAGAAGATGGCAGTAAGCGAAGCTCCAGCTATATAAGCAATGTGCAGCTGCACACTAAGGGCAAATTCCATTCCAATGTGATCATCCCTATACCCTGCTTACTCCAAAGGACAGAGCTCTTGATCTGGGCATTCTGAAGGGAGCATGACATTACTGCATGAATGTACCCTTCGCTAACAGTCTTGTGGAGGGGCCCTCCATGCAAAAAACAAAGCACAAAAAAGGGGGCAGTAAGTGAAACTCCAGCTATGTAGGCAACACGCAGCTGTACAGAGAGCAAACCACATTCAGGCTTACTTGACACTAGCGACAGCACAAGATGAGGATGCATTCTTGTGTTCAAACACAGCTTGATGGAGCACAATTCCAAATCCATGGATCTCAGTTTCCACAGATCTCACGGAAGTTTCAATTTACATTTAACTTGACACAGCGAACTAAAACTGCTGTGTTTATGATGCCACGCAACTGAAATGAGATTCTCCAAAAGTGTCCATCTGATGCATGTGTACAGTGATAGGCTTATGTTCAATAATATGGAAATAATCAATATATTGCCTTCTAAAGCCACTTTTTGAATTGTCTTATCATGCTTTCATCATCTGTCACAATAATGCAATGCATTTTAATGATCTGAGTGATTCCGCACACCCGGCCCCTAATCAGGCTAATTAGCCATCGAGGGGGATAAAGGCTGACCGAAGACTGCAGTGCAGGAGAGAGAGAGATTTACGGACAGCTGTCCGACACCTGTGTTAAAATATTATTTATATTGTCAAGACGGTTCTCGCCTCCTCCTTTCCATTAATTCCTTTACAGTCACCTTATCTCCATAATCCCAATTATCTCCATAATAATAGGACACTTTCACTTACAAAAAAAAAATTAAACATGTCTGACTGCAATTAACGCATTACAAAAGGTAACTGAACACTTCTGTTTTTGTATTACACTGCATCTAGTGCAAGTTCAGTTTACTCAATTAACACGTTAAATTGACAGACCTAGTTTTTATATAATCATGAGAGTGCCAATTGAGGAACAGAAATGCATGCACCATTCCATGACTCAACCATTGTAAAATACCAATTAATCAATCAAGTCTGATGATGTAAGACGCGGTCAGCAGTGGCCTATATAGATCAGTTTTGTTTGAACTTGATTGTGGCCAAAGTCAATAGAGTCACTTCAGTGAGTCTTTACTCTCCTCCAGTTGTTTGTGAAAGCTGAACAGGACCTTTACAAGTGCTCTTGTGTTCTCATTACATAATGGTGCCATTTGACAAAAAGGTTCCCACATTGAGAGAGTGCAAATGGCCAAACACAGGAGCCACATTATACCACTGGTTGTATCAGGCTCCACGAAGCTTAGTTACACCCAAAACAAGGAGACAAGCCAAAAGAAAGTATTTGTATTGAAATTAAAACACTCACTGGGAATTATTAAAGGCATGACAGAAATTGTCTGTCTAATTAAAGAAAGAAAAAAAAGAAAACAACACATTTGCTCTATACAGGTAACTTGATTCGGGCTTTGGCATCTGGCCCTGGCTGGCCAACTAGAAATCCCATGAGTGAAACTCTGTCATGAGATCGCTTGGGGGAAGGAATCCCTCAAAAAGAACAAACATCCACTTTCTGTTGATGCACTTTTGGGCAGTGTTACAAAACAGGTGTGTGAGTGTGTGTTTCAGGGAAAGGGGATAAAATATACCATTTCCTGAAGGTTCCTTTAGAAACAGAAGTTACTGAATACACCAAAGTGTGACTCATCTTAACAGACATTTATTAATGTTGTTCTTCTAAATGTAATTCATGCTCAAATTTAACTGCTAAATTATCATAACGATTTATAAACATAATATTTATATTCTGAATATTTATATTACCTTGTAATATAAAAAAGTCCAAAAGTTAATTGGTTATTTGACTTATGAATGTTAACCCAAAAATTTTAAGTTCTGTCAACATTTACTTAGGACTAGGACTTCTGTGGAAAACAAGAAGTTTTGAAGAATGTTCAAGCTGATCTCTTCCATACAACGATTGTATGGAAGTCGATGTGAATGGTGATCAGGGACTGTCAAGCTCTAAAATGAATAAAAAGCACCATAAGAATATTCAATATGACTTTTCAGAATTCTTTGGAACCCAAATGATAATTTTGTGTTATGCTGCATTCACGATGTGCCAGTATTACTTTAATCACAAGAATGGAACACTGAGCTGTTCATGGCTTGGGACCTCAGATGTTATTTGTTTTTATGGCAACACTCATGATGCCAAAATGGCTTTGTTGTTCACAACAGGAAAATATTTATCACTGCATTATTTCATTAATTCAGCTTTACACTCACTGAGCACTTTATTAGGAACACAATGATCCTAATAGATTTCCTGATGTTTTAGCCCATCTGCCTAAAAATACAACGTGTTGTGCATTCTCAGATCCTATTCTGCTCACTACAGTTGTACAGAGTGGTTATCTAAGTTACCGTAGCCTTTCTGTCAGCTCGAACCAGTCTGGCCATTTTCCGTTGACCTATCTCATCAACACAGCATCTCCATCCACAGAATTGCCGCTCACTGGATGTTTTTTGTTTTTGGCACCATTCTGAGTAAACTCTAGAGACTGTTGTATGTGGAATCCCAGGAGATCAGCAGTTACAGAAATACTCAAACAAGCCTGTCTGACATCAACAATCATGCCACGGTCCAAATCTCTGAGATAATTTTTTTTTCTCCATTCTGATGGTTGATGTGAACATTAACTGAAGTTCCTGCTGCCACATGATTGGCTGATTAGATAAATGAAAGAATAAGTAGGTATACAGGTGTTCTATATGAAGTTCTCAGTGGGAGTATATGTTGCTGCAAAATGTTTAAGAAAAAAGAAAGCGCTCCAGGTAAATATGGCTATAATATAATGGCATATCAAATTGAAATATGTATTCACTACATAAACTGTTGAGGCTGCTGCAAAATTGATTCTTTTTACATGATGTCATGACTGTCAAGTTGGAGCTTTTAAAGAATTCATAGAATTCACTGAATTCAGCTTGTAATTATAAGATCTACAAAATCGTTAACTCTTTTTAAAAGTCAAAAAAAAAAATTGCAATTACGGTACATGATGCAAATGCACTATATCATCCTTTCATTTCCTTTTTTGATTTGTAACTAGTAGCATCTAATACACATGCACAAAAAACAAAAAAATTGTTTAGTTGACTTAGTTGTAAAATTGTAAATAATACCAAGCTATAGTAAGTCTATAAGTCTGTAAGTAAGTTTTTTTAAATCAAATTGTTTATGTTTCCAGGAGTGTTGGCTATTCATGTTTTTGTGATGTTACAGATATTACATCAGAAATTAGCATAAATATTTCTGATTCAAATTATAGCAGCATCAACCAATCACTGCCAACCATGTTAAAATTATACATTATAAATTCTGACTCTACGCACTGATTACCATTGTCCCATGTCTGCCAAATATGTTGGGTGGTCCAGCATCATCTGCATCCTGAAACTGAACTTTTGGTCGGATTTTAGTAGTGAATGCACTGAGCTGCATAGAGAGCTTTTGGATGCTCCCTTGCTCCCTATTTAGTGAATGACTTAATCTCCAGTGTGCTCTCTGTCCGCACTGGTTTTAGGACAGATCAAAATGCACCTTATTTTCATCCTAACTCCATATAAAGCCTCTGAAAGCAAATTTTTTAGCTTTCAGATGAACATTGATTCTCAACATGATGATGCAGTGTAACTATAGGATTTCTAAGGAAAAAATGCACTAAAGTGCACGAGTGTACACCGTGTTTAGCAGCGTGGCATTTTGCGATAAACTACTAACATTTTAAAAATGGATGAAACTAGAGACACTAGTCTCAAACAGGTATAAATGTAAAATCTAAATTATGTTTCTTACCAGATTTAGTTTAATTGCCATCCAAAGACAAAGACAGCTGTAATCTGCACCATGTTGTTTGGTCACATGACTACGTGGGTTGAAAGTTTAACCCTTTACTGAGAGCACAGTCTTTTTAGCTGAGATCAGTTGGTTTAAATGAATACCAGAGATGTGGCTGTCTTGTCGGTCACTTCTCACACATCTTACAGTCTAGCTGATCCCACAAAAGCTCAATGGGGTTAAGATCCATAACCCTCTCTTCCAGTTATCTGTTGTCCATTGTCTGTGTTTCTTTGCCCACTCTAACCTTTACTTTTTGTTTTTCTGTTTCAAAAGTGGCTTTTTCTGTGTAATTCTTCCCATAAGTCCTGCACCCCTGAGTCTTCTCTTTACTGTTATACATGAAACTGGTGTTGAGCGGGTAGAGTTCAATGAAGCGTTCAATGAGGTGTCTATTTCTCAAACTAGAGTCTCTGATGTACTTATCCTCGTGTTTAGTTTTATATCTAGCCTTCCACATCTCTTTCTGTCCTTGTTAGAGCCAGTCTGAAGCATACCAGTCAACATTTGGGTAGCAAAATCCAGGCTGGATGGCGGAGGCAGGCTAAATACTTACAAATTGTGCCATTGTGATTTAATGTGCTGAGTAACATAATTTTTCCCACCATGTCAGATATTAAAATCTGTGCGACACACTTTGCAAAAGGCGTGGGCATTGTCGATATTTCTTCGAGATATGAAAATAAATTCTTCTGTCCAGCTGCTGTTAAATTTACATGTATATTTAGTTTTTTTTCGCCGGGGCACTATGTCTTCTCCTCCCATCCACCAGTGATGCTTGATTCAACTTCCCGCGTCTACTACCTGTGCAGATATCAATAGCGCAACTGGGTTGTAGGTTGCCAGGTTGAGGTCACAAATGGGTTGAAATTTGTATGATGTGTCAATTGTGTGAGTAGGATAAGTTTCATACAAGATCGGGCAACTGGACAACCTTAGAATAATATATTGATCTGATTATTCATATAACGAGGTTTGGGCCATACAAATTACGGGAGTTTCCCAGGAGAAATAACAAAACGGGAGGGGGCGGGAGATGGGTGTGAAAAATGGGAGTGTTGACAGGTATGCTTTGAAGACTGTAGTGTACACCTTTGTATGAAATCTTTATTTTTTTTGGCAATTTCAAGCATTGTATAGCCTTCAATCCACAAAATGATGATTGACTGACGAGTTTCTACAGAAAGCAGTTTCTTTTTTGCAATTTTTAACTTAATATTGACCTTAAGACATGCCAGTCTATTACATACTGTGGCAACTCAAAAACAAACACAAAGACAATGTTAAACTTCATTTAACAAACCAAATAGCTTTCAGCAGTGTTTGATATAATAGCAAGTGATTTTCTTGTACCAAATGAGCAATTTAGCATGATTACTCAAGGATAAGGTGTTGGAGTGATGGCTGCTGGAAATGAGGCCTGTCTAGATTTGATAAAAAATTACTTTTTTCAAATAGTGATGGTGCAGATTTTTACATCAGTAATGTCCTGACTATACTTTGAGATCAGTTGAATGCCTCTTTGGTGAATTAAAGTACCAATTTCCTTCCAAAACAGCAACATTTCTGGCCGCCAGTGTATATCACAGCATGCTCTCACAGAAAATCGACATGTTTCTTTGGAAAGTTCACGTACCTTAAATCAACCGCTTTCAGCCAAATAACTGACCATCCCCCTATTAGACATGTTTGCATCAATTCATGCATGAATGACATTTCCCTATAATGTAACGGAGACATGCGTTCTGGTCCCATGGGAACCAGGAAGTAATTCTGTTCACATAAACAATGAAGAGCATGATTTGGAGGTTCAATACTTGCCCTTAAATTAGATTTATACTCCACTGATGTTTAGGTTTAGGGTTGGAGTCTGGGTTAAGGGGTAGAGTTAATGAAAACTGCATTTCATACAACTAAAAATAGAACTCCTTTTGCCACCACTCTGCAGACTTTTCACCCTGAAACTGGAGCTAAAATGTGCCTATACAATCAACAACACTTCCAGCTTTGGCTACTGGGGACAATTATGTGAATTTCAGTAAGCAAAGACAAATTTCAGCAGCAAAATTTACTTGAAAATCTTGCTTCAAATCTCACCATTTAATTTTATTTAATGGAAAAGAGCAGCTTGGACATTTTGCTATCAATAACTATTGTGTTCCACAGAAGAATGTCTCTGTTTTTTTTAAACAAATGAAGGTGAGTAAATGATGGCAGAGTTTAGGTATTACTTTAAGCAATGCAATGCAATGCAAAAAAAGAGGACATTCAACATGTACAAACTGAAAATGTACAAATTAATTTAAAACAAAACAACTCAAAGGTTCTGGTATCTTCTTGAATCATCTGATTGAAACTACGTGAGGGTTAGGGATGGTTGTGAATATGATATTTAAATGAGGCTGATAAGACATAATTTTAACCACATCAGCTCACTCTACCCCTCGATTTGCATACAGTATAAGTGACAATACAATCCTGTAATGATTTTCTTCTGTAACTATATCAGAGGAAGTCAATGTGAAATCCTGTGTGTTTTATTTAAAGGTGAGTGGCGACTGAGAAAGGAGCATGTGAACAGTGTTGTGAATGTGGCACGCCTTGGGGGCCAGGCAAGACCTGAAAAACCAGCTGCCGCTTTCAGTCTAGAGAACTCTGATATGGCACATCATCTCTACCTCTCTGCCAAGAACTGAAACCATCCCTTGTTTTCTTTAAACCGTTCCTCAACTTGCCTTTTATCAAATCAACCCTGGAGTGAATTTTCACTCATTTCACCTGTTCAGACACAGAACATGTGGAGCTTTATTAGTGTGCAGTTTGTTTTTCGCTTGTGACAGTTCTGTTAAAGACGGTATGTGTAAGGGAAGGTGTGTGTGGACTATGCTCACCTTGGTCGATTAATGGAGGAGTGGAGGAATTGATTCTGTGGAGAGAGAAGCTCCACAATAGGGACTGAACGAACAGGTGAGCAAAAAGCATTAAAGAAATATTCAACTGAAATTTACCCTGTCTTTATTATAGCTATATTATCCATGATCTCTTTGAACTTTCTTCCTTCAATTGTGTGTAGGGGTTTGTGGTTTCAGGATCTGTCAATTCTGGATGGGGGCCCTATTAGGGTTTCCTCTGGCTACATGCCTTCAGGGGTGTGTGTGTAAAAGAGACAGTGAGAGAGTGAATGAGATATACAGATTGTGTATTCAAAATCAGTTGAATAACTGCCATGCCTGTGCTTTTAACATCAGCACCACTGATCATCAATCTGTTTTGTCTCTGTTTTACAGCTAAAAATAGTTGTAAACCTAACTAAAATGAACTAACTCAGCTCACTAGGTTGGATGAATGGTTCTTTAAACTCTTGAATTAAATTTTTTTTTTTTTTTAAATCATTTATACTATGAGAAACCAATAGCAATAGTTGATTCTATAAAATCTTGTTAAATATACTTTTATTAGATTACAGAAGATCTAGTACTAATAGCAATAGTTTCTTTGTTATGCCCGAATGCTAATTTTGTCTTACTCTTCCTTTTTGTTTATGGGAACCTCTGATCATATGTTTTCTATATGTTGAAACAGTAATGTTCTGGACATTTGTAAGGCAGTAACTAAAGTAACTAAATCAGGATTGTTCTCCATGCCATTGAGAAGACCCAAGAGGATGTTCTGTTCTGAGAATCAGATAGACAGACAATAATGTGGAGTCTATAGTTTTCTTTTTTAAAACTCTTTTCCACCTGCTTTTGATGTGATTGCAACCTTAGCCTGACATTGGACACAATGGGCAGTGAATGCCTTTTTGTGTCCTGGATCTGGAACAATACTGAGGATTCCTATAAACAACAGTAAGGCTGGATTCATTTTTACTCAGTGTAACTTATCTAAGACTTATTTTGAGACATGAGATTGTTTTTGTATGACTGGGTGAAAGACAGTTTTAAGAATCCAGTCTCAGACAGGGACATACCTGTTACAGAAAATGGTGAATTGGACCATTGTTTGATTCGAAGGAGCTGAGGCTTTAGGGCAGGGATCAGAGCTTGTGTATAGAAAGGCTGTAGTCAAGGCTGTGAAGTGCACTGAAGGCCAGACATACGTGAGCACACCTGTGATCTAATGACTTCTACATGTGGAAATTTACTGATTAAATTTTTGCTATCTTTATCCGATTTGATATATGTTTTATATACAAAAAATTGTCACATGCCATTGCTACAGCAAAACTTGATTATTTCGACTTTTGGTTTAACTCATTTAGTTCTCTGACAATGGTAGATGACATTACATCAGGGAACAGATTTGAATAAAAAGCAAATATAACAGCTCATTTAAACTCTATAAAATAAAGCCAATGTTAAAAAAGGTAGATAGTAGAGAAAAAAAACTCAACAGATATTTCGTAACACATTATAACCACACCTTCTCATTAAACAGGTATTTGAAGAGAAGAGGGAGAAAGAGTGAAAAACAGGGAAAGGTCACGTTTAGTGGTTACTGCCACCATGGTAACCGAATCAAGCTGTCATACATCGGGCCAGCCCTTCTACAGTGTATTCAGAACAGTTGTGCCTAATTTCATGTATTAGAATTAAGTTAAACCATTTACGGAAGGGAGACTCACCTTTTGATCTTGCACTTAAAGGAATATTCCAGGTTCAACACAGGTAAGCTTAATCGACAGCATTTTTGGCATAATATTGATTACCATAAAAATTATCTTGACTTGCCCCACCTTTTTAAAAAAAAAAAAATTAAAATAAAAAAAATCTAGGTTACAGTGAGGCACTTACAATAGAGGTGAACGGGCAACTTCATTGCCACGACAATATAATGTCAACAAACCCTAAAATGACTGTAAAAATGACATTTTCAACAACTTTACAGCATAAATAATACATGAGTTTTAATAGAAGAATGAACGTATGTGCTTCACATTTCTGCCTTTAAATCTTCCAAAATTTGGCCCCATTCACTTTCATTGTAAATGCCTCACAACTGCCTAACTTTGAATTTTGCATCTTTTTTTTTTTTTAAGAAAAGGATTTTTAAGAATATTCCTTTAATACATTATGTCATTGTACAGGTTTAAATATTACTTTTTAATGAAGAACCTATTATGTGGAAAGGTTAACTGTGTTTAACAGTTAACTTTTAACCTTTCAACTTTGTTCCCTTTTGCACAAAATACAATAAAACTGATCTGTTACATATGCAGAGAGAAGTCAGATATGTGGAAGTACAAATTAATTTACGATACACCAACGTACACCTGCTCACACCTGATGATTCATTAGAATTATATCATAACCCAGTTGATTTGACACATAAATGTGATAAGCCAGAAAATGTAGTAGCATTGTGTGGTCTAGAAGCTTATTTAATTCATTTAATTAAATTTTGCCCATCTAAACCCCCAATACAGCTTGAGTTACAGTAGGCAGTTTTCTCCTTTCACATCTAAACCTGATATTGCATCTCTTCTAAAAACCTGTTTACAAACTGCTGTGTCATTAATGCAGTATATTCAGATTCATACCCCACTGATTACTGAATCAGTTATACTTTAATTATTTCAATTATTAATTGTTTAATAATTAATTACAATATTAAAAATAAGATTTATATTATTATTAAGAAAGTAATTACTATTAATATCTGATTGCTATTGATAAATATGAATGATTAAAGGATTCTGAGCCAAGGCCAGATGGCTAAAAAGAGAATATTTTTTTAGGAATTATGTGGGCAACTAGATAAAATGTATTCAATTATATGCTTCAGATTTTTTTAAATTATTATTATTGTTTTGATGAATGTTTCTAATTTTAACAACCTTATTTAGAGTCAAATTTTTATTTTTAGGCAACAATCCTAAAATTTGCCCTTGAATTGGCTATATTCTTTGCCAGGATATCCTTATCAGGATATTGTTTTATTTCTTACCTTTTTCTGACTTAAAAAGTTAATTATTACATCAAAAGTTAAGGAAGTTTACTTTAAAGGGATCGTTCAAAAATGCAAATTCTATCATCATTTACTTACACTAATGCCATCTAAGATGTGCATGACTTTCTTTCTTCTGTTGAACACAAAGATTTTTTACCTTTGTGCTATAGGGCCACTCAATGCAAGTAAATGGCCAGTATTTTGAAGGTCCAAAAAGCACATAAAGGGAGCATAAAAGTAATTCATACAACTCCTGTGGTTAAATTAATATATTCATGAGCTATGATAGGTGTGGGTGAGAAACAGATCAATCAGTCCTTTTTGAACTATGAATTCTCCTCCCTGCCCAGTAGGTGGTAATATGCATGAAAAATGTGAATCATCAAAAACAAAAGAAGTGAAAGTGGCTATCTATAGTAAAAAAAAGACTTAAGTATTCTTTTTTTCTTCAAAATAATATTTGTTTGTGTTCAGCAGAAGAAACAAAGTCATATACATTTGGGATGTCATGAGGGTGAGTAAATTATGAGAGAATCTTCATTTTTGGCTGAACTATCCCTTTAACTTTTTGACAAGATGTGACTCTGGCTAGATAAATGGTAAGTGCTGTTCTGTCCCAGCTGTGCTGTTCATCTTTGAGTTTAAACTGGACAGAAGTTAAATCAATTGTCACAGGCTGACACTTAAAATCAAAGAGTGTATTATGGCAAGTTTTATGTTGGTGTGAAATGGAACTGGACTTCTGCTCTCCATTCTTCAGCTTGTAGCTCAGGCAACAAAATCAAGTATTTGCTGTTCTTTGCAGGTACAGTTGAATTTTTCTTTCCATTAACACTATGAGCCAACCTCGAACATTACGATCTGTCTGGAATAGGGATGTGCATCTCCATAACTGAGGCCGATGCGATACGCATCTCGATGCATAGCCAATGATACGATACATTAAAGATACATATGAAGCAGCTACCGATGTGATGCGATACGATTCACCCCATTACGATGCAGTGCGATCCGATTTCGATTCGATTCAACACAATGCGATTCAATGCAATACGATGCAATGGGAAAAAATATGATGCTATGCAGTTCAATATGGTAGGCTACAGATAGTTCGCTTTTATCTCTTTGGTTCAGACAGATAGCAAATCGTAAATGAACTTAAGTGTTTCTAATGCATGGACCTTTCACAAAAAGGCTGTTATAGTGCAAAAATAAAACCAGATGTTATTTTCCTGTTGTCTCCAGTTACACTTTAACAGTTCACACATTTAACAGTGAAACAATTTAAGGATCCTCAGGGATAAACAATGGAGAAATGTTCTGTAACTTGCCAGCAGACGAATGTGCTTTTGTGTCGGCGCTTCAAGCGTGTTGTTAAATTAGTCATACTGCCTGTATATTTTATAGGGACATAACATATTTTACAAACTGCATGGTTTTATCAAAATCTCAATCTCTCTTATAAAACCCAAAGTGTTTCCAAACATTGGATTTGTAATTGTTTGGCGGAAGGTGCAGCTCTGCCTCTGCCATGTTAATCTATTCTATGTCAGGGGTGCCTACACTTTTTTGCATGATGATCTACTTTTAAATGACCAACTCAATAAGATCTACCAACTAAAAAAATAAAAAATGCTTGTTGGGACTACTACATGGAATTCATCTTAGAATTTATATAAAAAAAAAAGTAGCATAATGTTCAATGTTGATATCAGCGAACCTAGTTGTCATGGCAACTGAATAAACAAAAATCTAGCCTGGTCAAAATTTACTCGTCAAGTGCAAATCAGACGGAAACTAAAAGAAGGAAAGACATTATATTTATTTTTATTACAATTTAACGAAAGCAATATAGTGAACATTGCCTTTGCGGTCGACGTATTGTGCACCCCTGTTCTACACGCCTCGGTCTCCGTAGTGTTGTGATACGTCATGTTCACATAGCTGCAGTGGTGACGAGAGAACGCGCTGTAGAAACAGTTTAGAGAGGAGAAATCAATCTACATATAAAAGATTGGTCACAAATTATTGGTCACTTTCCAAATAATACAAGTATAGCGCATCTACTAATAATTATATATAAATAAATCGTTTTTTACCGATACAAATATGTTAGAAACGATGCATCGTGATACAAATGCCAACTTGTATCCAATGCACACTTTATCCCGCACCCTCGAGGGAGTGGCTATACTTTTATTACCTTTTTAAGCTTTGTTTTATAACAAATATTCAACTGACTATCATAAACTATGCATCATTTGAAAGGTAAAACACTCAAGAATCATGTTCTAAACTTGTTTTTGCAATCAATACACCAGAGAGGAAAGGGTTAAATTAAATGCAAAAGGACTTCTCATTTGAAAATGAGCAAAATGAACCGCTATACTCATCTTTCATCTCGTATGGTTCAGATCAGTTCGGACGAATCCAAGAAACAACAGCATACATTTCAATGTAAGGGTCCACTCTTCAAAATGGATCCCACTTTTTAATCCAAAACAACGAAAAATAGGGAAAAAAATGAAATATCCTCCTTTGGTTTGCATGAGCGTTTGTTCGCATCGTGTTCATTTTCAAAGAAATATCGATTCTAATCCATATTCCAACACTCAAAAGCTATCTCACCCCTGTAGTTTAGACTCTTCCGGATGAAATGAGTCATCCCCCTTCTATATTTATGATGTATTGAATATAACAATAATGGAAGGAAAGGATTATAATAAGTCAGGAGAAGATGTGTTGATTATAAAATAACAGTGGAGATGACTAGCAAGATATGAGATTACAGTGATACGTTTATATGAATGAATGGTGCATTGAATATAAATATAATTTATTTTGTTAAAATGTTAAAATGTTGTGCTGAAATCATTTTTTCTTGTGTAGTTTGATGGGCAGAATAGTTCTGAATGGATAAACATGTATGTAGTATGTAGTGTTTACTCCTTATGTCATTTGGTAACCAGGTGTCCATTTGGAGTCTCCAAGTGGCATTTTGGAAAGGACGCCTATACTTTTCTTGAATAAAAGCTTACAGGAACTACATTTTTGGGAGTATCATCCTCAAATTTGAATCAAAACTTGGTCAGACATTCAGTTTTATCTTTATGGTGTTTTCAGGCCCTTAACATAAAATTCTGATACATTTTTCCCTAAATGAAGTTTATTCAAAGAAATCGTGAGTCAATTTCATGTATATTTTACCTTGTTTTACTCTGTTCCTATGCTACTTTGAGTTATAATGACTCTTGGGTAACAAAGTTTCAAGTGTCTAGTTTAAAAAAATATCAGAGTTATGAATGTGGACCATAGGGTTCAAGAGCTACAGAGATTTGTATTTGGGTATGTCGTTTTCAGAAAATTCTCAAAAATAGGGGCGCTGGTTAAAAGGTTAAATCGATGCATCGCATTGTTAACTTTTATGCCGATGCGAATCGGTGAATCTTACCATCCCTAGTCTGGAACAAAAGAGGTTATTTTAGAAAGTTGTGCTGAAAATTACAAGGATGAGCCTGACAACTGTGTACATAAAAGCAGGTTATTAGTGCTTGAGCTGTACTGTTGCCTTAATTGAATTCAAACATTTTCTAGCCCTGTTGTGTCTGATCTAAACTATTCAGTTTACTTCCACTGCCAAAAGAAGAAGGGGCGAATTTTATTAATCTCTTGAGAGATTGTCATTTCCAGGAGTGCCCACTCAAGAGAATGCATCATTTCCTATCCAAGGGACAACCAATTGGATAAGAATACAATCTCAATTGTTTTTGACTGCAAACATGAAACTCTAACTGGGTTTTTGGTTCAAATCCTCAGAAATCATCACAGTTACAATATAATAAGCATGGGAAGAATAGACTTCAATGTGTTTTTAAATGTGTCTAAGCATGTAGGATATAGAGAAAGAGACAATAAGAGTGAATTATGAAGTCTAATTGGGTCACTTTTTTTAATGTAAATGTATCCACTTGGTGAAAATTTATGGTTTATGTGTGCATAAAACATTCTCTTCTGGCTTACAGGGTTTCAGCTTTTTGTAGCCAATGCAAATGTTGTACTGTTTTGAAGGAGCTCTACTGATTATGTTGTAAAGGATACTCTATATTCAGTTAAATCTGTAGTCCAATTCAGCTCTATAATTTTGAGGTTATGGTGAACCACTACAGTGATCCACAATGACAGAGTTCAGTGTGCAAACCAAAAAAGTTAATCAAATCAGTTCTATTTTTAAAAAGCAGTAATTTAGTAGACAGTTATATACAAAGTGCCCTACAGCAGTATTTTTTTTTTTTTTTGTCTTAGGTACCCCACAGCTCCATCTGTAAGGCTTTGTATCAACACCAAACATGAAATGTGTTCCTTGTAACAAATATTAAGATGGTTTTCCTTTAAAGAAACTGAATGAACTGAAAGGCGTTAACTAAAAATTGAGAATAATTTAGTGCTGTCAGTAGATCCATTTTTGTAATTGTGATTAATCACATATTAATTTGTATTTAATCATGATTAATCACAGATTTTGAAAGTGCTGAAATCTGACACAAAACTCACTTCTATTCCGGTCACAATGCATTTATTTCCATCTTAGGAAAGAAAACAAAACAATATGTTGCAATATAATGCTTTATTAACATTTTCCAAACAAAGACTTCCACAGTTTAAAGATAGATTTGCACTAAAATAGCACCAATTTAAAAAACATGAAACGTTTCCCAAAGTCTAAGTGGGAGGTTGACTAATTGAAAGAATAGTCTCCATATAGTTTGGTATTTTCATCACAATGGGCATTAAATCTCTTAAACTCTCCTCCTTCACAATATTAATCAACCAGCAGACCCTGGCTATATGCTTTGCCTAAGCAATTGTGAAGCTGCGTTCATGAATCGTGTCAGGGCGTCATTGTGAAGAGCCTCTTTGAACTCCACATGAAAAGCTCTTGCAGACAAAAACGTCTCATTCTACGTTTTGGTTATAGTTAAACTTGACGTGCTTCTATGGTAATTAAAATGTGCCTTACATAAGCTGAAAAATACTTGATATCTATCACATCTGCTTGTTTTGTACATAAAATAGCTTTAAGAGGTCCTTTCCCAATCACTTTATCACTGACAATGAATCAATGCTGTGTGCGTTTGTGGTGTGTTAGTGTAATGACTCATCACAAAGATACATCCCTTCCAACCAGTGTTTATGCTGTATTAATTGTAAATGCATTAATCGCAAATATTTTTCAAGGACCCCCTGTGACCTGCTCAAGTACACCTGAATGGGAATCACTGCCCTACAGTACACTTATTACAGGGACAAAACTCCTTGCTGGGGTGTGAATTAAACTAGCAACTTTCCGATTACAAATCCTGAGCTTTCACCATAATGCTTGTTTTAGACAATACCTCTAATTCATCACTAGAAACATACAAAACACGACAGAGCTGGGTGTTTTGTGGAGTTTTTACTGTGAGTGATGTTAGTGCTCAAAAGATTATGAAGATATGAAAGATAAGCACTTAAAAAGGGAAGTTCATGGATGTGAAAGTGGTTGTTTTATTGCTGACAGATTTATGGACGAATGAAATAGTCTTCCCAGGATTCAATAAATTGTTTTCCTATAAACTAAACCCATTTTAATGTATAATATGTCAAGTTATAAATGTCTGGCAGCATTCAATTACATTTCAAATTTGTTCCTAGATTTACTGAAATAATGTGCTTATGTAAAATGAACAGAACATCTGAGAAGCTGTAAAAATTATGACTCTATTTCGAATTAGTATATCTAAATAGTCATTCATGCAACAAAATAAATCACACATGTAGTGTGGTTAAACTGAATGCTTCTCAGAGCAGCAATTTGGACTCCAATTAACTTGTTAGTTTTAGGTACAAGACAAAAAGCTTTTTAACATGCTTTTGTTTTCACTGTCAAATCTGTAGAGCATTATAATGCTGTACATGCACACCACATGCATAAACAGGGACAGATTATGACTTTCAAATGCCCTGGGACCAATTATCTCAGTTGGTAATCTGTCCCTGTGTAGAAAATATTATCAAATGTTGCTGAGTAAAATTTTATTATTTCCTGTTGGTTCTCATATGACTGAATTGATTTTGAATCTTTTATAACATTTCAGGATAATCCTCATGATGCAAAGGGCCATCACAGTGTCCGTGACCCAATTCACAACATTACTGAACACCGCGGTCACCACCAAATCTAAAGAACATATCCTCACTCAGAGTAAGTTTGTGCATGTAAGATTATGATACTTCTAGCATACATATGCACACTGTAAATAACATGTAGAGAAAGTCAGAACTCAGAGAGTGAGAAATCTGAAAGCATCAGCAATGTGAATGCCCCAGTGTCACTTCATGAAACTTGTTCTACAGCAAGCTTCAAATAATTCACATACAATTTTGTATTGAGTTTGTATTGTGTTCTGTCCTTCCCCTCATTTTTTATGAGGACAACATCCCTAAAGTTGTCCTTATTGTTTTGTTACAATACATAATTTTCTCAATGCTGTAAAATTAGTCTCACAAAGTTTTGGCTTATTTTTTTTAAGTGTTGATTGAATGATGGTGTGGTGCATATGCTTACAAATGATCTTCCCAAACCTTGTTGTTCACAATACACACTGAGAGACACCGTTGCTTGTGTTCACAGGCTCAGGAGCCATGATCGCTGTAATCGTCATTGGTATAATCTTCATTCTCACAGTTTTGCTAATAGTCCTCAAGACGTACAACAGGTATGACAACATTTTGATGCTGACCCATTATGAAATCGCATACCATGAGGAGAACACATTGTCTCCTTACCATACAAGACTTTTGAACTCCTGTGGAACACAAAAAGATAACATCTGAAGAATGCACAGCTGGTCACTCTTTTCAATGAAAAAGAACTGCTAAACATGAATGAAAGACGCCATCTCAGTCAGTGAAAAGGATATATGGTTAAAGTCTGAAAAACAGAAAAATTCACGGGTTTCTGAGACACGCATAATACTAAAAACGTATTTTAAATCAAATAAATTATTTTTGGGTGAACTATCCCTTTAAGAATTTTTTCCCATCTGCCCTAAAAACTTAAACTCTAAATACGCCGCTCTTTTTCAAGTGTTATGAGAACTACATTTATTTAACAGTTACATCATCTTTTATCCCCTAATCCTCAATCAATTTTTTACAATATTTTCTTTTCAACTTCATCATAGGAGAACCCACACGAACAGGATGCTGGCAGGGGGCTCGAGCAAACCACGAAAGAAGATGTCATCAACTACCACGAACTCAAACACGGCCATGAGTAATTTGGGCGTGAACTCGGTATCTGGGAGCTTCGCGCTGTCTACCGCGTCCTCGGAGAACGGATTCCGCATTCCTCGGGTGAATCTGGAAAACGGGGAGCATTTAAGCAGCAATAGCGGCTCAACTATTGTGACTTTACATGATGTGCCATTAGTTGATAACACATAGCAGACGTTCTCAAGACACACGTGCAAAAACACATGAACCGAGAATGGTAGAGGTCAGTGGAATATGAGACCCAGCCATATATGTGCACTTACCATTAACTGAAATCTGACTGTCCGAACATTCACTACCCATGGGGGGGGGGGGGGGGGGGGGGGGGGGACATTCCTGACAGGTATATCATCACTGAAAGCCCACATAGGTTAATCTAACGAAGGACCTGAGGAACACTGGGGACAGATGTCTTAGCAATGTGTCCCACCACTTGATAGGAGTATAGATTTACAGACTGGATTAAATGATTAAATATTTTATCCGAACAATACATTTTACTGCGATGTTTAGAACAAGAATTAATAAGAATGTCCAATCCATTAACTAGAAGACATTTGCACACTCCAGTGTTAGGTAAGTTACTTAAAAATAGTAATTCACTGCAAATAATTTTCTTCTAATATTGTAATCAGATTTCTTTACTAATTACTTAATTGAAAAAGTAACCACATTACTAATTACTTTACTTTTATATTACTTTATAAAACACATTACTCTCAACAAATTCAAAATAATGTCTACATTTCTTGTTCTTTGATACAAGTCATACACTCAGCACCTCACATTTCTCCTTCACAATGACTCATTACAGGGTCATAATTATTGTATTCATCATAAATATTTTATTTGAAAAAAGCATAACCCTATAATGTATTTTAAAAATAAATTGAAAGTCAGTAACCCGTTACAATAATTTAAAATGTAATCCATTACATTATTTTTAAAACTACAGTAACTAATTACTTTGTAATTGGATAACACCCAACACTGGCACTCATTATATAGTAGTCTCTCATAAGTTTCACCATGAAAAAAAAAACTGAAATTCTGATGCCAGTAAAAGCGGTTTTTATTGAAGTTCAGCATTCCTCTAAAGAGATCCAGACATCTCAAAATGTAACCTCAAGGATGTTTATTCACAATCTGCAACAAAACTAAAGTATTGCATAAGAATAAAAAAAAGAAAATAAAACTACAGCAGTGCTCTATTATATTAGCATGTAGAAATACTTCCAGAACAGTTACACCAATCTTGCTGGCTAATGTTCTAGAACACCTCAACAGAAACACTCAGGCACAAGATACATTTTTCTCAAGATCAACTCACAATTTGCCTGAAAGAGACATTTAAAACTATAAAGAAAATATTCAAAAACACATTATTTTAGGACTACTCCAAGGCAGCCATGTCAAGAATATTAATCCTTTCAATGCAACAATGTCTTCATTAGAACAATGATAGTGTCTTATGTTATTGTTTAATATCAAGTGCAAAAGTGAATACAAGGTAACACATACTGCAAGTAAATGATTGTGAAAAGCCTACCTGATCAGAGTTGCAAAATGTTGTACATCTTAAATTTCAGAATTAATACTGAGTGTGGATTTGTCTGCCTGTGTCAGTCTATTGCTGATGAATATTGTTGACTGAAAGAAGTTTTTTTTGTTTTTCTGGAAATGAATTACTTCAAGAGCAAAGAGAGTATATGTATATATGGCCACACTCAGTTTGTTTGAAAGAGGAAAAAAAACATGGCACTATGAAATAAACTACGTACAAACATAAGCAGATTTTACCTGAGAAGGAAATTGTGCCATAAATATGGCACACATTGCATACGCAACACACGACGGCCTTTTAAGTTAGCAGAATACGGAGAAATAAATTAATGCAAGCTTTCATACATTTTGGACACGGATTAGACTTTTGTGGTCAGATAATTTTAAGTGCTTAGTTCTTCTTATTAATTCTGTAACTATGAGAATGAAGTTGAGCTAACTGGCTCAGTTTCATGCTGGTAACATTAGGATGACCTCATAATTGGTCATATTTAATCACAATTTGTGCCAGTTTATTTAACCCGATTTAAAGGGTTGGACTCAATTAAGAAATTATGAAGCTGAAGATTTTTCACCTCTTGAGTCAATCGTTTGTTCTTTGAAATCTTTCCATGTATGCACTGCACACTAAAGCATCGTAACAAGAGAAAATAGAAGGCTTTACGTACACACAAATATTTGTTTCAGCAACAGCAAAAAAAAAAAAATTACAGAATAGAAAAATAAATATTATTCCACCAATTGCTGCTTTCACTGAAGAGCAAATTAACAGAAGAAAATAATATTTATATACACAGAATATTTGTACACATAGAATAAATGTCTGATTTAAGTTTCATGATGCAAGAACTCCACGTTGGATTACATTGGAACCGTAACGTCTAGTCATTGAATCATGACTTCGAAGTCTTTGGGCGTGACACCTCTTGCCCTGCTCTGATTGGCCAAGATCAGATTCTTCCATATGGCTTCGGTTCTCACTTTCTGTACGTAGCCGGGTCCTGATTGGAGAGGAGGAAGTAGGATTTGTATTATAGGTTTTTATTAGGGAAGAATTTTGGTCTGCCATAGCACTTCCTTCCTGCCCATCTTTATCCCCTGTTGTTCTCGCACTCCTCTTGGGAATCCTGAAACTTCCCCAGTTATTCAGATGCCTCCTGGTTGTTCCATTTGGCACCTTTTTTCCCTGATGTTGGCTTGTCTTTCTTGGTGACCCATTATATGCGGTTGGCATATTGACTACAAAAGTAGCAGTGCCAGTAGTTTTGCTGAGAGACATCAGCAAGCTGTCATCCATGCTGTTTTCCTCCATGCACTTTGAATGTTTTAGTTCGTCCTTTACTGACACCTGTTCCCAGAGCTTTCTGCTGCTGTTCCTCTTCCTGTCCTCTAGGGGGTGTTCTGTCTCATCTTCTCTCTGAGACTCAATGACCACACTTCCTCTCAGCCTACTCTCATAACTTTTCACTGTAGATGAAGCTGCTGTGGCCTCATTTTTCTGGAGCTTACAACCTCTAGAGCCTGAATCAACAACATCCTCAGAACTGAGGCTGTTCTCCATGACCAAGCTCTCCAGTCTGGGCATCTTTGCAGGATTGTCTGCTCCTATATTCTTTGAAGCTCTGTAATGGTTGCTCCCTTTCTCGTGATTCTGAACAGTGGAGCTTAGAGCACTGTTCTGCCCACGGTGACCTTTCAAAGGTTGGGGGGATGGAGGCATGGGAGGTGCTGTGCGAAAGTAAAACAGAGCCTTCTCCAAATGTCTAGTTGAGGATATACCTGATGTTGTGACCGAGAGGTAGAGTGTAAGGTGAAAACATTAGAGAAAATCAGATAGGTCTTGTCAAAATGGTCACCTTGTGAAAAATCTATTTTAGAGCTGTCAATTGCTACATTTTTTTTAATCAAATTAATGACTGTGCTGATTAATCACATCAATATTCGCAAAGAAACCCACAAAAAGATAGATAACTGAATATATAAATTGAATTTTAATTAGCAAATGTAAATTATGCAATTAACATTTTACTATTTTAACATTCTAAATAGGTTTAATAAATATAAATTCAGATCATTCAAATATTTTACATTATTGTGGCACACAAGAAACTGTGACCTCATTGACTGGTTTTAGCTCTGATATGCATATTCAGATGTGAGACAGATGTGTGCCTTTCCGAATCAAATATACAGTGTATTCTGACCCCTTAATTTTTTTAATATTTTGTTATGATGCAGCCTTATGATAAAATGCTTTAAATTAGCTTTCCACATCAATTCCATACCCCATAATGACAAAGCAAAAACCAGATTTGACAAATTTACAAATGTATTAAAAAGGAAAAAAAAAAAAAAAAAAAAAGAAATATCACATTAAAATAAAAATGCAATAACACTTAAATATTAGCTCAGGTGCATCCCATTTCTCTGGTCCATCTTTTAAATGTTTCTACACTTTGATTGGAGTCCACCTGCAACAAATTAAATTGATTGGACATGATTTGGAAAGGGACACACCTATCTATATAAAAGGTCTCACAGCTGAAAATGTATATGAGCAAAAAACAGGTCAGGAGGTCCAAGGAACTGCCTGCAGAGCTCAAAGACCGGATTGTGTTGAGGCACAGACCTGGGGAAGGCTACCAAAAATTTCTGCTGCACAGAAGGTTCCCAATAGCACAGTGGCCTCTATAATTCTTAAATGGAAGTTTGAAACAACCAGGACACTTGAATACTTGTGATATTTCAGTTTTTTCTTTTTAATAAATTTGCAGTTATCAAAAATCTGGTTTTTGTTTTGTCATTATGGAGTGTAGAGAGGAATAAATGATTTTAGCATAAGGCTGCAACATAAAATGTGAAAAAAATGAGGGTGATGAATACTGTGAATGCACTGTATAAATACTCACCAGCAACGAGGCCCTGCTCAAGCAACCGGATATGATGATGAAAGATCTGCTCCTGCACTCGGCACATGGTTCGTTTTATCCTCTCTCGACGGCTGACCATGTATGTCAAGTTACGTACCTAAACACAAACATACGTGGATGAGACACATTAATGACACGGACTCTACATGTACCCAAAAAAAGAAATTATTTTTTTTAATTATAAATCCCTAAAGGACAGAAGGCCTCAATAATGGGACATGCCCCATTAAATTGAAGCTAATGAAAGGGTCTGAGAACGGTCTGTTCAATATGACAAGTAAATTATATACTACCGCTATACTATGTAGATTTTTGGAGACGATTGTAAATGGGTCTTTACAAAATACTTTCAGTGGACAAGAAACTCCAGAAAACAAGGTTTGTGAACATTAGGCATGACATAGGACATGAGAGATGGTTCACCCAAAAATTAAAATTCCCTCATTTACTCACCCACATCCCATCCCTGATGTATACGACTTACTTTCTTCTGCTGAACACAAAGATTTTTAGAAGAATATTTCAGCTCTGTAGGTCCATACAATGTAAGTGAATGGTGGCCAGAACTTTGAAGGTCAGCATAAAGGTAATACGTAAGACTGCAGTGGTTAAATCCAAATCTGCAGAAGGGATATGATAGGTGTGGGTGAGAAACAGATCAATATTCAAGTCCTTTTTTTAATTTAAATTATCCTCCCTGCCCAGGTGGTGGCGATATGAACAAAGAATGTGAAAGATAAATGTGGAGATTTATAATAAAAAAGGACTTAAATATTGATTGGTTTCTCACCCACACCTGTCATATCCCTTCTGCAGATTTGGATTTAACCACTGGAGTCTTATGGTTTGCTTGTATGCTGCCTTTGTGCTTTTTGAGCCAAACCTGATGTTCTGGTGCACAGATGTCTTCTGCGGTACAGTTGCTAGGGTAACCCCATCTGGTTTCTAGGCAGTTACCAGGGTGATACTCAACAGGCTCCCTGCTAGACTAAGTCTCAATGTTCTGGTGCAGAGATATTTGTTTTACTACTTGGTTGCTAGGCAGTTACCAGGGTGATACGCAAGAGGCTCGTTGCAAGTCTGAGTCAAATGAGCAAACCCGGAAGTCTCTACGAGATATGGGCTTTGCAATATGATTACTGGGTATGCCTGTATGGTTGCCAGGGTGATACAATAAAGGTTGCTTGCTGGCCTGAGTGTAATGAGGCAATCCTGAAGTCTCTATGACATTCTGATCTGGAGACATCCATCTATACAATTTTGAATGGAAGTCGATGGGCTTTGGTTGCTAGTGTGCTCTAAATGGTTGCTAGGTAATGGCTTGGAAGTTTCCAGGGTGATACAAAGTTCTGACCATTATTCACTTGCATTGTATGGGCCAACAGAGCACAGAATTCTTCTAAAAATGTTTGTTTGCGTTTAGCAGAAGAAAGTCATACATATCTCTGATGCATGAGGTTAAGTAAATGATGGGAGAATTTATCCCTTTAACATGGTACACAATATCCAACAGACTATACCTCTATCCCAAAGTGCCTTGCTTTCGTTAACATCAAATTAAATTTGCCATCTATTCTGACTAAGGTCTAGTGCCAAAACATTTGGCAGTATGCCAATTATGCAAAAACAAAAAAAATTAATAATAATACACCTCTCATGTTAGTCTGGATTAAAACCACCTGTAAAAAAGCGACAGAGGCTTCCTTTCTGTTCAAATAACTTTACTACTGATATCCATTCTGTGCAGATTTTGAGTTTCTGCAATGGAAGTTCTTTATAAAAGTTTTATTCACACCCAATATTAAATGAAATGGACAATATTCTGATTTATTTTGGGTTACTGGTTGTTGACTAGTTGCTTGTTCACTGGGAAAAAGTATGATATAGAGATAGCAAGTTTCAGTTCCAACCTATTTGTTGATAGGATGGTGGGTGCTTTTCAAGCATTTTAAAATTAAACAAAGATGCTCTAGTCTGCAATACATTTTATTTGAAGTCATTAAGGAAGGCCAGGGTTTGGCTGGTTTATTTCTCCTGTCTAACAATTCTGAGCGGTCAGCTGCTGCGGTCTCCTCTCATATTGATCCAAGCCCATTTTGGAGGTGAGGCCTGACTGTCAACTTCATGTTGAACCAAGATAAAGTGGCAAGAGGAGAGCCCAGTTTCATTGCTACCTACCCGCTCAAGATCTTGTCGTAAATGTGTAAAGAGGCAGAGCCGACGCAACAGTACTTCCTGTTCCCGCCGTGCAAGGCTGTCTTCTTCCTCTTTCTTGGGCATGATGAGTGGCTTGTTAAAGTTTACCTTCCTTTTCAACTTCCAATATTGGAACAGGAAGTCCACCATCTCCAGGGGCAACTGTAAGTGCTCTGCAACTTCGTCAGCGGCGACAAAGCGATAGAATTCATCTTCAAGCTGCTGGACTCGAAGCTTGCGCTCGCTGAGTCTCTTCTCTTCAGTGTTACATGTGGGTCGCAGCTCAGAGGAAGGAGAGAAATTGACTCCAAGATTTCTACATCTCTCCTCTGTCACTGGTTTCTCCTCATCCCCCTCTTCCTCATTCCAGTCCATGCCAGAGTGCTTGGGACAAAAGGACTTGAACTTGACTTCATCAGCCTCTGTTAGGATTGTGTTCATCTTCAAGCCACAATGCAGTCCACACGTCACATGGAAAGCCACTCGGCAACTTTTGGCAGAACACTTATTGAGAGAAAAAGGGGAGTTTAGGAAGGGAAGGATTTTGGAATTAGGAAGAGGAACTAAATTAAATGCATTCTGTGCACAATTACTGATAAATTCACAAAAAGCTACTTTTAAACCAGATATAAAACTACATTTGGGTTTGTGGCTCACTTAATGCCTAGATAGTTAACATTCAAGACCAGAACCTTTTTCATATTCTGCATTTAATTTTTATTATATGATTGTATTCTACAGGGCTCAATTTGTTAAACAATGAGAAAATATTCCAGTCTAAAAGCTATACTTCTGGTCTAAAATGCACTTTGTCACCTCTGAAAGCAAAGGTATCTGTATTTATAACAGAAGAGATAAATATCAGAGCTGTATACCTGTATACAAGCTCCTGTTTTTTCTTTACACAGACAGCAAATGAGAGCCCATCTGTTGCTAGGTATATGGGACACATTAGTGATTGGCTCCATCTTCTCAGGGTTACCAATGCTTACCTAAAGAAAGAAAGAAAGAAAGAAACACAACAACAAAGACCAGTTGGAGTTCAAATGATTACTCTTCTGAGAAATTAACTTAAAGGGATAGTTCACCCAAAAATGATGGTTCCAAACCTGTATGACGTTCTTTCGTCCATGGAATACATAATGAATGTCAAGTTCAGTCTCATTTAAATTGCATTGGACCTTTTTTTTTCCATACAATGAAAACAGTGACTGAGGTTTCAAGGATGAATAAATGATAACTGAATTTTCATTTTTGGGTGATCTATCCCTTTAGCACACTGAGAAAAAATTATTTATAATCCTGTCTTAATTTGAGCAGGTGTAATTGTGTCTCCTTTAATGCTTTTTCTACATTATACATTCTTTGCTGCCATCAATCCTTACTTCTGGTATCCAGAGGGCACAGCTGACGTGGATCCACTTGGTGCCGCTGCGGGTGGGTTTCATGGCTCCTCCCTTCTTAGGGCACAGATGGCATTTGGGAAAGATTCCCAGTGCACATGTACGGCAAAGCCAGCTGCCTTCAGGTACCTTCAGAATGCCATAACACGCCTGTGGGGAGATACATAGATTTATAGTGATGCAATACACAGGCATTCAAACACTGTCAAATATCAGGTACACACACACACACACACACACACACACACACACACCTGGTGCACACATATGTTGCACTTGTCACAGAACACCATCTCATTGCCATCTTCGCCGTCAGGTGACTGACATACATCACACACCACGTCCTCGTCATACTCTATGCCAAGCCCCTCCTCCGTCTCCATAGCATGGTTCATGTTGTCATAGCAACGCCGTTCAAACTCCTCCATGACCCGCTCCATTGTCAGCTCATCCAGGGGTTGCATGCCTACAGTCAAACACGTTTGCTTTTATGTGACATTTGTTTCTACTAGCTTGCACAATGTACAAGAAATGGGGCTTTTTGAGTGCATTGAGTCAATGAAAAATCCAGATTGTTTTTCATTTGCTCACCCATCATACTAAACTGCTCATTAGTGGTCTGCAGCCAAGCTACGTCCTCCTCGTTCAGGTCATATCGACACATGCCATCAGCTAGCGTTTGAATACCAACATATCCCAGCACTGATGACTCAGATAAGCAAACAAGCTTCTTTGGTCTAATGAACAAAGCAGCAGGGCATTTCTCAGCTACAGTGCTGTAGAAAAGAAAAATAGAGCAACAATTGAATAAGAATATTTTTTGACAGTTTTTAAAGGTGATTAATACATGTAAGAAATTACAGTATTCTGCCCTAAAATGTGAGTCAAACTTGACCTGATTTTGTTTGAGAAACCAAATTCCCCCAAAAAGACTTAATTATCATAGTAACAGATTCAACTTTGTCACAGTAACATCTGGGTGATAACACCCTGTGTGACTTTAAATGATTATAGCATGGGAACATCAGCAAGGACACCGAAATTAATCTCAAATAAAGGGATAAGTGACCATAATTATCATTCGGTCAGACATTTGTCTAAACAATTGGTATCACCACACCATTTGGGTGCTCACACCTGGAACACTTTTGGTCAGCCAGGGCGTGAAATTATTTTTTAATTACATGAAGATCACAGCCTCATTTACATGATGGGCTGCATGCCATTTTAACAACTAGTTAAAGTTTAGGATTTAGAATGCTTGTGGTTCAGTCGGACTCTGCTGAAATCAAAGGCACATCATGTACTTTGTCACTACTACAACGCAATAAAGACTTTAACATCTTCATCTCAAGATCGAAGCCTGTACTTTCTCCTATCTCAGTTTTATATGCAGAGACAACTTAAAGCAAACCATTCATAGTAGGGCTGTATATTGATACAGATTTCCTGATTCGATTCACATGGGTATTTTTTTAGTTATAATGTCCCTTTTGCTTACAAATAAAAGCAATTCTCTCCCAGTGAATGTTGTTAATCATACAGGGGACCTTCTAACTAGGTGATGGTTGAGGAGATTCCCCCTTGAGTGCCTAGAAAAGCGCTATATAAAAATATAAGGAATTATTAAAGTACATTATGAAAATATGAATTTTACTAATTAAATTGTATTTATTATTTTGGTCATATTACAAATCCATGTATTTAAATTTATTTGTTGAACACGTGCAAAAAAAAAAAAAGTACTGCTCTTTAAGGAAATCAGGCATTTCTGTAAAGAGCATCTGTACAGGAGTACGTTAACGAGAGAGACTCAAATGGTTTAATCTCCTTTGTAGCATACATTATTAGATTTAAATTTCTTTTTTCTACACAACTTACTGTAAAGAACAGAAAGGGTATTAAGAAAGACATTTTTCAATGACAAATGGGTTGAGTGGATCTTACCTTTTGACACACATTACATGGAACAACGTTTACTCTCAGCATGCAGTGAAGGAATCTCGCTGCTGAATACTCCACCACTATACTACCAAATTACTGGTGAGTGAGATTTGAACATTTACCAGCCAGTTGCTATAGCTAGCTATATATCTATATCTATCTATCTCACACATACATACATACACACACATTTTAGTTACATAACATGAAATTTGGTTACAAATGCGAGCAATTTCTCATCAAGGTAGAGGGTTGCTGCATAGAGTAAATGATCAATCTTGGGATTTAAGAAGCGAAATCGTTCAAAATGTAGATTGTGATGCATGGAAAAATCTATATTTTTACCCCCCCCCCAATGATTGATTGATTTCCTCAAAAAGTGTACACTGTGGCTCTATCAAAACATTGCTCTGCTTGCCCGAGTATCCACACATAGTAACATTAGCTCAACCAATGTCATGAGTCTGGGGCGGAACTATCTCTGAAAAATGGCAAATGGGGGTAGTGTTTGGGGAACCTTAACTTGCAATTTCGTTTTTGCAAAACTGGGGCAGAAATGATACATTCCACTTTAGAAGACGTTTTATTTCCATACCGCACAGTAGATTGTGGAATGGATTCGGGACTAACGGGGACTTGAACCCCTTTCTCCCACTCCTGCTTCCAGGAATCGGCCAACTCATAATAATCTTCAGGATTCAGCTGGTGTGTGTCATGCAGCTTCATAGCGGTGATCAGGTCTGTCCTAAACACCTGGAGGAAAAAGCATCAAAATGTTCATTGTAGAATTGTGTGGGTGAGAGAAAGTCCTAAAGAAAAACAAATATTTAAAGCATTTCATCTTAAGTCTTTTAGGGTTGTATGTGTGGCAGTACTGTGACAGTTCTGTGTGTACTGTAGGGGAGGGGAATGGACAGTACCTCTGACGGTCTCTTCCCATTCTGTTTCCTGTGTTTACAGTTGGAGTGCTGAGACCAGGATGTGGAGTTACCTCAGAGAGATAGAAACACACACTCATGCTATGGTTTTCTCTAGCAATTAACAAAAGGGTAATTAAACGGACATTAAAAATAATGACATTTCTTATACACTTACATCAAACTACATAAAAAATGAAGCAGACAAAAAAACTCAAAAAAAATTAATAAAATAAATGTATTCCTCACAAACTCATAATCATGCCAAAAATCTAATTTGGTCCTACTGTGAATAAGTTATATTAGATACACTTCAAAGATGAACAGCTTTCCACTGGAATTTATTGGGGGGGTATGCTTTTATTTTTAAACAAGGGCTGAACATTTTCATTAATAGCAGGCACCTAAAGATGAGGTGTATAATTTCCGTGTCACTACCAGCACCAAATGGAATTGCATTGTTGTTGTTGTTTACAAAAACATTAGCTCAACCAATGGCATGTGTTTTCAGAGCAATTGCAGACAGAAGGAGCTTTTTAAACTTGTAACCAAATTGTCACTGTTTTTACAATTCTGTTTTTTTTTTGCTGTTAGTGGGAAGAAATTAAACACTTCACCTTTAAATTTTTACCAGTGGGCTAAGAATTTTCTCTTAACAAGTTGGTACTAGAAAACACTGGGTCTACTTACTTCCATTGTCTGAGTCATCACTGATGCTCGGGACACGGCTTCGCTTCATCATCAGCTGCCTTGGAGTTCAAGTGACCCAGAAATCTGCACAGGTTGATCAAACTTTAGCAGAATAGTCCTGAAAACTGATCCAGCGCAGCTTACTGTGCTTTCGCTTCAGACTGCCAGAACTTGACAGATTCGTATTTTCATTAACAAAACAAGTGCTTATGCTTCTTATATACCATCATACATGACCCACAAATGTATTCTGGAGGGGATATGTTAGCCAAGCATTTTAGGGTTAACCCTTTAAGTTCAACGCCGGCAGGCTGTAGAGAAAAAAAATTAATGATAAAACAAAATGTGATAACTACAGTCTTGACAAACACAAAATAGGTATCGTTTTAAAGCTTAGAAACTACACTTTACAATGCATGTAGGCATTGACTAAATCTGTGCAAGTGCTTTGAAATTTGCAGACAAATCAGAAGTGTTCTGTTTGTATAATTTATTAATAATTTTGGACTGTACATATTATTCTGATCAGTTAAAAACGTCAAACTGATCAAATAGTCATGGATCATATATGTTGCTGGAAAGCTGTCAAAGAGTAGAATACAACCAGCCAATTTGGTTTACTCGCAGACAAAAATATAGGGTAATAGCTAAGTATTTGTCTGACATACATGTCACGTGTAAACAGGTGTTGCTTATATGCCGCGTTTTCACTTAGAACTTAAAAAAAAATAAACATCAAATGTCACACATTATTTAGAGCAGGAAATTATCTTTAAAACGATATATGTCATTAGATAATCCACACCAAGCACAATGTGCACACAGCACACAATGCGCACACTAGGGCTGCAACTAACGATTATTTTGATAATCGATTAATCTAACGATTATTAGAACGATTATTGCAATGATAAACCATTAGCTCTTAACTGATTACTCAGGTTGTGCCTGACTTAAAAGGTTGTTTAAACATGCTTACTAACAATAGGTCAAAATCATCTTTTAAAAAGACCTCTAAAATCACATTCACTTAAAGGAAAAAATACTTTATTATGTTTAATTCGGTAAACAAATTCACTTCAAATAATCCTGTTGTTATCAAGTGTTCTAGTCTTGTTTAACCATTTAAAAATGTCTAAAAATCCTTAAAACAAGATACATTTACTTGAGAAGCAACACATATGATATTTATTATGAATATCATATTTATTATGAAATATATGATATTTGATTTAAGAGTGTATCTTAAATATACAGCAAGTGTATTTTGTCACTTGGTTATACTTTTGCAAGCACATAAAGACAAAATATAATTCGTAGAAGAGATAAATCGTAGAAGCTCCTCCTCCAGTCCTTTTCCGGAAGAGAAGGGGAATACTTGCGGGAACGTGAGAGTTTAAACGAATTTAATCCAGTGGTCAAACTCGCGCGAGCAATGCAAGGCGAATTTTTTTTCTGCATTGTACGTGAACGCACCATTAGACTTGCATTAAATTACATGATCTGCTTCCGTATTACTTGAACATTACTAAAACTAGAACGCATTAAATATAACTGATTTTAATATGTAAAGCCGAGGTGTTTCCTTTAAACCCTCGACACGCAACTTTTGATTCAGCGGAGCGGCAGCTCCTGCTCCTCTTATTTTACAACGACAGTGTTTCTGTGTTTACTTATTTTGTATTTTTGCATTATAATTCCCTCATACTTTGCAATCTACATCACCTGAAGCGGTTTAGAAAGATTAGCGTGCATCTGGACTGTGAACTGTGTAATTCTTCCTCTCCTCAGTCAGGCGCAAGCTGAAGTGCTGCTCTCGCGCGTCATCAATTTTTGTAGACAATTTTTTTTTATGGTCGATAGCGACGACTAAACGTATCAGCCCTAGTGCACACAGCACATAATGTGCAATCTGGCTAAAAACACGTCAACTTTCCTGTATCAGATGACTTACTTGGAAAGGATGTAGTACGCTGTACAGAATCCTGGAATTATACCAATCTTATTAGGATTCTGCAAACGGAGGAGGAAGTCATCAAAAATATGGGCAGAGGATCGTTCACTCAAAATACATATGGCCACCAGGAGATGGCTCTAACAACATGACACTGACTCAATGATGGCTCAAATGACACAGAATGGAACTGAATGAGTTATGGTTACTCATGCCTCCATGCTTTGGAGAGAGAGCCTTCCTTTTATCATTGTTGTATTTTCAAGATAAATATTTGTTTTGTAATTATATAACGTTTGATTGCTTTGTCATATCAACAATTTTACTTTGTTACATTGACTTTACATTTAATTGTTACAGGTGACATTAGGGCTGGGCGATAAAACGATATTGACGATAAACCAAAAATGTTATTTTCGATATTAATCCCATGTTCTACATCTAGATGTAGTAAATAGTCAGCATTTGACTGACAGTAAACCGTAATACTGATGTTTATTTAGCCATATTTTTTTTTATTCTTTATTTAAATGTTCGGCATTTGACTGATACTAAACATACTGTACTGATGTTTTTTAAGCTGTGTTCATTTCTAGAATTTGTTGACAAAGTACAATAATAATGTCAAATATTCTTTGATAAAAATATTTAAGAAAGCAGCCTTCGGAGTATCTTTTTAGTCATACTGGTGTAAAATTGGTGAACAATTCACAAAGAAAAGGTATGCTTTATCAATATGATTATTGACAGATTCACGTTAACTATACGCAGGCTTGGGGAGTAACGGATTACTTGTAATTGTGTGGGTAATTAATAAAAAATTAGGTAACTAATTTCCATTACAGATACATTAAAATCAGATTACAATTTGGTTTAGATGCACAGTTTGTACACATAAATATCAAATTAATTGAAAACGTGTTTCAAGTTAATAGGAAAGAGAGTTCAATGAAGATTTTATGTGGTTTTGATAAATTATTGAGAACAGTTCAAATGTTTGGGTGAGGGAGACTTTCTGGCAAATGTAACATGTTCAACTCTTACAGTAATTAGGAATAAATAAATAAACGCACTAAAAGTTGAAAAAGTTTTGATCTATTCTTTAAACCTAGATTTTGTTTTCTTTTTGTAATAAACACCTTTTTTCCCCCTTCCCCTTTAAAATCCTCCTGAAACATAACCTTAGAAATCAGCCATAAACTGTTAGCTGGTGATGTTTGATCAAGCAGAATAAATACACTCTCCAGCATTTAATTATGACAATAATGATGATGATGATACCTTGTGATCTACCTCTGAATACAGTCTGAAGATTATGAATAATGTAATTTACAATTCCCTATACACACTAACTTCAATACATGGTAGAGTTACACTTTGCAGTGTTTTTGAATCTGAGTTATAGCCTAACAGATTTAGTTTACTCTTGTCGTGTGAAAATGAACACAAAACTGACAGCCCAGTTTCACTGAGAAATAAACCATTTGTTTTGTTTTACAGACTGCCTGTTTTAGGCTTGTTTTGACCCAGCATACGTTCCTGATGTGACACGGATTAAACACGTATTTCAGTTACAGCAGCACGTAAACATCTCTTTTTTTTTCGTAAACAACATCTCTCAAGCAACGCAAAATCTTCATGTGACGCTGCTGACAAGCCACGCCCCTTGAAGTCGCATGGCTGTCCATTCGAATGCCGGTTTAAAATTTAAACCAAAACTATTCGTATTTATTTTCAAACACAACTGTACATTTATAATATAAAAACATCGCTGCTACACTCTCTTGAATTACACCGATATTGAAAATATTTAAATCACGACCTAATGTATCAATCATGTTTAAGTGTTTTGCTACCTTGGTGCGTCCAGAAAACTAATATCTATTGCACAAGCAAACGAAAATGGGTTCAACTTCTAACTCCATACACATGACTGCAATATTTTACAACCGTTATTTTTTTACATCATCATAGCAGAAAGGAGTCCGGACAAGCCCAGACCGTGACACGCGCGGAACGGAATTACCAACAGCACTAGATCGCCCCCTAAACGTATTCATACTTCACACATCGTCTATAACTGTAAGACAAGGGCATCTGTTTGGCGTCGTTTGCTTTCTTAAAAGACGACGTTTAGGTTAAATAACAAGCTGTCAGGCCAGGTAGCGAGCACCTAACTTGCGATTTGACGCTTTAAACACGCGCACACGCACACACACACACACACACACACACACAAGGCTAGCAGCTTGATTAAAATTAACTACCAAACATACTAGCAAACCATACCGAGAGCTTAGAGGAATCAATAAAAGAGGCCAAATGTATGAAAACGTGTATTTAGGGCAGCGTCTGGTGCTTATGAACTTAATCTTTTGGCGCCATTTTAATGACGTGCTACATTTGCACCGGACCATCTGCACGAAAAGCTCGCGGAAATCATGGAAAATACTGCACACATGTGAGGAAAATAAACCCGTGTCTGCCTGTAAAAACATCCATATTACAGCAAAATAGGAAACTGGAGTGTACCTACATATATACGTCTTGCTGTTCCAGCGTAGGTGTATCTAGGTAGATAGGCGGTGGTGCTTGCTCAGACTTTGAGTAGTCGCCTCTCCTCCACCCCACACAAACACATGCAGGTTACGTGTACGTGCTGCTCCAGTTGCGTCCTTTATACACTACCAGTGGGAGCACTGTTCAACTGTTTCACAATAACCCGTTTTGTTGTTGTTTTTTGGATTTTTCCCTATGGCAGGGCTCTTCAGCTACTTTTTTGGAAGGGCCAACATTTTCCAAATTAAAACTTTGCGGGGGCCAACGGTTTTTTTCTTATTTTTTTTTTTTACTTTTTAAGTAATATGTAACTTTTTTAAACACACACACACACACACACACACACACCTTTAATACTGTTCATTTATTCATATTAAAATAGTCACCGTGTAAACTGTATATTGAATTATTATTAAGGTCTGGACATAAATTCCTTCATAAGATCTGGCTGAAAAATAAACGACTTAACCAACACATTCGTTTTTATTAACTTTTACTTCAAAACAAAACAAACAAAAAACCAACAACAATCATTTTAGCAATGATTACAAATTATGAAAGGAGAAACAATTAGATCTGCTAAAGCCCTCTCACAATATCAACCCACATGAAAATAATGGTCATAAAGAACTGTCATGTTTACTTAAGAATGTGTTTAAATAACATTTTCTTTTTGGGGGAAAAAATAAAGAGATAAAATGTCTATTCTTCCATTTCCTCTATTAAGTATCATTCTATTCAGTGAAGAAAATGAGTCCTTCAAATATTGTACATTTGCAGATGTGTGTGTAGTAATCATTGGCAAAAGAATAACAAACTGAGTTGATGCTGTTCGAAGGCTGACGCACAGCTGTATAGAACCAAATATAATCAGGGTATTTGCAGGTTCAGTTTCATGCATCACTGTTTTTACGAGCACTACAGACCAGATGAGACACACCCGTTTAACACTTCAAGAATAGTGAATAAAATGAACTTTTCAGCACATTTTCGTTGACCGGTCGGATTTCATAATCGTTTCTCTGTGTGTGCTGACATTTTTGTAACAACTGCTGTGTTTATTTTTTTTGTGTGTTTTTTTTTACATCTGTACATTTGACCACACGCCACACAACTAAGTAATTTATAAGCAATTTATATAAATACATTTGATTGAAAAGGTCGCAATCAAATGCTCATCAAAACGGTGCGATCCATGCTTTGCAAAGCAGTGTAACTAAACTATCGCCAGAAAAGCGTAAACAAGCGCTCCGGTCTGGAGAACTGGCGACGGCTGAATGCTGTTGCACGTGCCAATGATCGCCGCTAAACCAGCTTTCCCGCAAGACAGTCCACTCTCGGCCATCTCTGGAACGCTCCCGTGGGGGTTATTTTCAGTCATGCCAGTGCAGCTCCTATCTATTTGAATTGGGGAACAACTAAATCTCAAAAACGGCTGGTCAAGATTACGATCAAAGAACATATTTCAAATCAGCATTAAAATCTGACACAGTTGGTATCATAAATTGTGGTTCTTTACCTCATATTACCCTAAAAACAAAATGTTCCCGGCTTTACAGCTAATGCGTATGCGTCGAGATGATTGAAAGATGATGTCTGTGTCTAATAGGTGATTGGCTCCTTTACCTTTTAGGCGGGGCCTACTTTCAACATCTGTTGGCCGTTGGCTGCTAGAGCGTCTTGGTTGGGCGTTCCATTCATTATTATAGAAGTGGGCCATCTCTCTTATGTGCTCTCTAGTTAAACTCACAGTCGATTGCTGCATGCGGACGCTGTTTTGCACAGAGAGTGTGCTCTGGTATTTCAGATGGCGAGGCAATTTGATCAAAAATCAGTCGAAGGGCCAGACTAAATTTATTGGCGGGCCGGATTTGACTAGCTCTGCCCTATGGAAGCCTATTTCCGCCACAAAGAAAAAAAAATCGTGCTTTGGTAAGTCAAAATAAGTTTTTTTAGATAAAAGAAACTAATATGAGAAACTAATAATTTTGAGATAGAGAGTCATTGTTGAAATGAAGTCAAACTTATTATATATTTATTCATAATTGAAATTATGTGTCATCATTTTGATAAATCAGTTGAGTTAACAATTCATAATGATTAGATAAAGTCATTGTCATTTATGAGATAATCACGAGATGAAGTCAAAATTATGATTTAGTCATTTCATAATTATGATTCAGTATCTCATAATTCATTTTAATTATGATTATCAAAACTTTGACTTACCAAAGCACAATTTTTTTTTATGTGGAAGAAATGGGCTTCCATAGATTTCAGGGGGCCTTTTAAGGGCTCAGGTTATCCTGGTTTTACACACATAGGCCTATTCATGTATAAATGAAGGGTAAATACTATTTCAGCACTGCTATTGAAAAGTGTAAGATTTAAATGTGTACTACATTTTAAATCTTCATAATTTCATCCAATTAATTTCACCTGTTAATTTGTAGGTGAGATGTGCCATGAACATTTTGAACAAGTCTGAAAAAATAGGCAACAAATTGCATGGAATCACTTTGCAACAAAAAGCAATGTTCATTGTTTCTTTTTATTAGAAAATATTCCTGGACAAATATACACGACCGTTCAAATGTTTGGGGTCACTTGCCTGAAATGTTTCTCATGATCTTAAAAATGTTTTGATCTGAAGGCGTATGCTTAAACGTTTGAAATTCGTTTTGTAGACAAAAATGTAATTGTGCCACCATATTAATTTATTTCATTATAAAAACAAAGTTTTATAAAAGAATAAATAAAATAAAAACGGTTTTGAAATGGATGACTTGGACCAAATAATGTTAGTGCAGCAAAAATACACTAGAGGTCACACTTAACCATGTGTCAACACAACAGCAGCGCATGGAGATTCACTGGACAGGATGGAGTGAGCCAATCCAAAAGCACTCCTCAACCCACCCCCTCTCAGACCACCTCTGTAGGCCTCAAGGGCCAGGCTCACAAATAGCTAGACCTTATCCTGTATTAGAGTTGCCTTTGGAAGAAATTTAATTTAGTACTAGGTGTAATCTGTGTTGGAGAAAATGATGCTTTAAAATTGGACAGGAAACCTAAAGCTAGGCCAAAGTGGAACAACAGATGTCAGACATGTGTATGATTACTGACAGGTGTCTAAATGCAACAGGTGTGCAGATGAGGCAGGAGCAGTCTTATTACTGAATGGGATTCAATGTGAGCTCATTTGAGAGCCAGAATAGCATTGTATGATTTTTACTGTCCGATAAACCTGCGCATCCCTGAATCCCACATCAGTACGCAGATGTGTGTAATGAGAGGGCGGGTGCTCCTTTCCTTCCTTCCTTTCCTTCTGACCAGATTGTTCAGAGAGAAAATCTGAGCCATAGTTGGACCCTGCCAGTTCTCAAACAACATTACCTCTATGATTAGAATGCCTCCCCCAAGATTGAGAACATAAGAGATGGTGAAGAAGATCGAGACTCATCAGATTCTTTGCAACCTACTAAAACTACATGGATAGTTCCAACTCTAAATACTGATTTGATGAGCCACGTACAAAGATACAGTAAAATGACTGTAAACTCACACCTGTGATGGCTATATTAATGTGTCAAGTTGCAACATTGCTTGGCAATTGCAAACAGGCTATACTGTTTTTTTAATTTGGATAATTATCAATGTTTTAATAATAGTTTGCCTCATAAAAGCAATAAGCTACTTGAGTCCATGCCTTATGCCCCAAGTACACGTCCAATTTGAGGTGAACACTCCGCGTCTGCGTACAGACGAACGTGAGCCTGTCAAAGTATATACAAAGTATATCCCCATACACCGATCAGCCACAACATTAAAACCACCTGCCTAATATTGTATTGTGTCCCCCTCGTGTCGCCAAAACAGTGCCAACCCGCATCTCAGAATAACATTCAGAGATGATATTCTTCTCAGCACAATTGTACAGAGTGGTTATCTGAGTTACTGAAGACTTTGTTCAAATCAGTCTGGCCATTCTCATTTACAGAAATACTCAAACCAGCCATCTGGCATCCATGTATTTATCTAATCAGCCAATCATGTGGCAGCAGTGCAGTGTATAAAATCATGCAGATATGGGTCAGGAGCTTCAGTTAACGTTCACATCAACCATCAGAATGGGGAAAATATGTGATCTCAGTGATTTGGAGCGTGGCATGATTGTTGGTGTCAGGTGGGCTGGTTTGAGTATTTCTGTAACCGATGCTCTACTGGGATTTTCATGCACAACAGTCTCTAGAATTTACTCAGAATGGTGCCAAAAACAAAAAACATCCGGTGAGCTGCAGTTCTGCGATGGAAACACATGTTGATGAGAGAGGTCAACCGAGAATGGCCAGACTGCTTTGAACTGACAAAGTCTACTGTAACTCAGATAACCACTCTGTACAATTGTCCTGAGAAGAATAGTATCTGGGTTGGTGCTCTTTTGGCGGCAGGAGGGGGGCCTACACAATATTAGGTAGGTGGTTTTAATGTTGTGGCTGATCGGTGTATAGCTGTGCTTGCCTACACAGGTGGTTGGCGCATGCGTGCTAAGACTGCTATGAGACTATTTCCCCTCAGGAGTTTAGACCCATAATAATGTCTTTATATTCCTTCAGACATGAGTTATACAAATGCAAGTATCTCAAGACCACCTCGCGCGTGCTCTTGGCTTGCACATCCACTGTTATTGTTTTAGATGTTTAGCAGCGAATACATCCTCTAGCACTTCATGACAGCAAAGGCTCTAAGTTGAATGTTGCCACCTTGTAGACTCACTAATTAGTTCAAATAACTCCAGGCGCATATGCGTTCAACGCATTCAAATATACGCTCTTAGAAAAATTGGGCTGTGCGCATTCAGTGCTCGAGCTCTCAGCTGATGACGATTAATGTTGCGTCACACCTCTTTCACATCTGACCGAAGTATACTTTGTTTTTACAGTGAATTTTCCACCAATAATAGCATTTTAGAGAACACTCGGCTTAAAATCAATGCAATGCAAGGCTCATTACTTTAAGACAACTGATTAATGTTCTCAACTGGATGACATGCTGTATGAATCTTCTTAATTTTTTTTCCTCTTTCCAGTCATGAATGATCCGAGCCAGAATATACAGATCAGCAAGGATTTCTCCCATATGAACACAAACAATGAATACAGTCATTGTTTAAATATTAGAATGCCATATAGCAGAACTATAAATAGGTTTAAAGATGCTATGTCTACAGCCACTAGACTGTTCAGAAGAAAACTGCCAAATGTCAATCACTGTTTATGTCAAAATCCAGCAACACACACCTTCTTCAAACTGGATGGTGTCATGTTGCTGTGCAGTTTGGACCACATTTGGGAGATCCAGAATTGTCACAGGGGAGGAAGGATACACTTTTGCCAGCTCACGTGCTGAAGCACCAGAGCAGCCTGCTAACAGTCTCAAAATAACATGCCTTTTAATGTGATTGCAGCTGTCTCTTGCATATTTTGTATGAAGCAAGGAGTATGGAGCACACACAAACCCAACTGGAGGCCTCTCAAAAGGTGAGAACCAAGGAATAATCTGCATTGATTCTCACCTTACAGATCTACGATAGACTTGAAGCAAAATAGCTCAAATGCTGTCACTATGTTTTGGCCGTGAATGACCCATGTAGAGTTCATTAGACCCATGAACTGTGTCAACATACGGATCCTTTCCAGCTGGATTCATTCAAAATATGGAACAAACCAATCTTAACTAATGCCATCTGTCATCCAACATGTGCACTGACTCTCAAAATAATTTAAACAATTTGAGGGTAAGATTAATACAAGGAGATTAGGAAGAATAATTTTACTCCCAATAACACTTAACACCTCTGAAAACACAAACACACAATTCAATAATCTTTACATGTAGAAATGTGAGTTGGAGATTCAAACTATCAGTCTCAGTACATCATCCAGCCAAATGATCAAACCCTGATATGGACTTACAATCATTCAAACATACAATCAGCCACACACTTTATTTACAGTTAATTACACAAGCCGGTCATTCTTTCACAATCACACACACATATTGCATAGATAACACTTTAGCACTACACTATTCCTCTAAAAATGAGAACAGCCTGTCATAAAGCCTTAAATTTGAGCTCTATATTAGGGCTTAAAAAGTCCATGACAGAACCAGCAGTTAATCGCTTAACACTGTATCACTGGAGTCAAAAAAAATTACTTTCAATCCACTGACTTCCTAAGAAAGCAAATAATTCACCTGGCAGTACAGCTAATATTATATAAAACTCAACTGAAAAAATTAAGTGTCTATTAACCTGTATAAGGTGGAGAAAATCTTTTCGAAGAGGAGGCCAAATGTGTTTTTTTTTTTTTTTCATTTTAGTTCTTCCCTTCCCTGTGAAGTTTTTTTTTTTAGATATGTGAACACATTAGGTTTCTTTTTTTTTTTTTTTTTGATTGTGAAATATAGCTAACATCAAAATGCTGTTTAGTTTCAAGAAGGTCAGGATTTACTTTTGGACCTTGATTTCATTGATAATTGATATTTGGATCCTGCATCTGAACATCATCCAAATTAGAGGCACGAAATACAATTTTTGAAGTGCTGAAAAGTATTAGTTCACCCAAAAATAAAAATGTTCTCATCATTTATGCACACTCATGCCATCCCAGATGTGTATGAATTTTTTCTTCTGCAGAACACAAATGAAGACTTTCAGAAGAATATTTCAGCTCTGTTGGTGCAAGTGAGCAAGTGAATGGTGGCTAGAATACATCTCCACTTTCACATCTGAAAGTCACATTTGGCACCTGTTTAGTTAAAAACATGTGAAAGTGGAGATTTATAGTAAAAAGACTTAAAAGGTTGATCTGTATCTTACCCACACATATCCTATTACTTTCAAGATATGGATTTAACCACTGGAGTTTTATGGATTACTTTTATGCTGCCTTTATGTGCTTTTTGGACCTTCAAAGTTCTGGCCACCGTTCACTTGCATTGAAAGGAACAACAGAGCTGAGAAATGGTCAATAGATGGTCTGAGAAAAATACATGATCAAATTTTGTAGAAATTTGGGGCTGGACTTGGTGAGGTATAGATAAGCAACATCTGTACTGCTGCAATACGCTATGAGAGAAAGAAGAGTAAAGTTCAGAAGAGTACAAATAACCAGGAATTCAATGCTAAACTAGACAAAATGGATGGATGATTTATGAACAAACAAATGGCTTTCTAACAGTATATTAGAAATGTATCACCTCTAAATTATAGAGAAATAAAGGGACCACATTAAATCATTTGGACCAACTTTATCAATTGTCCACATCATGTCTTACATTTCCACACAAACATGGGAGTTTGTTTTCCTGCTGTTTCCCATTTCCAGCAATTAGTACTGGAATATACATCAGTAGCTTACCTGTTCCCTGTACAAGTTCCACCTCAACAATCTCTATGGCAACCAGCACATCTAATAATCGCTCTATGCCATCTTCACTGGCATCAAGCTTCTGTGCCACCTCACTTGCACTCATGGGCTTTTTAGACTGGAGGAGAATGTGACTGTATCTAGAGCTCTGACAAATTGTTTCATAAGACCCAATTTGATGAGCAGTGGTGGCATCGGCACCTTCCGGGGGTCCACCAGTGGCTCCCACTTGATGTTGTTCCTCCCCCACAGAGAACTCGGTTCACTGTGGCCAGTCCCACTGGTGGTAGTGTGCCTTGGTGTCCCTGCAGTCCCAAAGGCAAAGATAGCAGGAAAACCGCCTTGGAGATCCATCAGGAATGCCACCACTTTGAAGTCTCCTATGACCTCCCAGCTGTACTCATCATACTTCAAGGAGCCCAGCAAGGTCTTGATATGTATCCACGTAGGCAGCTGGAGCTAAACTGAACTGGTAGGCTTTAGGCCCTTGTATTTATATTACTGGAAAGTTCTAGAAATTTCTAGAAGTTACTCCAAGTTTACTCGGCAATGAATCTATCTGGAGTGTTCTGAAAATGTAGGATAATTAATTAATTTAATTATCCTAAAGTAATTTAGGATACGGAAGAGTCTCACTTCCAGGTGAAAAGAAATCTGCCATTGGAACAAAGCAAAATACAGCTATATTCAAAATACAATCTCTGAAAGCAAGTCTTTATGTCTTAAGCAATTTTGCTTCTCACGTACATTTCTCTTTAAGTATGACACTGATTAAGAATAGGGTTTTTGCAGTGTATCCAAAGTTACTACAGGAACTGTCCTACCGGGGTTACGTATGTCAAGGGCAGAGCAGTGATAAGGGAGCTGGTTAATTCTCCAGTTCATGGATAACACTTTTTAGGGTTTGAAGACTTACAGAGACCCATAAGACAACACAGTCCTAATTAATCTCAATTTTTTTTCAGTGACTTGTAACAAATCAGAGGTTGGTCCCATTGGAGTCTCGATTATATCAGCTCTGACTGTGACAGTGATAAATGAGAGAGAACTGTCTGTGAGACATGTGACCGAGCTGGAGGGGACATGCCATAAATAACTCTTGCAGTCTCATAAAACAGTTATAAACTCCAAGAATAAAGCCATGAGTGGCAAATACTGACTGCTGATGCATTATTAAGATAGTACGCTCATGATGCTGGAGGTGATTCCATGTTACATGGTAAGCTCTTTGGAGATCTAGGAAAGCAGCACAAAAGTACTGATTTAACAGACTGATTGATCTGAGCAATAGATTAACCCCAAACCTTGGAGATCCTGAATCCACTCTAAGAGCTTGAAAGGGTAGTCCAAATCACTTTGGGATAAATGTTCAGCCATGACGAGAAAAATTCAAAGCAAAATACACCATCAGCATCCTGCTGGGGATCAGACTCCAACTTATAAGTGTAACTTAACTTTAAAACTCTCACAGTTAATGACATGGCCTTAAAGGAATTGGTCACACAAAAATAAAAACTCATCCATGTCCATGTCTTCTGAAGCAATATGAAATCAATATTTAAGTCTTTTTTTTTTTTTTTTTACTATCAATCTACACGTTCACATTCTTCTTTTGATTTGGGCGATTCACGCTCTTTGTGCACATATTGCCACCAACTGTGTAGGGAGAAGTTCTAGTAAAAAAGGACTTAAATATTTATCTGTTTCTCACAAATACCTTTCATATCTCTTCTGAAGATGTGGATTTAACCACTGGAGTTTTATGGATTACTTTTATGCTGTCTTTATGTGCTTTTTGGACCTTCAAAGTTCTGGCCACCATTCACTTGCATTGTGAGGACCTACAGAGCAGAAATATAAAAATAGTCACACTTCTGGGATGGCATAAGGTTGAGTAAATGATGAGAGAATTTTCATTTTTGGATGAACTATCCATTTAGCTCATTCCACTCTTGGTGGTACATTAAAAAAATATTAAAGATATACTGTATATAGGAGGTCTATGTATCTTCTATGAAAAGCTCTTGCATAGCGGCACAAGTATTCTATAGTAGAATTCATAAATGTTTTATTAAAACAAAATATCTTGAAGTAAATGTTAAACGATTAAGATGTTCTTTAACGTGATTTATTAAACACAACAGCAAGAAAATAGCTTTATATAGAAGGATATGTTTGAGTGATTTTAACCATTTCACAGGGTAACATCTGGTTTCCCATGTTACGTGGGACATTGGTGTGAATGGGAACTGGAGATTGCATTTGTAGAGCAGCAATGTTTTTATTTGCAACTCTTAAGCATCACATACTTTCAATTGCTTTTTATTTCTTTATAAAGAATAATGGCTTAACTATAAAAGTTTAAGAAACTTTCTCCGACCAATAGTGAATAATTATAGATGGAACACTGGTCTAGATGTTAGTCATACCAGCAGTAAGCATAGTGACCCGGGTTCAAATCTCGATCAATCAGGGAAAATTTGTAGCTTTGCTGCAGATTATGATGTATTTTCAACAGGTCTATTGAAAACAATTTTGAAATTCACAGACACAATTTATTATATTGTTTTAAATAGATTAATCAAAACTGCATCTGACAGCCAGTATTTGAATTACTGAGAAGAAAAAATTAAACTTGAGCTACATTTTCTAAAGTTTTTACTTGCAGATTCACACAGGGAATTGAACCCAGGTCTGCATGGTTACAACCACACTACCCCTACCAACAGACCTTCTACATGAACGGTAACAATTGTTTTATCAATTTTATAAAGCTATTGTTTTAAATAAATAGAAATAATTTAAGAGTATAGGTTTATTGTTGACACATATCAGTCTATGATACTTTAGTGTTACAAATAAAAGACTTCCACATGCGAATTAGTGCTCTGACAAGTGTACTCGCCAGTTCCCATTCAAACCAATGTCCCACATTAACATGGGCAACCATGTTAAATGGTTAACCATGTTTAATTCTGTTAAACTGTCAAATTCATTTGAACGACATCGATCCAACATTATTTTATGATGTGTAAAACGCCTTTTCTTGGCTCCTTGGCAACTCACAATGAATGAATCTGCTGAAAATGCAAGTAAAATTATTCACCGGCGACAGTGAAACAATGTATTGTATAACCACAAATTCATTCATGCAAACAAACTCTCAACAAGACATGTATGAACACATATTTAGGCAAAACACAATCGAAGACCTCAGGAATGTGAAGATATAAGAATTAATTGATACATAAAACATTACAAGATTTTTGCAAATGCAATTTCATTAATGATAACTAATGTCAAATACCTCAACCAACCACAAATGTCCACCCATTTGATCCAACATGTAATTTGCACATTAAATGGATCACTTTGAAGGTGCAAAATCTTCCAAATGCAAAACTAATAATGCATACAATGTTACGGCGTAACCCATATATTGCACATTCTAGGGATAGGTCACCCAAAAAAATAAATTCTCTCATATTTACTCAACCTTATGCTATCCCAGATATGTATGACTTTTTTTCCTCTGCTGAACATAAAGAATTTTTGAAATAAATCTCAGCTCTATAGATCCGTACAATGCAAGTGAATGGTGACTAAATCTTTGAAGCTTAAAAAACACCTAGGCAGCATAAAGATAATCTATATAACTCCACTGGTTTAATCTGTCTTCCTAAACAATCTAATTGGTTTTGGTGAGAACAGACCAAAATATAACTCTTTTCATTGTAAATCTTGACATTGCAGTCTCTAGGCACGATCATGATTTCAAGCTCGATTACACTTCCTAGTGCATGACACATGCGCAGAGCACTAGATGGCGCTAAAGGAAGTATAATCAAGCTTGACATCATGATCGCCAAGGAGACTGCTTTTGTCAAGGTTTATAGTGAAAAAGTAGATATATTTTGGTCTTTTTCACCCCAAACAGATTAGATCGCTTGAAAAGCAATGAAATTAAAACACAAGTCATATGGATTACTTTTATACTGCCTTTATGTGCTCTTTGGAGCTTTAAAGTTTTGGTCACCATACACATGCATTATAAGGTCCTACAGAGCGGAGATATTCTTCCAGAAATCTTTGTGTTCTGCCGAAGAAAGTCATACACATTTGGGATGGTGTGAGTTAATGTGTAAACTATTCTTTTAACTAAACAAAACTCTCTTGATTGGGTAGAAGATTAGAGCATATTTCTGTTTTGTTTAGTCATTGTAAGTCACGTGTTGCCACAAACACATTCCATTGTTTCTCAATGCATTTGACATTTTAGTGGTTGCATTCTCTGCTAATACAGTTAGTTCTGTTATTTGAAATAATGCAATTTGTTTAGATTTTTTTTGCACTCAAGACCAACACAACAGAGAGGATAGTTATTATCCAAAAGTATTTATTTCTGCAATAACACGTTCTTGTCCTCCTCCCCTGAACGCGTGCACACACACACACCCTTGCAAACTCCACATTTAAATACATGACGTGAGAGCCAGCATTACCTCACTGTTTGCTGCACATGCTTTAATAAAATGATACACATATTTACAGAATCCACAATTTGTTTGAATTTTGCCTCATCCCCCTCCCCCAGCAAAGACAAAATATTCTTCCAACCTCATTGTTCCCCTTTCCAGCAAAAAAATTACAACACAAAGGTGGTTTTGAAAAGTATCCACAATTAAAATAAATTCAGCAGAGAAAACAAAAAATTGGGAAAAAAGATGGAGACAAGAAAGAGAGCAATGGATCTTTTGGCCAGTACAACACAGCAGTGCGTGAAGTTTAATAACAGCGCAGATATAGCAGTAACACTGAAATAGCTCATCAAGTCTATGTACAAGGTCACGATACAGGCCGTCAAGCCTCCATGTCTGACTCACTCATAGACACAAGCATGCCTCTGTTATCTGAACAGTGTGAAAATGCAGGAAAAAATGGCTTGGCTTTTTCAAACAGCTCTTATGAGTGGGAAATAAGGAAAGGGCAGAGCAGATCACATTTTTCTTAAACCTCTTATCTTCACCTCTGGACTACTTAGGACTGTTTTGAAGTAGAACGAAACAGAATTAAGGCACAATAACTATACAGTTTCATTAATGATTGAAGGGAGAGTTGTGCTGACCAATGGGCAGACAAGCCAATCCATTTAAACTGCAGATCTGATATTCCCTTTGCATCCCAACCAGCCATTCAGATTTAAATACAAAGAAAACAAGTGTTTTATGGTGAGAATGCTAACAGACACCCACTCAAATCCCTCTTTGCAATCAGCATCCCAATTTTCTTACAATCGCATTGTGACAGAAATCGCTACACACTTGTGGTGCACACAATACAAAAATTGCTGAAAAAGCACCCGCCCACCCCAGGACCTTTCCACCTTTGGATTAGCTGATAGCAGACACCTCTTGCTTTTGGACAGGTTACCATTTGACATTAACTTTTTTAATTTAAATGCTTAAGTGTTTGAGATGTGTCTTGTGGTACAATAATAATTATACACAAAAGTAACAACATGAAGAGAAGCAAAACAAATTACAAGAGACCCCAGTGGCAATTTTTAACCTACTGTGCACTCCCAGCATCTGCCCCTTTTTGTTTATGCCATGAGCATATGGCCACGTCTGAGGTAATGAACAGTGATGTCCCCAAAGAAAAAGTACATAAAAATGTATGTGCATTCAGTGTTTCCTTCTTCCTCCTTTTTATTTATCTTTTCACATTTTCAGTCCAAGCCGAAACACATTAATGTGCAGGGTTAAAAAAAAGCCTCATATCGGTTTCACATTCCAATTGTGATGTAGGGTAATATAGCGGAGTTTAGGGTACAGAATATGTGCTGGAGGGTTTAAGATGTAGGGTATACATTAGAGTTAATGGTTAGGGATTGAGTGTTTAGGGTTTAGACTGTATGACTGAGGATTTAAAGTGTAGATCTGATGGCTTATGGTATCAAGTATATAAATGAGTGTTTTTAATTGAGTGTTTAGGTAGGCCAGGAAGATGAAAGCTGAAGGGTCAACAACACAGGAGCTGGATAATTATTAAGAGCAGATGACAACAGGAAACACTGACAGGCTACTGGTCTGTTTTGGTGGAAGGTGAAGAACACTCAGAATAGCTGGGGCACTTCTAAAGATGTTTAGCCCCTTGGTGATGGTGCATTAATGAATGTATTTGGCATTGATTGTACTGGGGACAATGAATGATAGTTATAGGGCAGATTCTCAGGGGTGTTTTGCTGGGGTTTAACAATTCTGGATGGTGGCCTTCTCAGTCCTAGGCTGTGATGATTCAGCACATCATTCGTGTTTTTGATGATCCTTCATGTCCTCCTCATCCGTGTACTCTGACGGCTCGTCTCCCGGCTTCAACAAACGGCCAACGTAGTCATATTTTTCTGAGCGAAACAGAGGAGGGGAGAAGAGAGGAAGAAGAAATGAGAAAAGGAGATAAGGAAAGAGAAAGAATTAATAAAGGGTGGTAAGAGAGTGGAAAAATTAATTATTTACTGTCATCAGACAGTGTGCAAGAAAATTATGCTACATCCACTGAATTCATTTTTTCTCCCCAATTTGGTATGCCCAATTCCCAATGCGCTCTAAGTCCTCATGGTAGCGTAGTGACTCGCCTCAATCTGGGTGGCAGTAGACGAATCTCAGTTGCCTCCACATCTGAGACCATCAATCTGCGCATCTTATCACGTGGCTCACTGAGCGCATTACCGCGGAGACAAAGCGGGTGTGGAGGTTTCACGCTATTCTCCGCGGCATCCACGCGCATCTCATAACCCGTCTCACCGAGAAAGAGGACCACATTATAGCAACCACGAGGAGGTTAACCCATCACGACTCTACCCTCCCAAGCAACCAGGCCAATTGGGTGCTAAGGAAGCCTGACTCAGCATGCCCTGGATTCGAACTTGCGACTCCAGGTGTGGTAGTCAGCGTCTTTACTTGCTGAGCAACCCAGGCCCACCGCATCCACTGAATTCTTAATTTTTCAAATCGCATAAATCTGTCATATAGGGCTAGGAGGTATGATGGTATATACCATACGATGATATAAATGGAAGAAATGTGAATCAACGTGAAAATACAGGTGCAAGATGTGGATATATCAGCTACTTTAAAATTGCTTTGAATGTGGATCTTCCAATCAAAACAGAGCAGGAACTATCAATTTTATGACATAAGGTTTACTAGTTTGAGCAGGGCCAGACTGGGACATAATTTCAGGCCGGAAGTCTTACACTCATCCAGGCCACCCAAACCACAACAAATTTAAAATCCACAGCTGAAGTTGGGGATAATAATTTAACAATACACTTAACGCTAAAGTTGTATACATTATCACATGAACATGGAACATTCCAAATTAGGTTTAAAGACATAATTCATATTTTTAATGAATTTGTTCATCTTAATGTTAATTTATACATATTGTTAATTGTTGGTTCATGTTAGTTCTTAATGATGATACATTACCAATTTTATTTTTTTATTAAACTGTATTAGTATGTGTAGAGGTTAACAAACCAATATTACAAATGCTGAAATGCTGTATTGTACATTTTTCATGTTAATTCCCTGTGTAACATTAATGGATACTCATCCTTATTTCAACATGTTACCAATACATTTAATGATAAGCAATCAATTAATGCCTCAATGGATAGATTACATAAGATGTAAACATTATCATTCACTTACTTAACGAGTCCTAAACTTACTTTTGTTGAAACCGAAAAGTACCTGTCATCTTTGTTCTCTTTCTCGGATTCATCTGGTCTTCATTGGTGATGAATCTCAGTACAAAATGAAGAATTTATTTATTTGTTGTAAATATCCCTCCATGTTGCAACAATTTGCTATCATTATAGGGCCTAATTGAACTTTTACATGGATCAAACATAGTGCTTTTGTGACAAAGGCTTTTTTTTCTTTTTTTTTTACAACACTACCATTAAAATATTTGAAAAACACATGAATTCACATTTATTCATTATTCTTAATTTTATTATGTATTACTTGCGGACATTTATCTGATTTTATTTTTAAATAAAACACTACAGTTTTGTTTCTTTTTCTTACTACAGCCAATGATGATTCTGAGAGAAATTGCGCCCGACGCCTATTTTTGCTATGGTAACGAAAGCAACTTCCACACGTGTCTGACTGACATGTGAAACCCGCTCTCATTTCAGTTAATTTTGTGGTTATTTTTCGTTATTTAAGCAGACAGCATATTTCATACATATGGATCAGCAGCATTAATTTAAAGAGGGTAAACTTTATCATTCAGCTGAACTGTGCACAAGCATTTAGACACTGAAGTTAGCTGTGATCGGTCAATGCAATGAATGAATGAGCGTCCTTAAATAAGCAGGGTTTTCCCATGGAGCTATAAAATACCTGACACCCTCCGCCACTCCTGAAGGCCAGTCCGGGCCTGGCTTTGAGTCATTTGTTTTTAAATCTAACTCACACCAAAATAAAAAATTAAACATAGTGAGAATTCTTTATATTTTGAAATTAGCAACATTGTTTTCATCCATGCGATCATAAATTAAATAACCTGTCAAACATCAAACGCTTTTTTCTACAATATTTACATCAAAGATGAGATCCATGCACTCCACTTCATTGAATAATGTTCCTTTTAATGTCCTTTCTGTTCTATTCAATTCACACACAGCGTGGACGCAGTAAAGATAAAGTGTGACTTTTCTCTCGTTAATGTGCGCTGTCGCATAATTTCAGATGTGTACATTACTAATCATTCGATAATATAACTCATTTTACCAGTGAGTGCGAGCATTACTTGAGCGGAGTGTCTGCTTGGGCCGTGAGTGGTTGAGAGCCGTGCGCACACACATGGAGCGGGTTATTGAGCGGAGTGTCACACTGCTCCGCTCACATGCTCTGTTCCACACTAAGATTTCAGCCTTTAGCTGTTTATTAATTCACACTAGGACATGTCATGATTTAACTTTGATTAATTGTCCATTTCAGTGTAAAGCTTAAGAGCACGTGCTCAAAATGAGCAATTTAAGCAGTTGTGTGTCAGTCATACTGCATGCTGGGACCGGATTGATTTTGTTCTTGGTTCTACAGAAACATTGGTACTGGTACTTTTGACAAAACTAGTATGTACAATTGTAGTGAGTAGAACTGCATCTCCGAATGCACAACACCTCGAACCTTGAGGCGAATGGGCTACAACAGCAGAAGACCACGTCTGGCACTTTAATGAGGACCACAGTGTTCCTAATAAAGTAATGAAAAAGTGTATATTTATGTTCAGGAACCCTTTGAATTCATCTGGCTTACCCATGAATTGCATCTCCCATTCTCGAACACTCTCCATCTGAACAGCGTTCAAGTCTGAAAGATCATCGTACACGTCTCGTAACGCATCCTTCTCCAGACAGAAAGTTGCCAAACCCCGAGAAGCATCTCGTCCCGCAAAAATCCCATAGGGGCCGTCTGGAAGGGGAGAGATGTGTTAAGTTAAGGGGTCACTCAAACAAATTCAAGAACATTGTGACATTACAGTTACAGCAAGCAGTTCTGAACATGCCCTCTATTGCAGGGCCACTGTATCACCATCGTATCCTCCAAAATGACTTGCTGTATTCAATTTGGGAAAGGAATACTCTAAATACAGGCAATAAAAAAAAACAAACAATATCATCAAGTCAACTGTTGCTGCTGCAATGCTCCCAACCATTGTAGCAATCAAAATCCCATATAGGGGTGGGCGATATGATCAAAATCCTATTTCACAATATGAGTAATTTTATATCACAATAACAATACATCACGATAGTGTTAAATTTCTCTGAATTAAATACTTTATAAATGAAAGCTTCTCATATCATTTAGCGTAGTGGCTAGAGCACAGGGCTGCTAATCAGAAGGTCGCTGGTTCGAATCCCACAGCCACCACCATTGTGCCCTTGAGCAAGGCACTTAACTCCAGGTTGCTCCAGGGGGATTGTCCCTCTCATAAGTGCTCTGTAAGTCGCTTTGGATAAAAGCGTCTGCCAAATGCATAAATGTAAAACAATCAGGCTCTGTGTTTTTAGCAGTGGCGGCCCATGCATTTTAAGTATGATTCATGGCATTAAGAAAACACAGTTTCACAATAAGACACCATACATTACGTTGCAGCCAACAAATAATACCAATTGACATTTTAAAAAAACGTCCACACACGAAAGCTAAAACAAAGGTCTGCTATGAAGAAAATTCCATTTAAATGTTGCTTGCAATAAACGGTTTCTTTTCAAAGCTTGATCCGACACTGAATGCTATATTCAGCCTAATTTGCTTGGTGAAAATCAGCACTCATTTCCTGTTTAATTAATCAATTGCGCGATCATCTCAGGTTTTAAAGCCATAAGGATCTCTTTTTCAATGGCAATAACAGATCTTGTGCTCTTCGCGTTCTAATTACTTAAGCATGATTTACTCAAGGCCTGGACTGGGACATATCCTAAATACACATCCACCAAGAACAAATAAATCAATCTTATTGGCTGATGAATCTGACAATCTGACTTTAAGATGCCCATTCATTTGCACTGTTGAGGGATTCTGCCGAAATTCTGAATGCCTGACGGGGTAGAGCTCAGACTCACACTCTGCTTCGGCTAAGTAGCATGACTTCAGGCATGCAATTTGTGAAACCGTTGTCACACTTTGCTTGTAAGCAGAGGAATAAATTCTGATTGGATAAACTTTGTTTTTCGCTATTTGTATGTAGGTGTAGGAGTTGAAAGCGATTGAAAATACTTTCCATAAAAGGATGAAAAAATATTTTTTCGGCATGTTACGCCAGCAGAGAAGGCTTTGCTGGCCCTGAGAAATTCGACACTAGTTTTTAGTAATCTCTATAAAGAACATATAAAATACCTGAAGGAAAATATGGCTGGTTTGTTTCCTGATATCAAACATCATTTGAACAGAATTTTAGAAAGGGGTTTGATGTGTATTTTAAAAACCCACTTGACATCGAGAGAAACCAGAATGAGTAACGGGTGTAATCTGAACTTTTTCTGTCACAGGAGCACAAATGAAGGGACTGGGATGACTTCAAGACTCACATGTGCGCAACACACACACAAAACACAGCTGCACGTGTTTGGATGGGAGGCATGTTTGGAGCGCGAGTTGAAACTCCTTGAATTTGCTTTTGGTGGTCATGCTGCAGAAGCAAAATTAAGTGTAATTTTTTTCCTCGCGTTCTAGACAAGCTTTTCATCTAACGACGTGTATGGATCAAAATCCCATCAAAAGTGTTCCGGTCACAGATCCAAAAATAATAAGCGTGAATCAAAATAAGCGTGAATTAAAAAATAAGTGCAGATAACTCGCAACTACATTGATACAGCTAGTAAAAACATGCATCAAAAACCCATACCAACACAGCCTTGTTTTTCTTTATTTATATATGCAGCCAATAATCTACAAACAAGTAAATTTTAAATAATGCTTAAACTAAAGACTGCTAAAGACTGTGTTAACGGACTATGATAATGGTCTACTCGGACAACACATTGTCTCCTACAGCTGGCAGAAAATACTCAAACAGACACAAAAAGTGTTATCTATCAACCACAAATAATGTAATATTGGGCAGCAGCAGTCAGAGTTGCATTGGAGTGACATCACCTCCCCTCTTCGAATGATTGGCTAGAGGAGGAACTGTCGATCAAGAACTAGTGGAACAACAGACACAAAACAGCCCCTGCTTTACATGAAACTCTACTCGCATGTTTTATTGTTTTATAGAAAACCAAGCGCAGTACTTGGAGACAAAAGCAAAGAAAAATACAGCGCAAGTGTACAATTTTTTTTTTTATATGAGCAAAATTAACTAAGGAAAACATGATTTTGTTTGCAATTCTGATGACTTTGCTTTAATTTTTCTGTTGTTTTTGCAACATATTTAAAATGTGTTTATATATTTTGGATTCATGCTAGTTATTTTTTGATCAGGGCTAATTATTTTGATCGGCGCTTATTTTAACCGTGACCACAATACTTTTGAGGGGACTTTGATCCCATAGACCTGCAGCTGTCAGTGAAAAACCACGTTTCATTATTTCTATCAGACTCACGTGAAGCCCTGACCACTGATATATACGCGCACATGAACATAGACATACGCAATGTACAAACCTTGTAAAATCACTGTTTTAATCCATGCATGTTATGTGCTGTACACATTTCTCGTGTGGCAAAATCTGCATTACCGCGATAGAGATAATCCAAAATTCAGACTGGTTTGCAAATTTCTACCAGTTCATCATGTCTACCGGTATATTGCCCACCCCTAATTCCATACGTCTTAATTTCACCAATCATGGAACCACTGAAAGAAAAAAAAAAAATACTGAATCAATGGGTCAGACACTTCCAGACAAGCCAAAGCAGAGGTTATTCTCAAACACTACTGGCTGCTTAGACCATCCTGTGAGAGATTCTTTAAAACATTGCATTGAGTATGGAAATTAACTCCATTAAAATGAGAACACAACAGACAAGAATCAATTCCAACTATGCATAGATTGTCTGTTCAGGCCACATCTTTCTCCCTACTCGAGAGGTAATAGCAAGCACATCAGAGTGATGAACTTTAGTCAAACAATCAAGAAATGACAAAGATGTGATAAGACAGGCACGTCTCTAAAGACACCTACTGAACTGTTAACATTCAGAGCAAAAGTCTCACATTTAGGCATAGTCCTAATCTAACAGTAAACTTAAAGGGATAGTTCATGCCAAAAAAATATCTAAAATCTGTTATCAATCATTTATACCCTTGTAAATTGTTCTTAAAGCCTTTGCACACCAGAGGCAAGGCAATAATGCAAAACAAATTGTCAACGAATGGCACTTTAATATTTAAAGCAAGGCAAATGATCGCTCTTAACACATTCAAGCCTTTACACATTTTTTCCCGGTATGCTGGGTGGTGCAAAGCACCTTTTAACTGGTTTGCCCTTCACCCATCATGGAGAAGTTTGCAAAACAACCATGGAATCATAATATGAAAGACAAGCAAACAAGTTATCAAACAAGCAGGTCGGATAAAAACAACAACAGATTTCTCTACAAGCTGCAGCAGTGATGACGAGTGTGTTGTTGATTTTCTCAATGAGAAAGCATTCCAGATAATTTCACTTCACCTGCTGGACAAATTGACAAAGTATTATCATGTGTATCACAGTCTAAAGAGTGATAAGAAAGAATGGAATGTACAAATATATTAATAGTTAAAACATGTTAATTATATGTCACTGTACATATTTGTGCCATGTACATTTGTTTAAAATCCCCGCACAAAGCAATCACAAAATAACTGCTAAAACAAATGTTAATTGTAATAGACAGCACAGAAAAAACAAATTCATAGTTTGGTGGAGAAACCTCCAAGTTTTTGGTATATAAAAGTTAGAGTGCACTGCAAGTCACAGCAATAGTGTTAATTTCATATGACCAAAATCTTATACATCATTACATAAAATTACTCGTATTGTGATATATCACAATATAGTAAAAATGTTCTGGAAAAACAATACAAAATTGGTTTATATATTAAATAACCATATTGTAATGTCTATTTTTGGAACTCCAGTCAATGAATTAAATGCTTTATAAATTAAAAATACTCTATAATTGGAAGACAATGTCAAAGTAAATAAATAAAAATCAAACTTACCAAAATGCTAAATATAACAGTATGCAACATTTCAGTTTAAAAAGTTAATGACCATTATTATTATTAGGCCTATTATCTTTACCCAAGAAACGTAAGATATTCTCAAAGCAATGTGACAAAGAAAATAAAACAGGTAAAAAATAAATACAAAAAATAATTATATTCTCCAAGGAAAATAGACACTTCTTGAAGAAAATAAATATGAAATAATTATCACTTGGAAAATACTAAAATAAATAAATAAATAAATAAATAAATGACCGGATTTTGGCTTTCGTAATATTCTTTTGTGTGCTTCTTTTTGAGGTGGTGAAACAGACAGCTTTGAGTGATTATCGTCATGTGAACCACAGATGACAATGCATGTTTTCATAAGATCCTTTCAGTTTTCTTGACTTGTCTGTGAGTCTTCCCGTTCTGTGGAGATTAAGTACCGCAAGTGATCTCGCTCTCAGCTCTCCTGTCTGTGGTGCACAAATGTAGGAAAGGCTGCTGGATTCGCATGCACTTCGGAGGTCCAGAGACAGCGCTTGCCACAGTCACGTGAAACATTTGCGTATCAGAGGAGTAGAATTTTACAGACTTAGAAGCGCAGAACACACGATGAAGAAAAAGATGCCACAATATTTATTATATTAATAATACCAGTGAAGCTCAATTGACAGCATTTGTGGCAATGTTGATAACCATAAAAATGTATTATGATTTGTCACTCCTTTTCTTAAAAAAATAAAATGTGGGTTCCCGTGAGGCTCTTACAATGGACTGTAAAAATACGTTCCGGATGACCGCCAGAGTTATTTGGCACTCAGAATGTGCAAGAAATAAACGTTAAAATACTCACCGTTTCAAAAAATATACCCACAAGATGTAAAACAGTATGCATGTTAACATGCTTTTAGTGTGAAAAATAATCCCCTGCAAATCTTTTCAGTGTAAATTTATATCAAACTCTACAACTTCGTTGCCATGATGTCATAATGCTGTAAACTCAAATACTGTATAAAAAATACTGATTTAAGCAATTTGCAGCTCAAATAATACACAAGTTTAACTGCAGTGACTGTTTGCACTTCCGCAGTAATCTTACAGTTAATGCAAAAGCTTTGTTTAAACATTGGCCCCTAACACTTAAGTTTACTAATTTTAAATCATGACTTGTACTACACATAAATAACCAATATTTGCATTATATTCATGCTGTTTAGCCTGAAGGGAACTGGCCCCCACATTGAGCCTGGTTTCACCCAAGGTTATTTTTCTCTATTAACCAACATTTTATGGAAATTTGTGCTCCTTGCCACAGTAGCCTTAAGATTGCTCACTGGGGGTCTAAATATAAATATAATTATTTTCTATTATTTAAGGTGCAATTTACAAAAAAAACAAATTTAACTGCACTATTATGACTCGAAGACATTACTATATTACAGCTATTTCTGTTAAAGCATAATTAATTAAAGCTTCTTTGAAATGATGCGAAAACTCATTTCATGTTGTGAAACGTGCTATACAAATAAAAAAAAATTACAAAAAGATATAGAAGATTTAATGTAAGTGCTTTTATAAAATTGTGCTTCACATTTCTTCAACCCCTCCAAAAATTGACCCATTCTCTTCCATTGTAAGCATTTTTACAAATGCTTTCGATTGAGATTAACTTGTGTTGAACCCAAAATATTACTTTAAAACTGCAATCCGTGGAAATGAAGCCCTTGGTTCAAGAAGAATAACGGTAGCTACGTAGGTAACTGTGGTTCTGTGAATTTCGGATGACTGACAGAGGCGGTGCTAAAGCACTAGTGGATTTTCGCAGTGCAAGCTAGACCGGTCAAGAGAATATACCAGTCACATTGTGATGTAGGCTGAGCCTCGAGGATAATAGCCACATTAGCTCAGCGTTCAGCCTCGGTATGTCTTTCTTGCACATTCTGAGTGCCAAATAACTCTGGCGGTCATCCGGAATTGACAGAACCAGTTACCTACATAATTAGCGTTCGGTTAAATTCCTCCTGACTGCCAGAGGTGGTGCTTAAGCACTAGTGGATGACTACTACCAACATAGTCATGATGAATGTCACTCACCTGAAAAACAGTCAAGGCTGTCTCTGAAGAACCGCTGAACTCACAGCATGAGGGGTAGCAACACGGACCTTGTAGAAGCGAGCAATGGTATATGGAGAATCCCAGGTAGCAGCTGCACAGATATCTGCCATGGAGACTACTCTAAATGCAGCCCAAGATGTAACGTAGCCCCAGTAGAATGACAAGAAATACCTCATGGCAGGGGCTTTTGGGTTTTCTTGTATGTCAGAGTGAACACCTCCACAATCCAATGTGACAATCTCTGCTTAGATACAGCGGCACCCTTCCAGACACCGCCATAGCAACAAATAGCGGATCAATTTGTCTAAGAGGAAAAATAGCATCCACGTAACACCTCAAGGCTTGCACAGGACACAAGAGGTGATCCCTTGACTCTTCTGATTAGGACAAACACTGAAATGTAGCCAGATTAATGGACTGATTCACAAACTGAGGAAACAGAACTTTAGGTAGAAAAGATGGATTTGGCCGAAGCACAATGCCAGAATCATCTGGCAACAAACACATGCATAGCTCACTAACAGACAATGCATGTAACTCACTGACTAGCTTAGTGGAAGCAATGGCCAAAAGAAAGGCAGTTTTCAAAGATATCCACTTAAGGTCAGCCATCTGCAAAGGTTCGAACAGCGGCAAACAAAGAAAGTCAAGCACAAGTGGTAAAACCCACACAGGAAAATGGGGGTTGTGAATTAGCCTTAAACGGCTTGCACCCTGTAGTTGCACAGGGAGATCCTTTGTAATGTCTCCCACAACAATGGAATAAGAGAAAATGCATTAAGTAGGCAGTTCAGCCACTGGTGTGACAGCGCATCCTGCCCCAACGGGCTGGATGTTTCTGTCCTCGCAAACCACAAGCGACAATGGGTGGTCGCCTCTGACACAAATAAATCCTCTTCTACTTCGCAGAACTGATGCGATATGCTCTGCACCATATCCGGGGTGAATACTTTATTCACCCGAATGCAGAAGATCCCTTGATAGAGCATCTGCTACCCGATTGCACGACCCCAGGAGGTGAATTGCCCTCAGTGATGCTAGTTGGTGAAAAGACCAGGTGAGAATCTTGTGAGTGAGATGCAAGGAATTGAGCGACTTCGTGCAACACCGAAGCTTCAGGTGGAACCTGTAACCGATTGAATCAGGCAACTCTGTCTCATTTACAGCGAGACCCAGTTTCTGCACATGCTCTAAAAGCAGTCTGGTGATGCGGACAGCTTGATACCTTGTGGGGTCACAAAGCAGCCAGTCATCCAAATAAGGAAGGATCCGCTTTCCTATGGACCATAGAGGATACAGAGCTGCACTCATGCACCTCGTGAAAACATGAGGGGCCAGAGACAGACTGAATGGTAAGACCTTGAATTTGGTAAGCTTAACAAGGTAAAAGGCAAAGTTTTCTACAACAAGTTTAGATGCCTTAAAACGAGAATTGGACGAAAACCACCATCTTTTTTTCGGAACTAGAAAATAAGTTGAATAAAAACCCTCCCTTTGAACTCGGGGATGAACCTTTTCTATGTCTCCCTTCTCCAACAGGTTGAACGAATTTCCTGAGAGCCACTGAACAAACTGCATCCCTGACCACTGTAGGGACAATCGTTGAGAACTTGGGGTGCCAGCAGCGAAACTGTAAAACCCCTGCTCAAGTTAGTCAAAACCCAGGGATCTACTGTTGTGCTCCTCCAGTATTGTAGGTGATGCATTGAAAAACGATCGACCGCAGGCCCAAGCACCTCAGGCTTCATGGGTGCGACCACTGGCCCCCCTGGCAACTGCCGATGATGAGGTCGTAAACCTCTGAGGCTGTGGAGTAGGACGCTGGCGGAAGTGTTGTTCTGGAGTTGGATTGCGATGGCGAGCTCGAGCTCTTGGCACCTTAAATGCAGAGGTGCCCAGGAACGATTGGGAGGTTCTGTAGAGTCTTACAATCCTCATTCAGTTTCGCCTGAGCAAGCCACACTTGGTAGGCAGACATCATGGCTGTCATCATGGAGAAGAGTATTGGGATACAGCTTAAATGTCAGTTGGAGGCCGATGGCAATAGAACCGTGAGACATGATCACTTTGTTAAAAACACCCCCATATAGAACTGAAAGGCTAAGGCGAGCAGAGTGGCAAATAGCTCGTGGGAGATACCGCGATGAGGAACAAAGTAATACAATTCCTTTGGATAGAACCAGAAGGCAGTTCAGCAAGGAATGCTCGCAGAAAAAACATCCACACTCCGATAACTGGCCGTCGGATTGCACAGAGGAGCACAGCCTATCACAATAATTTGAATATAGATAATAGATAAAAAGTTATCAGGGAACCACAAACTTATCAGCACAGTAAACACTAGACACCGGATAGCAGAGAAGCACAAAGTGTTACCGACAAACTGTGAAAGTATATCCAATAAAAACAAAACTCACCAAATGCCGAATAAAGAATCCAATCGTATTCAAAAGGTTTAGGAGTGCGCTGTCACAGCTTGCAAGAACAATACTTCACTGCTCTAGTAAGCTGCACTTGACAGCGCAGGATCACACAAAGAATAACAACCCATCTCTATCAGGCGAGAAAGTGAAAGAGGCTGAATGCTGAGCTAATGTGCCATTATCCTCGAGGCTCAGCCTGTCACTTTGTTGATATATTCTGTCAACCTATCTAGCTGGCTCTGCGATAATCCACTAGTTTTTAAACACTGCCTCTGGCGGTCAGGAGGAATGAAATAAAACTGCCAATTCAAAGGCTTCTAGTTAACACCTGATGATGACTGGGCTGCTCTGGCATGTGAAGTTTCTTAAGATCTCTTGAATGTCAGAAAGGGGGATGTCAGAGACATTGTTTAAAACAGAAGGCATTAGTGTTGTCAAAAATACCGGTACCAAGTCGGTACTCAAACAAAAAATTATTTACGATACCAGAATTTCTGAAGGTACCGGGGTACTGAGAACCGGGACAACCCGGTACCCATGCAGAGTCGGGAACTTTCAAGCAACAAGTAAAAGCAAAAGATGACGACAAGTAAAGTAGATGCTGCTGCAGAGTCTCAACTTAATCTTGTCGAAATGAAAAGTGGAAAAAGCCAGGTTTGGAAATTCTTTGGATTTGAGGCTGATGAAAAGGGAAACATCATAGATCAGCAAAAACCTGTTTGTAAACGCTGCTTTCACAATTTTCTGAAGAAATGAGGAAACACATCAAACTTAATAAAGCACCTGAGAGACAGACACCCGGATTTATTCAAGCAACTAAAGCAGGTGAGTTTAAAAGCATATTACATTTGTATTAGGGCTGAAACGTTTAGTCGACATTATCGACATCGTCGAAAATACAAAATTTACAAGAAAAATGTTCGTTGTCAAACAGTCGTTTGATCTCATTTAACATAACATGAAATCACATTAAACTGTAATGGAAGCACAAAAGCAGCTGTTCACGCCTGACAGAGGATAGGAAGAATTACACAGATCCAGTCCAGATGCACTCTAAGCTTTCACAGCTTCATCTTATGTAGATCCCAAAGTATTAGGGAATGATTTAAAAAAAAAAAAAAAAAAAAAAAAAAAAGTACATTTAGAAGCACTCTCGTTGTGGAATAAGCTGAGGCGGAGCTCTTTAAAGGAAACATCCCGGCGTTACATCTTAAATGCAGTAAAATTTAATGCGTTATTGCTTTATTAAAGTTCAAATAATACAGTAGCTTTATTAATAACTATAAACTCAGAAACTGGCATTTCTCTGTGTGGTCGGTGCCTCTTCAATGAGTTGCGCGAATGTCCCGATCTAAGGCGGAGAGACTGAAACTGCACCCGGCTGAGAGAGACTCTGCCTCGGGGACGCTCATCCCTCGAGGTCGGACGCTTAATGCAGCTAGATTAGAACACGATTGCTCACGACTTATTTAATCATAATGTGTGTCACTGTGCATTTCTTATCGTGAAGAAAAATGGCAATATTCAGCTTTATTAATACGAGAGCACTTTGCACATTAGTTTGGAAATAGTTTTATTCATTCTATTGTATGCTTGTTTATTTAGTTTTTGTTTTTTAGTCCTTGGTAAAAACTTTAAGTAAAAGTTGCAAAAGTTCAAGCAAATCTTATATAAGTGTGCAAAACACTAAGCATACATTGTACACTTTTGTTATAATTCAAAAATAATATATTTATCTTGAAGTGTTGCTCAATGGTATATTTCTTTGTTCTGTTAACTTTGTTAATAAAAGTGTTGTTTAGTAACCTGTTTTTGTGTTTTGCTTTGCACCGAAAATGGTATCAAGTACCGTGAAATTTCACTGGTATTGGTACCGACTACTGAAATTTTGGTACCGTGACAACACTAGAAGACAATATGAGAGGAAAAAGAGCCTCTTTCAATACTTCTTTTCTGACTCATCATCTGACCACTATGTGCAAAAGCAGCTGAACATGTTGACACATACACACTCTTTTCACTCTTACAGTTGTGTAATTGTCTTAAAAGAAATGTGTAAGTCCAGCCAAACATTGACCTAAAAAGGTAAGCAGCCCTCTGGTCCAGTGATAAAAAAAATTGATGGCCTACAAACCAGTTAAAAAGCAAAGCAAGTAACAAACGAATGGAGTAACAGGTAAAAATTGGTCTAAATGTAGGACACACTGGTAAGAGTCTGGTCTACAGCGGACACCATACCTTAGCACACAGCACTGTCCCATAAACTCCACAGATGGACAGATAACATATCTCATATACAAATATATAATTAAGATTTATGAGGCCCAATTACAGGCACAATGTTATACTACAAATCAAAACCTGCACAATAAATACGATCAAAAGCTGTGATAATACCAGTTTAAGCTCCGAAAGGCAAGTTTTATGTGGATTTTTGGTTTCACTTCTGTGCTGTCTCCAAAAATAGATATAAGACGCACAAAAGACAGTAGTTTCTGCTTTTAGGGCAAAATATTTCACATATTTATGCAGCATTGTACTGCAGGGGGACACCGAATGGAATGAAATGAGTGTTTGTTATCTTACATGCACTATAATTAGCTGACCTAGTATCCATCATGACAAATCAAGCTGTTAAACATGCATATTTAATATTGCAACACTGAAGGCACACTATCCAGTTCCACATGTACTGTACATGTCTGGTGTGTCATTAGGAGATTTTAGGGAAAGAGGAGATGGGTGTGTGCTCGGCACATGGCTCTAAACCTGTTTGTCCACGTCACACATGGCTCTCATTCAAAATATTCACAAAGCTGCAGATTGAATCCTGGAAAAGAGTTCTGCAAGGCAAATAAATAACGATTTAAGAGAAAGTTGTACATGCAGGCTGCGTGTAAATGTGAACAGAACAGTTCGTCACCACTGATAAATAAGCAATACACGAATAAAAACTCCACCACCCTTTTCAGTATCGCTAAAGAAATCTTGTTTTTTCCGGAGTGGTTAGCAAACTAATGCCAAACTCGGCTAAGACACGAGTACAGCCTGTGTGCATCATCACAGCAGAAGTCTCTGGAGGTTATGTGCACACTGACCACTGTTTTTACCAGTATGAGCTGCTCATAATCTTTGAATACTGTGTTTACCTGTATAAGCTGGTTATGACACAAGCTCTTCTTTTTGCTTAAGTTAAACACCCCTGAATACAAGTGAGTCTAAGTACTGCAGTCTCATTGCATCCTTACCGCGTCCATAAAACGTTTTGCCGCTGGTCACGTCGAAGACCTTGGTGTTGACTGCCATAAGGATGCGCGGGTTCTGCACGCCATCGTACTCGCGCAGCTGCTGCAGGGTGAAGTCGCGTCTTCTCATCTTGGGCAACGGCGAGGCCTCGCTGCCCTGGCCTGTCTGCGCTCCCACCCTCCTCCAGAACCGCGCGTAAATCACATAACACACGACCAGTACGGTCGCTAAAACGCTGAGATTGAGCAGGACGCCGCTTATACCGAGACCGGGCCCCGGATCCAACTCCTCTGTCGTCCCTTTGCCGCCAATGGTATCCGCCGCTGCACTCCTGCCTTCCCCATCGTCCGCCATACTGCAACGATAGCGCCTTCCCACTGCGCGCGCCCGCCCACCTGGAACGCACCAGCGCGTTTGATTGGCTCTCCGTCGCCGGAGGAGCGCGATCACTGCCGGGATTTGTAGTTTTCTATCAGACTAGCAGTGCCGTTTAAGATGTTACGCCTACAAGATCACCAAGCACATGCTTTCAGACAAAAGCTTCAGATAAGAAAGGGCGTTAACAGATCGGGATATGTTGTATCATTCCATAAACATACAAAAAAGTTTGACACAAAAGATGACTTCTAAATTACCTAAAACTTTATACATGTCCAACAGAATTCAGGTTTTATAATTAAATATACTGAATACACATACATTTAAAATATTCCAGTATTTAAAATTGAACACAAAATATGGCACAAAAAAAATAGATTTAACTGCTTTAAATATTGCATGGCATGCTATATTATTATTCATAATTTCCTATTGAATTAATCCAAGATAACAAGATTTTGTAATCCTTTATAAAACATTTCGGTCTCCACAGTTATCTCCATAACTTGACATGAAGTACAGCACAAATTTTGGGGGTTTTATAAAGAGATTTTAATATATTTTGTATTTTTTTTTTTTACATTTTACAATTTATGGGGAAAGAAATTTTTTTTTTTAACCGACATGCATACCAACACACAAGCGCACACAAACAAGAATATCACAATAAAATTAATCAATAAAAATGGATTGATTGAAATTAGACAATTTTTTTTGTATGTACAGTTTTCTTAAGCAAATATGATACAATCGAGACATCAATTCAGTGTCTGATTAATGATTATAAGTGATAAAAAGAACACTGATTTTATATTATCAGCCAAAATCCAACTTGGAAATAAAGATAGAATGTAAATAAAATTATTCTCCAAGCCACCACATTTGCAGTCATCTACACTCTCAGTAAAATCAATAAAAAAAAAATATAATCAATTAAGCTTTCAAAAGAGAGGAAACAATAAATTAAACTAATAGAATTCAAATTTTTTTAAAGAAATTCCTTTCAAAGAGATAACATTTCAAGTACACAGACATTTTCCAATTTAAGTCAAAATTAAAAAAAAAAAAAAAAAAAAGTTTTCTCTGCACCTAATCAGGAGACATGGTGTCTTTGAGATCACCACTGTGAAGCAAACGGCACAATGTTTGTTTAAAAGCAGGAACATCTTGAAGCTCCTGATGATGTTAACAATTTTCTGTTACAATCCCTCACCACTTTTGGCTCGATATCTATGTACTTCTCCGATCTTCAGCTCAAACACTCAGCTAATCATAAAAGCATAAAGAACTTAGTATTCCATCACTGTCATTTTTTCTACACAAGCTAAAAGAGCAAAAATGCAATAGTCTATATAGTGTGTTATATTGTGTCAACCTCAATTCAAGTTAGCATTTTGGATTGTCTGTTTGATGTCAAATTATATGTACTGTTGTCAGACACACAAATAGGTGTGATGTGCTGCTGGGACAGGCACATGCACAAATTAAAAATACTTACACAATAGAGATAAAAACCAAAAAACTAATAATTATGAATGTCGACAGCGTTGTAAAATATACATATATTTGTTTGCTTTTTAAATGCAAGGCATTCAAAAAGGTAAAACTAATTTTAAAAAGAGATAAAAACTGCATTCGATGTAGGAATGCATCTTCTGTAAACTGCACAGGTTCACCATGCATACTGATGAAACTACAAACTGCGGGTAAAAACAAACAAACAAAAGAACAAAAAACTAAAATGAAAGATATTATGGAAGTTAACCTATCCAGAAGAGTCTTGAACACCCAGAAAAATTCTGGTGTACTCTTCAGTTTCTGAATACAACGGTATGACATTTGCTCGTTGCTCTAACGGTTTGACTGGCTCAATTCCAAGGTTACGGTGTAAAAGGTAAGACGGAACCAGCACTGAAAATCCTTTCACAGCTCTAGTTACAATCATTCAAATACTGTATAGTGTAGTTAAGGGCTTCATTTCTTTGGCTGTTGGCTATCTTTGTTTTTGCTAGTTGCCGCCTCTCTTCTGCGAGCATCTGATGAGGTATTCTTTTTCACATTCTCTTTCGGTGCAGCTTTTGTAGTATCATTAGCCATGCTGCTCTTGGTGGTCGAAGAGGTTGCCTTCTGATTGGCTGAGGCTGCCTTGGCTGGCCCAGCAGTTGATGTTTGATTGGCTGTGCCGGTTTTCGTTGCGGTTGAGGCAGCGGTATGATCAGTTGAGGTTGTTTTTGCCACTCCTCCAGCAGCAGGTTGATTGTCTGAAGATGTCTTGGTAACTGGGGTCTGCTTTGATGATGATGATGAGGAGGAAGAGTTGTGTCGTCTACGTTTTGGCTCTTCTCCTGCGGAAGACGAGTGTGCTTTCCTTCTTACTCCTTCCTCTCCCATCGGTGGCTAAAAGCAGGGAAACTTGATTTAAATTGCAACATACTACTCATTTTAACAATGTTTTTTTTATAAATAAATATTTAGAATGTGATCAAACATTATTTGGATCAATCTATGTATGGGTTATCCTGGAACAAAATTCAAATTTTCCTTTACAGGGCAGTTTACATTCACAACACCAATGTTTCTACTCACATCTACTCTGAAATCATCAACGCTCTTGAATTTGTTGAGGTAATCCTTAAGTTTGGGGTCAATAGGCTGATTCTTCATCTGAGAGTATTTCAAGAAAGCCCAGAATTTCTCCAGTCCATATAGCTGACCTGTACAAATACAATCACAAAAACAAAGCACACAGAGACAAATCTTTTAGCAAGCAGTATTCAGATGCTTGTTTTTACTGCACAACTTCTATCAATGGCCTTCACTTGTGTCTCTTTTTAAACGCAGATGCCTGACCTTTCTCATAGTCAAGTATGGTCTCCTGTTGGAAGTCTTTAAAGATGTCGGGTCTGAACCTCCGTTCCAGCCCATAGCTGTAGTACCGGAACAGACACTCCAGTCCATACCTGCAACGATCATTTGAACAGAACACATTAGGAAACTACTGTTGGCTTTTTCAGCTAACACAGTCAAAAATTGTATAGTTTGCATATGTACATGCCTCAAGGCCTTAACCAAGTCAACCAAGATTTTAAAATGAAACGTGTCCAAGTCTAGACATCGCCCGCTCAAGGCACTAATCGTGTCAATGGAGGTTTTTCTCCAGCACCGTCTCCATCCTATTATACAGTCCATTCCCAAACACTTTGCCAAATCATTTCAGTTGTTTCAAAGAACCGTTCAGGCTACAAACGCAAAATAACTATATAAAACGTTGGATAAGTAAATTGGATAAGAATGACAAACAATGTCTGTAATATCCTAATTTTATTTTAACATCTGTGGAAAGCACCCTGCGCTCCTGCTCTCTTTCGCCCTCTCATACCTACACATACCCACAAACATAGACACTCACAGGCAACACACAGAGCACGTAAACGCACACCCACGACTTAAAACGGTTTAGCAATTGAAAAGATCCATACAAGAATGGCAATGCTATCAACCTGCTGTTGAGAAGTGTAGTTAAACTAACAGCTTAGTGATTTGAAGTGACAATACACAGCTGACAATAGCTGCGTCAGATGCAGGTAAACACCCCCCCCCCCCCCCCCCGAGTGCTCCATCCATATCACATACACACACACACACACACACCTTAAAAAGCAGCCCAAGCCATCGATACTAGTGATAAAGTGACGCAAGCAAGAAGCTGAATCTGAATCGGAGTGTTTAGGGACAAAAACCCCAAAATGCCTTGAGATAAAACTCTGAAAGATGTCTTTATGTGGGGTAACCATGGTATAAGCAGATTAATTGACTCATTTAATTATTATTATTATATGTGTTGTGGCCACATTTCTATCTCGGTTTGTGCATTATTTTTCAATTAAATATTCCTTACATAAATTAACATAAAAATGCTGTTAAAAATATTGTTCATCCTCGGTTCATTATACCTAATCCACTTACCAATGTTAACAAATACAACCTTATTGTAAAGTTTAACCTATTTTTGGGTCTCTTAGTTGCCTGAAATTTTATGTGAACAGGCTGTAACTGTACGTGTCTCTGATTGTGTGGAAATTATGATATTGCTGGCATTTAAAGTTCAAGTTCCTTTCAATAATGTACATTTTATTACACCAAGCAAGTGTTGTCACATTTTGCTAATTGCGAAAATAAGGAACTACTCGGAACTTAACTTGCTGAAGTTAAAACTAACCAGAAATTCAATACATTTTTCATGTATATTCCCTTTACTCTCATTTGTGTCCTTGTACAAAAACAGTACTGAGGAAAAAAAATGCAACCTCACCTCCTCAACTGTCTTTCAGACTCGTCAACTTGTGCCACACACACACACACGCACGCACGCACGCACGCACGCACGCACACACACACACACGCAGCTGAAAAAATGTCAGAGAGAAGCGAGGCGGTCTGACATAAGTGTGTGTGCGAGTTAAAGCAGTGTTTCTCAACTTGTGGGTCGCAGGTCTATTCTGACTGGATTGCGGAAATTAGGGAAAGAACAATGACACGGTTCTCCTATTGAAGGTATTTCGGCAGTGGCTGCCTAAGTGCTAGCCTATTTAGGACTGCAGAGGCAAATTCAATTAAAATTTCTGATACTCATCTGCACTTTTCGCACGAGTGTAATGGAACCAGCTCGTGCTAATTATCTGCTCTGCTCTCTGATGCGTGCGTGCAACAACCGGCTTCCCTTGATATTGCGGAGCGCAGACCTCAAAACTGATTAGACCCATTTCAATTCTAGTAAGACTTTTCTCGTTTAAAGCGTTACGGGAAGTAAAGTTGAACCTCTCAACAGTAGGCAGCCCTGACATGCCAAACAGCTCTGAGGCATGTGCTATGTGCTAATTTATAAAAATAAAAAAAAGTCACCTTTACAGAATTGTTTCACAATTTACTTGAGTAAAAGTAACGGTTATATTTTTTTTTACAAAAAGTTATAGTTTCATATGAAATAATCTAAAAGGTAGAATCTATTAGACCTCACTTTTATATCAACAGTGGCAGTTGTAGTTAAAGTTTCGAGATGTGTTTAATTTGTATAATTTGTTATTATTATTACTATTATTTAAAACTAGCTTCACCGACCTAACCATGATAATGAGGAGCCATTCCTCCGCTGTAATATGTTCTGTTTGAATTATATTTGAAATTAGGAAACAAATGGGATAATAATGGGCTCATACAAGTAAATACGCTCTTCAACTTTTAGAGAAAACGTCCTGTAGATTTTGTTGTTGATGTAAAAAAAAAAAAAAGCTCACACGGCTGATGTTATTTTTCATTTAGTAGTTAATTGCTAACATGTAAACTAGCATGCTTTAGTTATATAACATGTTATAGTTACATGCGTTTATTAGCATGATTATAATTCTGTTTATTATTATAATTCAGTTAGCTTTCTTATATATTCTATTTATTTTCGAAAGGGAGAAGTGTTTGCTGAACCAAAAAAAAAAAAAAAAAAAAACTTTCCGTTTTCACTCCTTTAAGGGTCACTGTAACTGATAATAATAATAATTGTGTAATACCGCATACAGTGAAAGATATTTTCCGAGCCTGTTAGCGTACCATGAAAATCTCATAACGTTGCAAACATACTATGGAGATACACTCGAATCCTTAACTACAAATACAAAATGATGTGTTAGTAGACAGTATCCTTGATACATGCATTGCACAGAGGGCAAAGGACACAGACAAACCTCTCACCTCAGTGTAACTGTTCAGAATTGGCAGCAATTTGCATGTGGGGGTGTGTGTGTGCATGTTGTATAGGTCAAACATTCATACCAGCTTCCCCTTAAAAACCTTTTCTAATGACACTTCTTGCTTAGGATTCTTGTCTCTATTCTCTCTCTCCTTCTTATTATCAGCTTTATTTTTGGGCTTTTGCCACTCTATTATTCAAAGTGCAGAAGAGAAATACTAGTATAGCTGATGTATTAATAATTCAAATAGATTAGCATTTTTTTTTTATTTGCCTTTTTTAGTGCTACATTCTACATTTCTGAGAGACTTCTTAGACAATCACTCTCACCTGTAGTTCTCTTTGGCATCATCCAGGGCAAACTGTTTGAACTCCTCGTACATTTTCCTGTTGAAGTTGTCTCTAAGGAAGAAGGACCAGAATCTGAAGAGGGTGTTCATCTCCTGAGACTGACCGACACCTAATCGCTTCCTCTCTGTGAAAAAAAAGGAAGTGATTTAAGGGCATCTAGTTTATACCAAATACAGAGACATACAGAAGCTGATTGTATCATACAACCATTGTACCATTGAGGCAGCGACGGCGGTATTTGTGGTAAACTTGCTGAGTGAAGCCATTTTCTTTTAAAAGCTCATGGGATGGGTGCCAGAACTTGGGCAGGGACTGAGGGGTACAGCCGTAACTGCCCGACAATACCGGGGCTCCTTCTGATGGAGACGCATTAGAGCTGCTGTACAGAGGAAGAGAGACAGCAATAGGAAAATGGGAGAAAGAGAGACCGTTGAAAGGAACCAACTCTCCAGTAGGAGAAAGACTTGTAAATCAGTGTTATAACGGACAATAGCATGTCTGTTCCATCAATGCAATCAAGCTATTAGGGCTGTCAAATAAAAATGATGCCAACAAATTATAGACAATTAAAATAGTGCCTTTAAAAGTCAACAAATTGTTTGCGAGTTTGTCCAGGCAGGGGGTGTTCCCATAAAACACATTCTTGCGTTCAACATCAGCTATATCAGCTTCTTAATCAGCTATTATGAAACATAATGCAAGTTGTTTTTAAAAGTTTACAATTTTGAAGCTCAAGAATGTGTAATTCGCTGCCTGCGGACTCATGATATCATGAAGGTTGATGCTCAAATTACTCAGATGGTAGGAAAAGTCCTTATGGAATTTATGTACGGATCAGGGGGAATGATCATTTTTTTTTAATCTAACATAAGAAAATAAGCAGCACTAACCTGATGGAGGAAGTGCGGGGTCTGTGCTCCCGTGAGTCCATCACCCAACCTACATGGCACTCTAGCGGAGGGTTCGAACTGTGACGAGTTTTCCTCTTTCTGGGGGTCTGAAACGGGAAGAGAGAGTAGTAATTGGGGTATTGCCCTGAGCAAACACACTTCCACAAACGTTTATGTATGCTTTCATTCTCTGGCAAGCATTTATAGCCTTATGGTACACAAAAAGATGCAACTTGATGATCTAGAAATTTGTTTGGATGGCACAAACATACTTTTCCATCAAGGTTGCCACTGTCTTTGATAACAGGGTAGAAACGTGGGGTTTTGGTGGGGTCCTGTCTGCCAGGGGTGCGTGGGGTATGGGGGGTGCGGGGCATGCTGGAGGATTCTGGGACGTCCGTGGGTAGAGAATGAGCCATGCTAGACTCATCTACAGCACAAAGCAAACAACATCAAAAAATAGAAATCGGCATGATTATGAAATATAACAGGGCATACAGTCATTTCTGTACAGTAAATCCATGTGCTTCTTTTTTTTACTGTAAAAAGAGAATGATGTGTGCATTCACCTGACTGGCATGGTGGAGGGGGTGGAACTTCTTGGTTGTTATCAATGGGCAGTTTTGGCGTCAGAGTTTCAAACTCGTCTTGGCTGATCATGTTGATTTTTTTAAAGTTCTCCACTTCCTAACAACGGGAAAAATAAAAATAAAAATAGGGCTGTGAATAGATTACTTTTTAAAACGTTTTAATTGCACCGTTTACTGTGAATAATCAAGATTAATTTAAATTGTCTCCGCTGATCATGTTGAGTTTTTTTTCTTCTTTTTTTTTAAGTTCTCCACACCCTTACAATAGAAACAAAAGAAGTAGGGCTGTGAATCGATTACATTTTTAAACTAATTAATTGCACAGTTTTGTGTGATCACAATTAATCATGGTAACTGGTACATTAAAACAAATATTAAAAATGTAATCAGAAATATATTTACTTCATAGTTTGTCTCAAATAACTTGTAAGAAATTGGCTAATCCACACACACACACACACACTAAAATGTTCCTTTTTTGTGTGAATACAGTTAATTAGATACATTTTTAAAGCTATAAATCTTTGATGCAAGTATATGTTTACAAGCCTTAACATCAGTGGACATGCTGTAATTAAAAGTTGGGCAAAGTCTTCTGCTGTTTTCCAGTTGACTTTTTAAAAATAGGATCAAGTGAGCAGATTCAATTCATATCAAACTTTATTGGCAAGATAAACTTGTGTTCATTGCCAATGGATTATAAGACTCTAAACAAAGATGTGTGCGCGTAAGGAATAAATGGCACTGTTCCACACAAAAAGGCATGTTGAAAACAGAATGTTTGGAACAGAAGTTTGGAATGACATACGGGTTAGTAAATAATGACATAAATGCTATTTCTCAGCTAATTATTCATTTAAATAGAAATAGAAAAGCCTTTATTTAGCCTTTGCTGATTTGACTCCTCCAGAAAGTTCGGTTATCTCAAACTTTGCTAAATAAGAGGGAAGGAAGAGAGTTTGCCCAGAGAGCACAATCTTCCAGCCGGGAAGCATATCCAATTGCAGGCTGCAGAAATAATTAGATGCACACAAAACCAGCCACTATAGGCTTCCTGTTTCTACCTCTATGAACAATGGAGATCATTATTGCTCTCCATATGACAACAGGCAGTGCACTTCAATAGATCGACCGGTCGCGTATTACCTGGAGCGGTTCACAAAATGGCATCTTTACAGTCCATCACCATCTCAAAAACTTTTAAGCCTGGCATTAATTGGCATCACGTGGCATTAAGTCAGACATCATGTGGTTTATCATACTGTAATGAGCAACTTGGGAGTTTTCCTAGAACACAATTTACATTCCCAGTGGAAATGTATAATGTGATCCTAAAACAATGATGTTGCAAATTTATTAAGATCAATGCATTTAGCCACAAACAAATCTATTTAGCTTATGCATAATTTAAATGGAACACAGATAGCATTAATGCAAAAAGGCCATACTGGCATCATTGGTCTCACTCATTTCAAAGAGAGATTCCAAAATGTGAAATCTTTTCATTGTAAATGAATAATTCTACCAGAGACAGAATTGAAGTTCCAAAAGATTCTGAAGCAAAGCACATGTGCAGATTTCTGTTGTTGTGTGCAGCTGTTTATCAGGTGTCTGTACTTTGGACTTCAGACCACAATGTGTCATGGCAGACCTTGGCACAGTTAACACAGGTGTTACGACTCCCATGAATGAGAACAGAAGACACAAAATGTACCTAAGATATGGTAGTACTATTGTACAGTTCAAACAAACATATATTTTGGCACACACATAAATAAAGCCTACATTTAAATAAACAAGACGAAAATTTTAGAAAGTGGATTTTCCTTCAAACATGGTTTTACATGAATAGACAATTATATGTTATATTCTATAAAGTACTAACAAAATTTCTACCAAATTCCAAATAAAATCATTTTCATTTAGAGCATTTACTTACAGAAAATGAAAACTGGTCAAAATAACAAAAAAGATGAAAATCTCTGGAATGTGATCAAGAGAATGGATGGCCACAAGCCATCAAACAAAGCCGAGCTGCTTGAATGTTTGCACCAGAACTGGCATAAATTCACCCAACAGCAATGTGAAAGACCGGTAGAGAACATGCCAAGACGCATGAAAGCTGCGATTGAAAATCAGGGTTATTCCACCAAATATTGATTTCTGAACTCTTCCCAAGTTATAACATTAGTATTGTGTTGTTTATAAATAAATACGAACTTGTTTTGTTTGCATTATTTGAGGTCTGAAAACACTGCATCTTTTTTGTCATTTTTGCCCAGCTGTCATTTTCTGCAAAATAAATGCTCTATATGACAATATTTTTATTTGGAATTTGGGAGAAATGTTGTCAGAACATTATAGAATAAAACAAAAAATGTTTTACTCGCACATACCTAGAAATAGTAAATCCAGAGAAACTGATAATTTTGCAGTGGTCTTAATTTTTTCCAGAGCTGTTGTGTGCGATATTTGACTGTAATGCTAATATGTAATGTGCCATATATCAAACACTTGCAGCTGACAATTCGCAGGAGTGTGAACGGCCAAATAGCACAATACTTAGTGAATAAAGCACAATTTATGCGAATTAATCTACTGTTCTAATTCAATCAATTTAATGACTTATTTACATGGAAAGGAGCCATTTTTACATAGAAATGAATGACAGACTTAATTAAAAAACTTTTTCAGTGCTGATTGCACCTGTTTAAACTAGATTGTGAGTGGTTAGTGAATAAGATGCAGGTTTGTGCACTTAAATACCACAAGCAAAGGTGGTGCAACTGTTTAGTTAATTTGTACCCAAGTGATTTGCGTCTGCACGTGTTAATGTGTGAAAATGTTTATCTAAAATCTAGTCACATAATAATTAGAGCTGTCAAATTAAACGCGTTAACGTATGCGATTAATATAAAATTATTAATGTTGTGGTGGTGGGGGCGCCGGCTTGTGAATGGAGAGCTAGATCGGGAGATGAGAATGGTAAGGATTATCACCTGTCAATGATAGTCTCTTAACAGATGTTTATCATTACAGTGAGAATTGGAAATGGATTTAAGGGCAAGCCAGACGCCGGTGAGTGAGAGAGAGAGAGACCTACCCACACACAAACCCAGAGACTGTCGAAATATTGCTGCTGAAAAGCATGGTTTTGAGTTTTAAAATAAAAACGGATTTGCAATCTCCTGCTTCCTCCTTTTACCTCTTAGAAAACTTCTTTAACGCGATTAATGCATTTTCCAATTTTCACATTAGATACCAATTCAGCACCATTCCGAACACTGGCTAACCACACGATAAATGAAACTGATGAGTCGCCGCTGTGGACAGCTAGATAATTCTCCAGTGTGCAGTCTGTCGACGAATTGTTCAAAGTTCAAACTATTTACATTTTCAATTTTGAACCTGTTGCAGCGGATCTTTTGAAGCATCAGCTAATGATTACCGGACATTTCGGATGAAATATCATTATGTGGTCAGTGCCAGGTGCTAACAGCAGAACAAGACATTGGACTTGTTTGTAATAGCATACTACCATGCTACTCTTAATATTTCTGTTATACATAGATATGACAGAAGCAGCAAGAGTATTATGGGTTGTATGCCTGCAGCGGTTTTCATGTGGAGGTCAAAGTGGCGCTTAATGCTGGATATCAAGTGGATAGTCACATCCTGTCAGTTGATTAATATTGTGGAGGATGAGGTTTTAAAAGATTTAATGCCCATTGCAAAGGATACTCAACCTATGAGGTCTAGTTCTTTAATTTAGTCAACCTTCCACTTAAGACTTTGGGAAACATTTAGTGTTGCTTCACTGATGTTCATATTTTAGTGCACTATAGAAGACTTTGTGTGGAAAATGTTTGTCACAATTTACAATAAGTTTCCATTTGTTAACAACAGTAGTTAACATGAACAACTTATTAAACATGCATTAATCTTAATGTTAAATTCAACATACAGGAATAAAAAAAAAAGTAATCAAAAGTTGTATTTGTTAACATTAATTCATTAGTACAATGTGAACTAACAATGAACAATAGTATTTTTATTAACTAACATTAACAAATATTAATAAATTATGTAAAAAAATATATTTGTAATTGTTTGTTCATTGTACCTTATGCATTAACTAATGTTAATTCATGGAACCTTATTGTAAAGTGTTACCAAAATGTTAATAAAAATAGTTTACATGCTATTTAATTTTCCTAAGTAGTAAACAAAATACATTTTACCAGAAAAAGAAAAAGGTGTATATATAGAGACATTTTCAGCACTTTCATATTTAACTATGAAATCTCATGCAATTATTCACAATGACATTATTAAAAAAATAAACGTTTGCTTGCTTTCACCTTGGGATTGGTACAATCTTGCTGTCCTTCTTCCTCTGTCCAAAGATCCTGTTCATAGTAGAACAATCCGTCGTTAATAGCTTTGGCAAGGTCAGCTGTAATTTTGGCACGAGAGACGTGATTCCCTGTTCTGTCACCTCCAGGGTGTTTCCGCAGGTGAGGGGGGGTCTGAGTTACGATAAGGATCTTGTTTACGTCTCGGTCATCAAGTTCATCATCAGAATCGTCATCTGACCAATCGGTGAAGGTGTTCTTGCGAGGTGCTGCAAGGCGTTCAATTTCCTCATCAAACAGGAAATCCAGTTCCTCCTGGTCTGCCTCAGGCTGCTGCTTTGGGCTGGACTGAACCAATTCGGAGCGCTCCTGAAGCAAACACAAAATGTTTGATTTTCTTCGCAGGTCATGCAACTAAGGAGAGATTTCTGCCACTTCCACACTAATCCGTTTCCAAATGTCATCGATTGCCAAAGTAGGCAATTAATTGTCTCAGTTTTCTGAGAACTAAAATGGATTACAGTGGACGTTTAAGAAGTACAAATTCATGGATACATAAGACATTCCACCATATAATCAAATTCATTCACTATGCTGGAAGAAAAATCAGAAAGGGAGCGGGGAATACTCAACTGCAGATGGGGACAACTCAAGATGAGAAGGAGGAGGAAGAGGAGGGGGAGGAGGAGGAGGAGGAGGAGAAGTAGGAAGAGGAGTTACTGAGGTCTGCACACCCACGAGAGATGGATTAATGGATGGAGAAAGGAATTGATAAAGGTACATATAGGAGGAAAAGGTGTGTGTGATTAAACACTGCAGATAGAGTTAGAATTCTACAAGCAGACTTAAGAGTTCTTAAAGAAAATAGCGTTTTAAAGAATAAAGTGGGGAATCAGAATTGCCTTAAAATAAGAGAGTAACAAATATACTAAAATATCTGTTAAATACTTGTAAATCAACTTTGCAATAGAGCCAAATACAATTACATAAATCTGAATCTGGATCTACCTTGATTTTTCCAGAAGAGTTTCTATGTCGTTTCTCCACCTGTATCCACGGCTGGCCGTCTGGATCAGACAGACTGCTGGGGCGCTCTTTTGGGGAATACACATCATTGCTAGAGTTTCTGTTTGACTTTGAGGGAGAGGATTCTTTGGACAGATGTTTGCCTGTGTCAATGTCAGTGGTATCGCTTAATTGGCCGTTCACCACAGCGGGTTCATCCATGTGCTGACTGACTGGGGAGGATGACACTGTGAGATGAAGAAAAGAAAGACAAAGAGAAGTTACAAGTGAGTGAGTTTCTCTCTGAAACTGTTTGGATGACTCACTCGCTGACTTAACTGCAACTTATTATGTCCTGACTGTAAATGTAGAAATTGCAGATTTGAAAGGTTAGGTCAGGCATACACGGTGCAAGTTCTGACACTCGAGAGGCCGTGAGCCCATGCACATGTTACAAGTCAGTTTATTTGATAATCGTACAGGTGTGCAATCATATACGACAACTTTACAAACTGTCAAATTTTGGAGCAATCGCATTAATTTTCACACTATTTATCATAAATAAAGCCAGAGGAGGACATTGCTTGCATGTCTGGCATGTCCAGGTGCTGCATTAGCTGAAAACTCATCTGCAGATTTAAAAATAAATAAATAATAAAATATGGATAATTATTAAAAATACTGTCCTACATTTGACAGAATCAGATTTAGAAGGGAGGCTGTGTGATTTTATGACTGCATACATCAATCATAACGTCAGTGTGATGCTGCTGCCAGTTACTGCATAATAATAAAGTGCACAAAATGTACAAGATTAAAAAGAAAGTGCGGAAAATTCACATACCGTTTCTGTCGGTTACACTGAGATAATTTAAGCGCAATCATAACGTTTAGTGCATAATTCTTATTTTAGTGGAGTAGAGCTGGCTACCTGTATTATTAAGTTTAGATGTAGGCTACGTCCTTCTCATCGGTCACTGCTTGCATGTTGATAGCAGACATTCTGAAGAAGAACCGCACGTAACCAAGCTTGAAAAGGCTTTAGTGCAGCAGTTGATTGACAGGCAGAACTTTCAAGAAATCCTATGTTTCACTAGACACGTGCTTGGGGAGTTCTATCGCATGTGCATATACAATAATAACAGATGATATACCGCCAAAATGTAGTCCTAGAACTGAAACGAATACAAGTTATAATACATAACGAATAAAAAAAAGACAACTCTGTCCGTCAGAGTGAAAGATTGTTTTCTAGCGCAACCTGTACGTCAAATTATTTGTTGTAAAGAGAAGAAAACAGCATTTCTGTAGAATCCTTCCCAGTGATGTGGTCAGGAATAATATGGGAAAACACAGTTAACAAATCCATTTTCTCCAAATTTTGAACAGCTTCATGAACTCAGTTTTCATTGATCGTGTGAATTGTAACATCTTCTCCTGATTGGTCAACTTTAAGTAGATCACCAAATCAGCTCGTTCAACCGCACACACACACCTCACAAATTCTATTTTTATACAGTTTTAAAAATTATCAGGAGGTCATGAGCTGCTCGGCTCCACTCGTACTTCCTCTCACATGATGTGAGCCATGAGCACCAACGATTACCACGCGATCTATCCAGACTAGAAAAAAAGAAAACGGTCAGGAGCTCGCACAACATCCAAAAAACGCTCCGTGTACGCCAGCCTTTAGTAAAACCTAAATCAGAGTAATTACCGAATGGTTGATCATATAACAAGGTGTAGTCTGCTAAAGAGTTTTGTTGCAACAAATGGAATTAAAAAGAATTCTGCAAACATAACATCTTGTAAGAAACAAATACAATAAAACAGAGCTAAAATAGCAGAGTTGAACCTGTGCTGAGAGAGGTGAACATCTGTCCTGGGACAAACTCTGGGCAGTTAATGAGTTGGGAGAAATCTGTGCGCAGGGAGTCTGGAGGGGGGCCCGGAATGGGCCAATGCTCCGGCTCCACTTTCCTACGAATCTGTTCATCAACCAGCTCCACAACTTCACTCTTCTTCACTGCCTGTATACACATAAAAAAACTAGATATAACGTGTGTCCTGAAGGTGGGGTAGATCAGAGGTGAAGGGTAGGGGTTAAAGGTCACCTCCTTAATGAGGTTGATATCAGTGGTGAGGGCCTGAACTCTGTGGAAACTGGCGATGAGAGAGATGGGCAGGAAGCCTTTGGAATCCATTTTCCTCCGCAGGAAGAAGTCTCGCTCCAGGTTTGGTAGACTGAAGTAGTATTCACTAAAAACATAAAAAATAGACATTGTAAACTCTAAAATAATAATTGCACATTAAATACACAACTGTACCTTTCATGAAAAAAAAAAAAACAAATTCCACAGTTCCAGTAAGGTTCTCAGTAATTGAATCGGTCCATAAACATTAAAATAAACACCGATTCAAAAGTACAGCCACAAGATGCACACATGATTTGAGTGAAGTAAATCTCTTTTCTACATGATTTGAGTGTGATAAAACGGTACCCACAGGGTTTACTAGCATTACATCTTCATGACAATGAAGCTGACAACTTTACATAGTTAAGGTCAGCAAGCAATTTTATTTAACAAAATCATGATAACATATAATATTTTTGTCATGTGGCTAAACTGGCTACACTTTTTACAACAGTTTTTATTTTAATGTTATTGGACTGGCCCCATTCAAATCCATTGCAAGCAACCACATATCAAATTAATACTGTAAACAGATAACTTTTGTCACGTTTCGCTTACAACGTTTTATGAAACACAAACAGCACATAAAAACAGCAGATTCTCCTGATAGAGACAATTGCTTGAATGGTCCAGAGTCCAAATATATAAATAAATCAAATGTAAAAATATATTAAAATAGTCTGGGTTAAATGCGCAGTAATTTTTTTTTGAAGAGATGCAAGTAAGGCTACATTGTAGGTTCAACACAGAAGTATAAATCGGCTTTAACACTAGCGCAACCCGGTAATTTAACCCCAATTTAAACCCTACCCCTAAACCTACCATACCTCAACCTCAGTAGCATGAAAGGTAAATCATGTAAAAAATAAAATAAAAATAAAAATAGTTAGACACCTAATATTAAGAGGGACCCATTTTCCCTTTGGTATTACATAAATTTTCTGTAACCACTGTGTGTTGATACTAGGGCTGAACAAATTGGATAAATTGTGATTATTTAGAAAAATACTGCGTTAGCAATTTGAACTGCGATATGATTAACATATACAACACAATACAAAAAAGAAAAAAAAACAACTAGTAAGTGTTTCCTTTTGAACAAAGGGCAAAGTCATGGGCAAACATGCTCTACCACAAATAGAAATACGATTCAAGAAATGGTGTTCACACTTTCACAAAAAAACAAAAAAAAAAAACAGACTACAGTAAAACAGATATAAAAAAATATTTATACCACCTCTGTTCACTGTGTACCCGTTTTGTCCACTTTGTAATAGGGTCTAAGCCTATTTTTAATTCAAATGTATTACTAAAAATTATTATGGAAATATTTTTTTGCATATTATTATAAAACATTAGCACATTTATGTACCTGTATAATCATGCCAGGAAGACTCCTCCGGCTTATGCCTGTGCTATATTATATAACGAAAATGTGTTTACACACTTTTAAATGCAGCCTACATTAATCAATCATGAGAATCAAAGTATCACTTAACAGAATGTTACATTTTTGACAAAATGTTGTCTTATGAGAACACATTTCTTAACTCTTGCTGCAATTGTCATAACAATGGCAAAGTTTATGATGGCTGTTTATTTAAGCTCCAACACACACAAAAATCCACCGATGCAAATGATGAGTACAACTGGATTCAGTTGAAGCGTTCAGATTTACATTCCTTAACCAGCAATATTTTGCCATTTTTAAAACATAAATCTCAGGGTGGGCTAAAAGAAGACTTTGTTGTGCTCTGCCCATCGCTGATAAGTATGGCTCATATTCTCTAGAACTACTATACCCATCAGGCACACACTACAATGCCCATGATGCACACACATACTACAATGTCATTGAACATCTCTAGTAAGACTCCCACTCTCTAGAACTACAATGCCCATTAGGCCCCTCCTCAAAGTTTGCACAATATTACTCCTGATTTATCACAATACGGGGAAAGGAGAGGTGTACTTGTTACTTAGTTTAAAAAGTAAATCTAGTTAAAAAGTATTATGATCTAAAATAAAAAATATTGTGTTACTATAATCATTACTCTAAAAAGTTATCTGATTACGTAACACATTACTTTTATTGCGTTATCCTCAACACTGAAGGAGATCATAGGCTAAAGACTCATGCCTTGGTCACCATTCACTTGCATTATATGAAAAAAGGTGCAATGAGAGTGAATGGTGACTGAAGCTGGTGCTCCACCTAACATCTCTTTTTGTATTCTAGAGAATAAACGCACAGGTTTCAACAACATGAGGGTGATGAAAATACTTTGTTTCTATATTGTTTGAATCATTAGAATGTTTGTCCGACTCTTCATGCCACACTTTCAGCACAAAAACTTCTGTGAGTGGCAAATGTATTCTGGGAGAAACGGTGAAGACTCCACCCACAACACACCTCACATTCCTCCAGCTTTAGTCAGATGGGGATGAGATGCCAAATGTGCTACACTGCCAATGATTCTGGGGTGTTTTACTGGAGATGTTGTAATATTTCTTTCTTTGGGGGCATTTTTTCTGATCAGATTGCGAACCAATCATGAAAAGATCAAGTGTAAATAAATGCCAAGACGGATTCGAGACCGATGTAAATCTGATCCCTCAAAGCACCTCCAGAGGTTTGAGACGCATTCCATTTGAAACTCGGTCAAGTGTAAATGCATCTGGCTGTTCAAGCCACATATGTAAACTTTACTCCATTCAAACAACACTAAGTCAGCATATGGAAAATCTACAACATATCAGCTGTTACAGAGTATTTTCATGCGTAATAAGACCAAATTAAGAAACAGCTGGACATTGTGGGAAAGACAGACATTTTTTCTTCATTTATTTGGTGTAGATCGCCGTTGAAACTGAAATTAAACACTGACAAAAAGCGTAGCATGAAATATCTCATAACGGGCGCACACATAGCTACCCGCACACGGGGCAAAGTCATTTGGAATCAAATAATATATCACACCTTTTAAATTTGCTGCCCCGAATTAGCATAATCACAGAAAAACTATAGCGCAGAAATTGAAGATCAGATTTATTTTTACATCCGTTTGGATGAAACACATTTAAGTGTAAATTACAAAAGCTTATTCAATCTGATAGTAATCCAATCAGTAAAAACTTGAGCAGTGAAAATTAATGCATGTGATTAATTAAAAAATTTAAATTTTTCTTAATCATGATTAACGCATTTACATCTAATACAGCAAAAACCAGTATATACACTTGTTGGAAGGGCGGAAACGGCAATGTGTCCGCTCGGAGTCATTACACAGACACACGCACCACCAATACACACAGCAGTGATTCAATGTCAGTAATAAAGTGATGGGGAAATGAGGTCTTAACTCTATTTGTAGTACAAAACAAGCCTATATGGGACTTGTTCAGCCTATGTAAGGTGTATTTTCATGTTCACAGAAGCATGGCAAGTTGTGACTATCACAAAACGCAGAATGAGAAAAACACTTCGAGTGCTTTTCATGTGGAGCTCAAAATAGCGCTTGATGCTGGTGCTGACGCCCGGACGTGAATCATGAAAGCAGCTTCATGATTTTTGTAGGAAAAAGGATAGCCACAGTGCGCCGGTTAAAATTTGTTTATAGAAGTATATTTAGAGTTAAATTTCTGCCCTTTCAAAATCTGTGATTAATTATCTACAAAAAATTATGCCATTAATCACAATTAAACATTTTAATATACTGACAGCACTAGTAATAACACATGGAATGACCAAGTGTAAATACCCCCATTGTTTCCCTCACTCATTAAAAACAAAAACCCCCAACAAAACCTTTTTGTAACAGGAGTGTTGTTGCACTTTGTGACCTGTGTTCTCTCATTTAACATTGATCTTAAAGGTTCTAAAGACAAACAGCAAGTTTCACCAGTCATCAACCACAGAAAAACATATATATGCTCACTTCAGTGATCTTGAGTGAACACGGAGAATAAGATTATACTGGCAAAAACACACACAAACAAAAAATAACCCTATGCTGTAGAGTAGATGGAAAACATGATAAAACCCCACACAGAATTACATTTTCATTCACACACAGAATACAAAAAAAGAGACACTCCCACACAACACACCCAGTGTCCTCTGCCCTAATCTCTCTGACCCAGATCAACTGACCTCTTCTCCATTATCCATTAAAGCACACTAAAAAAAGCTAAATTAAGGACTCAGAGTCCAGTCAGTGTTAGGCCTCCCCTGATGCAGCAGCTGCTGGTGGTAATATGTGAAGCACATTTTTAAAAAGCACTGTTGATTCAATGTAACTATGCAGATTATTACACTGATCCAAGCATAAACCTGGAATAAAGTGTCTACAAAACCTTACACTCCTTGTTTGTCATGGTACTGCCAAAAAAGGCAAAATCTTGAGAAGTGATTAAAGATGAGAAAGCTTGTGTCAACTATACACAGTAAATTAGTACAGTGACATGCTGGAATTTTGCTTAAATGGAAAGAAGAGCTGAACTTACATTTGACGTTTGATGTATTCTTTAAGCAAATTCTCCTCGATAGTATACATCTGCACGCGATTACCGTCATCATAGTAATAGACCATGTTACTGCCGAATTCAGCTGGAACCGTGGCCCCATCCTGGAAAGAGTCCCGGTAACTGTGCGAGTAGTCATAGCGACCTGTGAAGAAAGAGAAAAGGAGAAAAGGGTAATAAAGTAAAAAAAGTTTATAACAAGGCTCTCATGAATAATCTTTTCTGATTGGTAAAATGTGGGATTCTGCTGGCAACTATTAGTATACACCATTCAGCCACAACATTAAAACCACCTGCCAAATATTGTGTAGGTCCCCCCAATGCCATCAAAACAGCGCCAACTCGCATCTCAGAATAGCACTCTGATATGCTATTCTTCTCACCACAATTGTACAGAGTGGTTATTTGAGTTACTGTGTTTCTGTCCACAGAACTGCTGCTCAATGGATGTTTTTTTGTTTTTGGCACCATTTGGAGTAAATTCTAGAGAATGTTGTTACAATTGTGCCAAAAACAAAAAGCATCCAGTGAGGGGCAGTTTTGCAGATGGAAATGCCTTGTTGATGAGAGAGGTAATACAGTAACTCAGATAACCCCTCCGTACAATTGTGGTGAGAAGAATAGCATCTCCGAATGCTGTTCCGAGATATGGGTTGGTGTTGTTTTGGCAGCAAGAGGGGAATCTACACAATATTTAGCAGGTGGTTTTAAAGTTGTGTCTGATTGGTGTAAAATGACTGCTAAACTGTATAAAAGTTCCAGGCAAGCTGTGCTACTTTTATGTCTCTTGTTTATCTTGGCGGTCTCATTCTCTTCACATACTAAAATAATAAAACTCAAATCAATATTTCATATCCATATATAGTATTGTTAAGTAGCCATGTAATAAATGGGCTAATGCACAGTTCATGTGGGCATTATTGAAAAAATTAACCCCGACAGGTTGATGAGAACCTAATGAAAAGTGGAGGGGACCTGTTTCACCCTAAAGGGGTTATAATGTCCGGCTGAGTCCGGCATATTTTGGGAGCCTTTTCTTTCGCTTAATACAGACAAACAGAAATATGTAATTTTTTTACCTGGGCTCCTATGGGAATAAACACACACAAATGAAAATCAGATTTAATCACCATCTCTGAAATTGTCTGATTGGTGAGATGAGATGTTAGGTTGTTAACAGATGTTTGTTGGTTACCTCGCCCACGACCTCTGCCCCGGCCACGACCTTTCCCCCTGCCCCTTGGGCCTCCGCGGACATTGCTGCCCTCGCTGCGAATACTTGCTGTGTCATCAAAGAACTCTCTCTCTCGTCGCCAGCCTGAGGACAAATAAAATAAAATTACAAAACAAGAGCTGAGATTACCAGTGCAATTCAAGGTAAAGGGCAACTGCTGATAACCTTCTCGTTTTGAGAGACAATTTGTCCAGTCTCCGGTCTACACAGAGTGTGACTGGATACAGTCCTCACTGTTCATTCAGTCCTAACTGATCTCAAGATCAAAGCATTTGATTCACCAACAATTCATATTGTAAATGCACTAAAAAAATATTCTTGTTGAATAACTTTCACTCGGAAATGAATCACATTATGAAAATAAAGCAGGTTGCAAATGTCATTTCATGTTGACTTCAACAAATTAATGACTATATAATGTAAGAAACAGAAAGAGAAAGAAACTTTCCAAAACCAGATGGGGGTTTCTTGTATGGCTATGCCATAAAATTCATAAATAATAATTCAATGCCAATTTCCTCACACTAAAATCTAAAATGACATAACCAGAGCATTTTAACTAATTAAGGAACAATTAAATTAAGGAATCTGTATTGTATAATAAAAACATGTGTACAGTTGAAGTCAGAAGTTTACATATACAGGTTGAAGTCATTAAAAGTAATTTTTGTAACCACTCCACAGATTTAATATTAGTAAACTATAAATCAAACTGGGACCTCATGTTAAATTAGGACATCTACTCTGTGCATGACATAAGTAATTTTCCCAGCAATTGTTTACAGACAGATTGTTTAACTTTTTATTGACTATAATCACAATTCCAGTGGGTCAAAAGCTTACAAACACCAAGTTAACTGTGCCTTTAAGCAGCTTGGAAAATTCCAGAAAATTATGTCAAGCCTTTAGGCAATTAGCCAAAAGCTTCTGCTAAATGTGTACTGAATTAGAGGTGTACCTGTGGATGTATTTTAAGGCCTACCTTCAAACTTAGTGCCTCTTTGCTTGACATCATGTGATCATCTAAAGAAATCAGCCAAGATCTTAGAAAAAAAAATAAATAAAAATGTGGAACTCCACATTCTGGCTCATCCTTGGGAGCAATTTCCAAATGCCTGAAGGTACCAAGTTCATCTGTACAAACAATTGTAAGAAAGTATATAGACCATGGGACCACGCAGCCATCATACCGCTCAGGAAGGAGACACATTCTGTCTCCTAGAGATGAAAGTAGTTTGGTTTGAAAAGTGCAAATGAATCCCACAACAACAGCAAAAGACCTTGTGAAGATGCTGGAGGAAACAGGTAGACAAGTATCTATATCCACAGTAAAACAAGACCTATATCGACCTGAAAGGCTGCTCAGCAAGGAAGAAGCCACTGCTCCAAAACTGCCATACAAATGCCAGACTGCAGATTGCAAGTACACATGGGGACAATGATCTTACTTTTTGTCTAATGAAACAAATATTGAACGATTTGGCCATAATGACCATCGTTATGTTTGGAGGAAAAAGGGTGAGGCCTGCAAGCCGAAGAATACCATCCCAACCGTGAAGCATGGGGTTGGCAGCATCATGTTGTGGAGGTGCTCTGCTGCAGGAGGGACTGGTGCACTTCACAAAATAGATGCAATCATGAGGAAGGAAAATTATGTGGATATATTTAAGCAACATCTCAAGACATCTAGAAGGCTACCCAAAAGGTTTGACCCTAGTTAAACATTTTAAAGTAAATGCTACCAAATAATAACAAAGTGTATGTAAACTTCTGACCCACTGAGAATGTAATGAAAGAAATAATTCTCTCTACTATTATTCTGACATTTCACGTTCTTAAAATAAGGTAGTGATCCTAACTGACGTAAGACAGGGAATTTTTTTTCAACAACTAAAATGTCAGGAATTGTGAAAAACTGAGTTTAAATGTATTTGGCAAACATATACGTAAACATCTGACTTCAGCTTTGTGTTAAGACATGCGTGTGAGATTTAAGGCATCTAAGTGTCTGAAACCCGCCCAGGCATCAGAAGAGTCTAAGCTCTCAATCCTTTGAATGACGCTATCGGTCTCTTTTTGGCTGGAGGCTGCTGTTAGTACAAGTGTGATCATGTTGAAGTTCTCACGTTTTTTTCCGATGGTTTGCATGAGAGCTGAAAATGAGCACAAACTTGTTCTGATTTACACCTAAAAGTAATGAATTGACAAATGTGTTTAAAATGATGAAAACTCACATGAGATGAAGACTTAGAGAATCATAAGTGCCCTAGAAATAGCTGCTTTATTCTAAATAAGGGTGGCCCACTCTCATGGTGCCTTCCACTTTGAGAAGGAATTTGTTTGTGGACCACAAAACTGATGCACAACAAGGGATACTACCAATTTTCAAAATCGACTAGTCGGTCAGTTGATTGAATGACTAGCCGTGTTAAAGATAATAAATAATAATAGCACTTCAGCATGGTAACTAACAGATATTCAACAAATAAATAGTCTTAATAAATATAACATCTTATTCCCCAAAACTATCCAAGTAAGAAAAAAGGCTCCAATAAAATAAAATTAAAAAAACGGTACAAATCTGCTTATGTGCATTCTGAACACAGAATGATGTGCTTCAATGTAAACAGAGAGCTAGGAAGTCTAAGGGCGTTCCTTGCTGCGCATTCAAAAGTGCAGAACTGCAAGATAATGATGCAGGTACACATCTAGTTCACAACATTGAGCAGTTTAACCACTTAAAATATTAATGTTAGTAACCCTTCTAATAGACTAATCGATTATTCGACCACTGTAGCAAGTCACAGATCAGGGTTCCTAATACATTTGACAATTGATTTTCCATGACTATGGATGTTTTGACACAAATCGAACATCACTATGGCTTGTGAGCAAGTTTTACTCAACACGAGAAATATCCAGGTGATTCAATATTTACTATTCCATAATTTTTAAGGGGAATGGGGTATTGCAGAAACAGAAAGCAAGCAATCTACGAAATATCCTGGGGCTTCTGTGTAACTTATAGATATTAAAATAAGATGAGTGTGTGAGAGGGTCATCGCTTATGCTATGTGGAACAGAGTGTGTTTGTATGTGCTGTGAATGTGAGAGCATGTTTATATGTATTTGTATTGTGCCTCTCACCTCCTCTCCTGCGGGGGACACTGCTTTGCATCTCCTCTCCATCTTCTGCTTCCTGATTGTTTGAAAGTCCTGTGATTGGATATGAATTCGCCTCCTTGTTCTCCTTACTGTCACTCCCATCACTTCCGCTCTCCTTCTCTCTCTTCACTCCTCTGTGATCCTTCTTTCTTTCCCTCCATCCAGACGTACCCTTTCTCCCTTGTGCATTTATCACATTCTGATGCTGCTAAGGAGTGCAATCAAATTAATCAGTCAGTGAATTACATCTCAACTCAGAAGAATAAAGCCAGCAGTGCAGTCAGTGAAACCAAGAAAAAAGACATTTCTGTAACAGGTCTGGAGACACTGTTCATGAGTGTCATCAAATATGTATTGATAGGATCATTGACCTCAAAATGACAATATACCCATTCTCATGTAGTTCTATATCGGTAACACATTCTTCTGTGGAACGCTAAAGGAAGTGTCAGGCAGAATTTTGATAAATGAATTTCAGCATTCATTTATTATTTGCAAAATGATTGAATGAAAGAGAATGATGACTAAGGCCGACATTCTGCCTAACATCTCCTTTAGCGTTTCTACAGAAGATAAAGTCAAACGGGTCTTGAACTACATGTGGGTGAGAAAATGAGTAAACTCTGATTCTGTTTATACATGGTGTTAAGATGCATCTCGGGTAGGGCTGGGTGATATGGCCAAAATTGTTATCATGATAATCTTTTTCATATTGTTCGATATCGATATTTATCACGATATACATTTACACATTGCACATTCTTTTCTTTTTTTTTCGTCCGCCCCAGTAGAAACGCAGCATGAGAAAGCCGAACTGCTTGTGTTTTAGCGACACGCAGTAAATATCGAAAATTCCTCAAAAGCTTATTGTGGATTTTCTTTATCGTTATATATATATATACACACTCACCTAAAGGATTATATGGAACACCTGTTCAATTTCTCATTAATGCAATTATCTAATCAACCAATCACATGGCAGTTGCTTCAATGCATTTAGGGGTGTGGTCCTGGTCAAGACAATCTCCTGAACTCCAAACTGAATGTCAGAATGGGAAAGAAAGGTGATTTAAGCAATTTTGAGCGTGGCATGGTTGTTGGTGCCAGACGGGCCGGTCTGAGTATTTCACAATCTGCTCAGTTACTGGGATTTTCACGCACAACCATTTCTAGGGATTACAAAGAATGGTGTGAAAAGGGAAAAACATCCAGTATGCGGCAGTCCTGTGGGCGAAAATGCCTTGTTGATGCTAGAGGTCAGAGGAAAATGTGCCGACTGATTCAAGCTGATAGAAGAGCAACTTTGACTGAAATAACCACTCGTTACAACCAAGGTATGCAGCAAAGCATTTGTGAAGCCACAACACGCACAACCTTGAGGCGGATTGGCTACAACAGCAGAAGACCCCACCGGGTACCACTCATCTCCACTACAAATAGGAAAAAGAGGCTACAATTTGCAAGAGCTCACCAAAATTGGACAGTTGAAGACTGGAAAAATGTTGCCTGGTCTGATGAGTCTCGATTTCTGTTGATTCAGATAGTAGAGTCAGAATTTGGCGTAAACAGAATGAGAACATGGATCCATCATGCCTTGTTACCACTGTGCAGGCTGGTGGTGGTGGTGTAATGGTGTGGGGGATGTTTTCTTGGCACACTTTAGGCCCCTTAGTGCCAACTGGGCATTGTTTAAATGCCACGGCCTACCTGAGCATTGTTTCTGACCATGTCCATCCCTTTATGGCCACCATGTACCCATCCTCTGATGCTACTTCCAGCAGGATAATGCACCATGCCACAAAGCTCGAATCATTTCAAATTGGTTTCTTGAACATGACAATGAGTTCACTGTACTAAAATGGCCCCCACAGTCACCAGATCTCAACCCAATAGAGCATCTTTGGGATGTGGTGGAACGGGAGCTTCGTGCCCTGGATGTGCATCCCACAAATCTCATCAACTGCAAGATGCTATCCTATCAATATGGGCCAACATTTCTAAAGAATGCTTTCAGCACCTTTTTGAATCAATGCCACATAGAATTAAGGCAGTTCTGAAGACGAAAGGGGGTCAAACAAAGTATTAGTATGGTGTTCCTAATAATCCTTTAGGTGAGTGTGTATATATATATATATATATATATATATATATATATATATATATATATATATATATATATATAAATATCGTTTTATCGCCCAGCCCTAGTCTTGTGTGATCAATTCACATGTGAGACACATTGCTGTTTACATCTGTGCACTTAAATGAGTCTACTGTGACTACTTGTGTTCAAATCATCTTATTTGCGCATCTTATCACGTGGCTCATTGTGCATTGAGTCTCATGCTACTCTCCGCGGTTCATGCACAAATTACCACGCACCCCATTGAGAGCAAGAACCACTAATCGTGACCACGAGGAGGTCACCCCATGTGACTCTACCCTCCCTAGCAACCGGGCCAATTTGGTTGCTTAGGAGACCTGGCTAGATTCACTCAGCATGCCCTGTATTCGAACCTGTGCCTCCAGGGGTGGTAGTCAGCATCAATACTCACTGAGCTATCCAGGCCCCTGTATGTATTTGCTTTTTAAAATGTTCTGATCTGATGTTTTTCTTCCTTTCAAAGTTGCACTTGTGACTAGATCACCAAAAATGCATCTTAATACCAGGTGTAAACAGGGTGTCTAACTTGAAAACAGACAAACACACAGGGAGCTGCTAGAGGCAGGAGAGAGAACATTTTTAAAGGTATAATTCATGGAAAAATTACAATTACTCATGTCCTTCGAAGCCTGTATGCTTTTATTCAATTTGCACATAGTTTCTTCTCATTCTACTAATATGCTGTGTGTCTAGTTTCAGCTGTATGAAAATAAATACGTTCTCCCATGTATAATGAATTGAACAAGCAGAAGACAAGATTTTCAGTACACACTTATTTTGATATATTAACACCTCCCATCCACACTAGAATGGTGCTTTCCTCTACTGAAAATTGAGCATTTTTGAAATCTCTCTCCAACTTCGCAAACTTAAAATTAAGACGTCAAAAGTTTTCCAACAAAAATGGTTTAGTGTGGATGTGCCCTTGAATTAAAAACATTTCTCCCTCACCTCCTTATTGGCGAGTTCTCCTGGGGTGGGCCAGTTTGTGATGTCACTGAAGTCACCAGACTGCAAATGAGGAGAAGGGTTTAGAGAGAAAGAATGAACATGAAGGCTAAATTAAGAATCTGAAAGAAGGTATAAAGGCCTGCTCACACCAATTTTTTTATGTACATCTTAATACATATCATTAAATTAGATTATTTCATATAAACTGATATAATTTCAGTACAACTACCTACTTCTCCCTATTTTACTTTTATTATTATTTTTTTTTCTGCATGTTTGACTTATTTATGTATACCAGCTGCTCCCATCTACAGAAGTACATGAGCAAAATACTCCTCAAATGGAATTTCCACCCCGCACTGCAACTTTGACACTATTTATCACATAAAGCACTATTCAGACACTATGGGGGAAGTGTGGCTGTCCCTTTCTCCGTGATCAGCTCTCCTTCTATTACTGGATGAACGTCAATCATTCCTCACGCCGCAAAGCAACTCAGAATTGCAAGTGCCATATCGGATTTCAGTACCGTCCTGAAATGGGTCCTGGGTGTCCCAGATGCTAAAGCTAGATGGTACAGTCTGCATCCTGTGAGGTATTGTCTTTGAGTTTAATTTTGTAAGACATAAGTTGACCAACTAAACTGTAACATTTCACATGCGACTTAAAAACGGTTAAGTATAAGATTCAGACACCAACGAATGTGCTGGGGTCAAGAATGTAAAAGAGAATCTGTCGTGTTGTGTGTCTGTGTGTAAGTGGAGACAAACTGACATGCCTTGGAGTCAGTCATGAGGACGACTCTACTGCCCACGTTAGGACAGAATTTGAGCCCTCTATGTGCTCTCACTGGAATGTCCCGCTGAGGTAAGTCAAAAACTCTTGTTCTACTATGTAGACTATCTCGCCCACACAAAAGACTGAACAGAGGGAACAAATATTCACTTAAATGCAAACACAAGCAAGGCTGCTCTATGACTGGCTGCTGCTGACCCTAGATCCAGGACACCCAGACACTAGACTCTGTTACAAAAACAGAGTGCTGAAAAAAAAAAAAGTTCAGGTATTTTCTACAAAGACAGCGATTTATTGCTTATTGTTAACCATTTATTACAGATAAGGCAGTTCAAATTGCCTTACCTTGCCCATCTGCTATGCAAGAGTGTCTTACCTTGCTGGTCTTTCTGGACCTGGGTTTGCTGGCACGGACAACTTTGGCAGGACTCAAGGGATCTGTGGACACTAAACAAAAACAAGAAAATGTGACTATTTGATTTTGTTCATTAGAGATAGAAAGTGAGAGAGGGTTGAGAGATATGATGCCTGTGGCATAAAATAGTCAGACAAAAAGTTATAAAAAGGACAAATCTATTAAAAATCTAATTTAATACACGCACATTAAGTTTGTACAAATGTAATCTTTTTTTCTTCCAATTTGGTTTCATACATTTTTGAAAAACATTTATAGCATTTTCCTGAAAAAATAAAAAAATTAATCGACTCATGTAATGTGGTGCAACCGTCAAGTAAAAGGTATTAAAGTACTTTCCTTGCACCTTGAAAGTGTACGCAACCTAATCATTTACTCCAAAAAAGTTTTCAAACATATTTTAAGGTAAAATATTTTTTACAAACATCATGAGATTTTGAGAACAAAATATAGAATGTTTTCTCAGGGTTACACCACATCATCTGAACAGAGGAGTATTGAGGGTCTCTCTGTTTTTTATATATATATATATATATATATATATATATATATATATATATATATATATATATATATATATATATATATAAAAATTTTTGTTAACCTGAACAAATTGGCTACATGTTGGTTACACCACGTGACTAATGTGGTGGACAAGAATTTCAGCTTTTAATGAGACCATTTTTTTTTAACTGTCACTGGACAGTTACATCACAAGACATGAAATCACGTTCATCATAGGTGTATTCAAGTAATTGTTTTGTGTGAATTGCATTTATTATGTATTTTTTTAATTATTTATCTATCTGGACAAATTGCATCACATCATTGACCCAATAGCTAACCTTTCTAAGTTTAAAGGGATAGCTCACCCTAAAATTACAATTATCTCATCATTAAGGGTATCTTCACACTTGATTGCTTGTTCAGAACCATAGTTTGATTCTTCCCCCTTCTCACTGCACACTGCATGTTTCAGTTCACATTGTATTTTTTTTATGAACCACAACCCAGTCCACCTTTTTAATTGGTTCACTGGTGGAAACCAGTTTGGAAAACAGCATTCACAGTAGTGCTGGGCATTGATACAGATTTCCTGTTACAATTAAATTTCGATTCACAAGCTCTCGATTAGATTCAGATCCATTTGGGTATAATTTTTTGTAATAATATCCATATTTCTTAAATATGAAAGAAATTCTCTCCTTAATACTGTTACATAAAAGTAGCCTTCTAACTTAGCACATTTTTAAAAATATTTATTTTCATTATTTTAGTCACATTTAAGCTTTTTAAAAATTCCATCAATAATATAGGCTACATAACACCTTGAACTTGCACATATAATATTACATTGTTTCCCTACATGCATTTAGCAGCACAGCACTGAAAATTATGGATGTCACTGATTAAGTTTCACATGGTTCAAATATTCTTTATGCAACCTAATGCTTGCTAACCCTAAGCAGCTGTGTGCTTTCTCACTGCATGCAGTAGTCATTTTTTTTTTTTTTTAAATAAATTGGTCTTTTTGAAAAAAATAGTTCTCCTCAATACACTGACTCACATTTCTTGTTCACTGACATCTCTATCTTTCAAGGCCAATGTGCTCGTGTTTTAAGCGCGAGACCGCTTTGTTGGCTTTTCATTCCTGTAAAGATTGATTATAGTGTGACACAATAGCATTCGAGTGGCAGGCGATTTAAAGTCCGATCTTGACTATATTAAGGATGTTTACACATTAAACAGACTCGTGCATATATTATGCATACATTTGTACAGTAAACATTTTTACAAATCTACCTCAAACAGTATAGCCTATTACACACTGTCATAGCAATACCTTGTAACACTTAATTAAATACATTGCATTTAGAAAGTATTCAGACCCTTAATTTTTTCACATTTTGTATGTTGCAGCCTTATGCTAAAATTTTCACATCAATCTACACTCCATATCCCATAATGATAAAGCAAAAAACAAATTTTTGATAAATTTGAAAATGTGATAAAATCACATTGACGCAAGTATTTAGACCCATTGATATTAAATTTAGCTCAGGTGCATCCATTTCTCTGGATCATTAAGACGTTTCTACTAGAGCCCGACCGATATGGGATTTTTGAGACCAATCCCGATTTTAGAAGGGGAAAATTCCTTGATTACTGAAATGTTGGCAGATATAGTTAATTTTTGAGCTGTAATGAAAACAGACCTTTTCTATGTGGATTGTGCACCAATTTTGCACAGATATGACTAGGCAAAGGTACTCAGAAAGCTGCTTTATAAATATTTTTTATCAAAGAATATTTGACATTATTATTATACATTGTCAACAAATTCTAGAAATAATTTTTGGCCTCAGTGGTTGCACTTAGGAAAATAAAAACAGTATTTTGGTATTGGAGTGTGCAATTCGTGAAAATGTTAAATTTACCAATCTGTGTGGCAAATGGGTCTTATTAGAGCAGATGTGATAACAATGATGGTGATTCCTGAAATATGCTATTCATGCCATATTCTTTATGTTGGCTTCACCACCAAAACACACAACAGTTAAGCTGAATTACTTTATTGCCATTTTGTACAAATCAAATTCACATTGGCCTACTTATTAACAGTACAAAACAAAAGTTATTACATTTTTAATAAATTGTACACAGAAATCGAGCAACTTAAACTCTCCCATTGCAATGACTGCTGTCACTCACTGCATGTTTACACTGTTTGAGATCTGCATTTTGACGCGAGCTCATGAAGCTACGCACAATGTTCTGCACTCTCACGAATGCTCTCAATAAAAACAAAGCTGTCTAATCAGCAGAATAAATAATAATAAATCAATTATTTACACCACGTCTGTGCAGAATTGTTTTAGTTTTGTCGTGTTGCTCATTTGCAGTGTATTTAACATCTATGTTCAAAGCGAGCGGTGCAATATGCAATGAATCCAAAATAATTTAATTTAATGCTTTTCACTCTTGTTCTACGGCTTCTTTTCAGACAGACACCGACAGTTCCCATCCAACCTGACAGAGCTTGAGAGGATCTGCAGAAAAGAATGGTAGAAAAATCCCCAAATCCAGGTGTTTACGCATCATATCCTAAAATAATTGAGACTGTAATTGCTGCCAAAGATGCTTCAAATAATAACTGAGTTATGGGTTATGTCATTGTGATATTTCTGTTTTTCTTTTTAATAAATTTTGAATGGTATCAAAAATGTTTTTTTTGCTTTGTCATTATGGGGTATGGAGTGTAGACGATGTGAAAAAATTACAATTTAAAGGATTTTATCATAAGGCTGCAACATACCAAAATGTGAAAAAGTTTCACATTTGAATACTTTCTGAATGCACTGTATAGTCTAAATCTGCTCCAAGCATACAATCTGTCCACATTTTTAGGCACAAGAAGCAAAATTTCAAAAAAGCTGGTGAAAAAAATATATTATATATTATTATATTAATAGCTCCAAGTAAATACTTCATATCAATGCATGTGACATAAAAGACGACTGCACATTTTTGTCGTCTAGATATCAGAGGTCTGCCAAAGTTTGGAAAATGTAACAATTAAATCAACGAACATCCCTCTCAACAAGCTCTTGGTCTGTATAATGACAGCTCAATGCTTACTAAGTGTTGAGGTCAATTATCAGGTCAACAGCTACATTTCGACAGATTGTAAAGCCACACGCCAGCACATGTACAGCAAGGTCATATATCCACACACGTAAAACATTAACTTCCTCTGCAAGATGAACACAATTTCTATGAGGGCCAGTGAAAGTGGAGTGATCCATGGTATTCAGATCGCCCCCAACACAATGACATGGCCCCTAAGGGTATTTGTGCTTCTGTTCACACAACCAACAAAGCATTAGGCCTTGTCCCCCACTCCCTGTCGATAATAGCAGATCTACCAAGTCACAGGATCAGATTTAGACAGCGATTTTTTTTAAACGGTAAAAGCAATAATATAGCTGCAAGCAGCGATAATGGGCCCAAGCACAACTTCCAAACAGTGGTTTTCAGAAAACATGCAAGGTGCATACTACAAGGTGCATCTGGCATTTGACATTATTCTAAACAATTTTGAAGTAATTTAAGTAAATATTAGAGGACTATTTTAAAATTTGTTTTAAAAGCCACACTTCCTGTTACCAGGTGGTGGTGCAATGCCCGTGACCCAAAATAGTCAAATCCATGTGATTAGCACCCAAGCCTAAACATACATCTCAATTTTGATCTAAATTACACATTGCACACAGAAGACACGAGACACTTCCTGTTTCCCATTTTCACCATTACTTTAATGCCTCGTCAACAACTGTTTGAATTTTAGCATCTTCAATGTCTTGGTATAATGTTTTCTAAATATGGTGACAGTCTCATGAATCACCTAGGAGTACCTAGGATTATTTAAAAAAGTTAAGTGACTGCAAAATTGAAAAAAAAAATAAAACTCTCCTTAGACTTCCTATTGAACGGACCTAAAGACAATATTTATGAAAGTTAACCAGCTTGATAAGAACTATATATGTACTGATTTTGGTGACTGTAGGTGAAAATGGGGGTACTACAGAAGCAGTCTTACACACCCATTTTAAAGAGGGTGCTACGAGTACTTAGGGACAAGAAAACAGATTAATTGTTAAAATAGAATTAAATCATTGTAAAACTATCAAAATGCTGTGATCATATTTTCAAAAGACATGGCCAGATGTGCAGTCCACCAGTAACGTTAGAGTGAGCTTGGTAGGAACTCCCACTAGTGACTTCACAGTACAGAGACTAGCGACATCAAGCAATAAAGTCACTGCGTACTGTGTGTATTGGGCTTGAGGGGGACACAAAGATCCTTTGTTGTTAAATTGCCAACAAAACCATTTTTTTTTTTTTTACTTTTTCTTTCTGGTGAAACACAGAAACTGTCAGGATGAAACAGGAAATAGAGAGGGACGCCCATTTTTCTAGGAGTGTTTGGGGTCCTTTATCATTACTGAAGGGATGGTCTCTGTATGATAAGGTACTGGGCGCTTGCTGACAATGTGGGGTGTGAACAAACACACAGACTCACTGATACTGTCTTGATGACACCTTTCTGTCACTTAAGTGTCCCCTGAGGAAGAATAACTTTAAATTATGCAAACAATCATTTAAATCACTAATTGTTAAACCAAATTAACATGAAACAATGCCAGTTCGATGTCTATTCAAATCAACTGAATAAAAGCTACACAGAGAAACGCAATAACAACTGCAAAATAGCAAAAACGTTTCCAGATAGTTTAAAGCAGTGGTGCCCTAACTTTTTCCTATGAAGGGCCCAAAAATCAAACTTGATTGAGGGTCGTGGGCCAAAAGACAACAATGGATTATAACGAACTCAGTGCCTGAAATTCCTTTCAGGGGTGGGTGGCATTTTTTTTCCTTTAAATTTTTCTCTTTTTTTTCCCCCCATCTTCCTTTTATATCAAATATCCACAACTGATTCTGCAAAAATAAAGTTTAGTGAAAATTCTAACGACGAACAAGATGGATATATTAATTTGGAACTATATCAGATTGCAGGGGAATTTTATTTTGTGCAGAGCCCACAATAATTTCCGACCCCCATTCCCCCCCATGGGCCCTAGTTTAGGCATCTCTGGTTTAAAGGCTTGTTCAAGGCCAATCAACAGCATTTGTGGCATAATGTTGATTACCACAAAAACAAATTTGACTCGCCACTCATTTACTTGAAGAAAGCAAACTTCCAGAGTGGGGCCAATACATAAACATTAAAATACACACTTTTTCAAAAGTAAAGCAACAAGTAGTAAACATTATAGCCCATGTTACAATGAGTTTAATGTGATAAAATTGCTTACTAGCCTTATCTGTTTAAATGTTATATCCAATTTTACAATTTTGTCATTGTATCTACTTACAGCTGTTGAATCCCTGATTTTAAGACACAAAAACTAAAACTTTTGTCCTTTTTAAAAAACTTATTAACTATTGTCCTTTTAAACTGAAACAGACAATTAATCAAATTAAAAACCATATGTCTAGTGTTATAATTACACCGAAAAAGAATGCGATAAACCGCCTCTTGATTTATGAAATAATTTGATTAGACACCATTTGATGATGAAATTGAATTAAACTTTAAAACATGGAATGAAAACAGAATTTATTGATTTTTGAGTGGGGTGGGGGAATTTAATAAAAAAGAAAATCAAACTTATTTCATAGGGCCTACTTTAAAAAAATGTTTATTTAACTTAAAGACAGACTTCAAGGAAACATGTAAATGTTTTAATTATGGTTATTTAAATTGATAAATTTAACTTTGTTAAATGGGCTAAAGGAGTCTGTTCAATAGCATATTACCTTTACCATTTATTACCATTATTTTTTTGGTATGAAAATTGGTATAGAGAATCGTGAAATTTTACTGGTATTGGTACGGAATACTAATATTTTTGTACTGTGACAGCCCTAGCTTTTAAAATTCCAATATAATTAATCATCACCTTTGTTGTAAGCATTTTTGTTGTGTTTGAATATAATGGAGTAGAATACTGGTGATATTTAAGTGAAAAATTCAAATTTAGTTTCTCAGCCTTGTTGACAGCTCTAATCTTTTTCCTATTATACTTAGTACAAATGCATCTAGAACTGGAAAAAGTTAGAAAATGTGACAATTAAACTAAACCAGACAGCTTTTTAAACTGGTGGTAAAGTACCACAGACAGGTATCACTTCAATCAAAACACAATTGGGCTTACAATAAAGATGCGGTCACAACACAACCCCCATAGCTGTCTGACAGGGTGACTGTCTATTCTCAAATGTTAGCTAAATCCCAGAGTATACTTTGATTAGACGCAAACACTAGGTGTCGTTATACAGGATGCTTGATGCAAATTTCATCATTAGCAGGGAGTTTGAGCAATAAACATGAATGGCCTGATCTTTCAAAGAGTGCATACTCTGAACATGCTGTATGCGCATGGAATTATTTCACTAATTAGTGTCAACAAGGTGGCAACATTTAAAGCTGAGCCATTGTGACAACACAACTTGTAATGAGGAGGGTGTGAAAATCATTAGCACAAACTTCCATAGCAACTTAGTCGCTTTAAATCGTCTGTTAATAAGTTTGAAAATTGAATACGCCATATTACTTACTGTATGTGGACTAATAATTTAAGCAGTAATTTAGCAATAGTTTAATTTATTCTATACCATAGATATCCATTTAAAATTATTTTGATATGCCTTACCTTAAACATTATTACAATATAAAATACAGTACAATATAATATAATGCTTAAAAAAAACTGGAGCACAGCTCATATCCACCATTGAAATCTGCTACTCTTTAGAACCACATGGTTGCTTTGTGAAATCACAGTAATTTAATATTTTAATCAACATTATTAATCACGATTACAATGTCAAGGGCAATAATCGACAATTATGAGTTTTGCTATAATCGTGCTGCCCTAGATTACGTGCACTATTTTGGATTGTAAATACTCTGGTGGTGAGCTCATGTTGGATTACAAACACACACACCATCTCAAAGATTGTTAGTTGTATATACACTTAAGACTTTTCATGTATTTTATCAGTCTGAGAAGTATTGCTGTGTGTTATGAAGTGTTGTCATATACACCGATCAGCCACAACATTAAAACCACCTGCCTAATATTGTGTATTGTGTCCCCTTCGTGCCGCCAAAACAGCACCAACCACATCTCAGAATAGCATTCTGAGATGATATTCTTCTCACCACAATTGTACAGAGTGGTTATCTGAGTTACCATAGACTTTGTCAGTTTGAACCAGTCTGGCCATTCTATGGTGACCACTCATCAACATGCGTTTCCATCCACAGAACTGCTGCTCACTGGATGTTTTTTTTTTTTTTTTGTGGCACCATTCGGAGTAAATTCTAGAAACTGTTATGCGTGAAAATCCCAGGAGATCAGCAGTTACAGAAATACTCAAACCAGCCCATCTGGCACCAACAACGTAGGAAATACTTAGAAACATGACAAAATAACTTTGCAGAAAGAACAAAGAACACAAGTTCAGTGAAATCTGTTCATTCAGCTGCACAGGAGCACTCACAAACTTTGAACACTGTTTGCCTTAATCAATGAGTACAGCTAGAACAACAACATGTGCAATGCATATGGTTCTATGTATAGGTCCAACTCGTATAACAACAGCATGTGTTGACTTGGTCAAACCACAATGAGGAAATGGTCACATACTGTATGACAAGTCTCCATTCAAACCTAACACTTAGTTCATAAAGAGGAAGAATCAGGAAATGTATAAAGATCAAAATAATTTTAGATGCTCTTATTTCACTGAAATTTGTCATAATCCAGAAACTGATACATATGAATTTAATCACCATACACAGCATTGATTGCCCCAAAATGGCTTGAAACATCTGCTCTACTTGACAAAATGATCATCACCCAATAATCGATACAAAGAACAAAATAAATATTTAATTGGTGTACTTTGAAAATGTCTTTCCATATAAAATAAAACATCCTTGGCTAATGGCTACCTGTTGAAAAAGATATTGGCAAAACTAAATATTTACATCTCCCTAAGAAGGATACTTTATGTAAGAAGAAATTTGCAAAGAAAATCAGCATGCCTATCTACTTAGGGCCCACAGAATCCTGTAGCCATTCTGATCAGACACTGAAATTATAACCTCAACACCCAACTTATGAACAATATCTGCAGATATGGATCTTGGCCTTCTGGTCTGCAGAACTGCCATTGTTCTACTTTCAGCAACACTCAAAGTTTTACATTACAGGGCAATATTTGCACTAGGCATGTGACGATATTCGGTAATATGCTACATCACATAATTAACATGCATAATATTGTTATCGTGAAAAACGTAAATCATTCTAGATAAACTTTTAGACAAATTGTTTAGATTTTTCTGATCACACAGATGTTGTTTTTCCCATTAAAGAATCAAGATTCACAACACCTCATGTATGCAGCATAAATTACACGTGTACTCTGATGTACACAAGCCAATGTGGATGAGAAGTATGGCTTAAGGAGTAACGCAGCAGACCCTTTCTAAATCCACCTCCTAAAAGGCTTTTTGTTTTTCAAAACTGAGAGACAACACTCTAAGAGACAACTAGCTAAGTGACAACAAAGAAAAATAAAGTGAACTGTTGTTGCATTTGCAGATAATGTGTAGCTTAATTTTAAGTGGTCGAAGAATAGTTCGCTAAAACTCTGCTAGCTACACAGTAAAATTTGCATCTTGTAGTGACAACTGTTAAATTTGTAACTAGCGCCTAGCTATATCTTAGCAACTGGCTTTCTATCCAGAAAAAACATGCATTCTATTGTTGTTGCCAATTAGATATTCAAGACGTTTTTTTTAATGTTCAGGGTTCTCTTAAAATGTCTTTGTTATCTGTTAATTTAAAAAGGCCAGTTTTGCATTTAAAAAAGTAGTTGAATTTGCTAGAAATAGAACAATAAAATGTGTTTACCTTTCAACCCCTTTTTGTAATGTAATTCAATACCATGATAATACAGCATACTGTGATAAAAGCTTTAGCAATTATAATTTGATACATCACATGCTTCATTTGCACCCTGGATTTAGTTTGAGGCATTTTTTTTTTAGAACTATTTAAAATATAAATCATGTCTCCTCTGTTTACATCAAATAAGTCAATTTAATCGATTCATTAAAGGATTAGTTCACCAAAAATGAAAATTCAGTCAGTTTACTCGCCCCTGTGTTGTTATAACACTATATGTCTTTCTTTTTCTCATCACAAAGGGAGAAATTGTGAAAAAATGTTGTTCTTAGTGATGTCATACAATGGCAGTATATGGTGACCACATCTTCAAGCTTCAAAAGAATCCAAAAGTATAATTTAGAGGTCTAATAAATGATTCCATGAGACTTATTATTGTTATGAAAGCATATAATAAGCTTTGGTGAGAAACAAACCAAAATCATATGTATTATTTAGTCAAAATTTTCAATGACCGCTGATCTCCTGTGCGCGATTACGATAGGGCACGAGAACAACAGTTCACGCAGTCCCCTTGCAACATTGGGGCATTCAAGCAAGAACTTGTTTATCTAAAAACAAGTCAGAGTGTAATTCATAACCTAACACAAGTACCCGCTGTATTCTCAGTGTTGCCACAAGTACACAACAGTGGATTTTCTTTTTTCAATCAACAAATGTCTTGGCGGAGCAGCAATTTGAGGAGAGCCTTGCCAAACAAGTTAGATGATACAAACGTAATTTCTGTACTCTTATCAGCAAATACAAAAGAAAACTCCCACTGTCGACATGTTGATTCCACCACATCGGTTTCATGGCGCCAAAAAACTATTTCGCCCCCTTGTGGTTCAAGGTTTGTAACAGCCAAAGCAACGCACGAGCACACGTTGATAAAACGCGTGTGTCTCCGTTTGTGTACTTGCGTGAAGTATGTTTGGGCCCTTAATGTATGCTTTCATAACAATCATGAGTCTCATGGAATAATTTATGAATTATTCTTGATTATACTTTTGAAGTGGTGGTCACCATACACTGCCATTGTATGATGTCACTGAGCACAACATTTTTCACAATTTCTCCCTTTGTGTTAAGAAAAATAAAAAAGTAATACAGGTTTATAACAACACAGGGTTAAGTTAGCAATTACTGAATTTAAATTTTTGGGTGAACTATCCCTTTAATATAAATTCTCAAAATTGAGAATTGAATACCCCTAATAAATAAATCAACATTAACTCATACTTATGCCATAGCCTAATATGTACAATTAGGACTACAATAGAATATTAAGAACTTTATCAGATGTTACAAAAATGAAAAAGAATAATTTACTACAATGGCATTTTTTGTCCCCACATTTTGAATTTTGGGTGAATTCTTGGTGGCACTTTGCATTTTTTATATCAGACTCTGCTCAAAACAACATTATAAAAAATAATAATAAAAAATAAAATGATCATACAGACCATTTTCAGGCAAGTTCCAAAAGCTGCTATTTGGTGACATTAATCAGACAGGTCTTATCAGTGTACACAACTGTAATTTACAGTTGTAGGGAGTGGTCTAAGTGCGTCATAATTCATTAACTTCATAATAGTGTTCATATTTTAATCATACAACAAACAACAACAGGTGAGCAGGCCATGCATTTCTACAGTAGCCACTAAGGTGTCTTAAAAACAAAACAAGTGTTTAGCAGGAGTTTGAGAAGGACTGAAACTCCAGTTCACAGCTACAGGGTGTAAGTAAAGGCCTCCCATCAGCTCCTGTTGGAGTTGCAGTGCTCAGCACTCCACGTGCTCCCGTGCAACTCGATCAGATAGGGTGGGGAGGGGTTTTAAATCTGCCCACATCAGCAAGTCTGTCCAAATACACCCAAATAATCCAGGCACAAAAGCGTCTGCAGGCCGAATGATGTGGGAACGGGCGTTTATTCCCAATACCACCATATTTGGTCACATCACAAATGGCAAGCTTAGAGCTTCCTGACAGCAACAGGTCGTGTATTTAACCTTTTAACTAAATGGCTTAATTAGCCTAAACTGGATTAAATTACCTTTATAAATCACACACGAGTGTCCAAAGAGAATATTTAATTTGTGTGTATTATGTTTTTCCCAACTTTGACAAACAACCGTGTTTTAATCACGCGATTTAACACAGCACAACCATGTTTGCCAAACCGCCCATGACTAAAAATACAAGTCTAAAATAGAATAATGACAGTCACAACAACTGATACACCATTTATGCATACATGTGAATAAATCCGAGCAATCTGATTTTGAAATGCTGCTATAAACTGTTTTAAAGGATTAAACGGGTTATCGGGCTGTTAAGCTAGCGCTGTGCTAAAGCTAACAGACCACGCCCTCGACTCTGATTGGTTAGTTCCTCTGCCCATGTATGAAAAACACACTTTACGGATATGGGCACAAAGTTTCTGAATTAATATTAAATTAGAAACTTCCCGCCGATATTATATGTTTTAAAGCATGGATGACCGAGCAAGCGAAAGAGCTCGTGAACGTGAGTTGGCCGGTGTTGAGTGAGTTTATGGACCGCTGCTGGTTGAACTAGCACGTGCTGGCTAACAGAGCACGTGTGCACGAGAATAAATGCTGTTAGAAACATAAATGTGTCTGTAATCCGCATAAATGCAGTTACGTGCATACATGCGTGGCGTCTAACCTGTTTGTATGGAGCTGTTGGGGGCATTATTGGGAGGGCATGCTTTCTTCGTCCACGGGTTCACTTTCGGCGGAGGAGCCTCGATCACTTTCTTGGCAGTGTCTGTGGCTTTGTTGCTTGATGCATTCTGCTCGTTCTCCTTGTCATTCGTGCTGTCCGTGTTCAGGCCATCCACTTTGCCGTCCATGACCCCGTGTTTTTGATGTTTCGAGTCGATTTGAGGAGGATCCTGCTGCCCCTCCTCGTGGCTCGCTCGATCGGGTTTCTTGGGTCCGTCTGCGTCTGACTTGTTTTGGTTCCCTACGTCCAACTCGCTCGCAACCTCGGTGGACATGGTTCAAAAGAGCAAACGCCCACACGTTGCTATGATTTTTCTTCAATAGTCCCGTAAAAGTTGTTTCCCCAGTCCTAATCAAGAGAGCGATTCGGTCAAAGCTGTTGCAGCTCGATCGCAAGTTGACAGGCAGCAGCTTGAAACACGGCGGAGAGCTACATCGGACTTTTTACTTCTTAAATGTCAAAATGCTAGGTCTCTTAAAGAAGCCATGCCGTGCAATCACACCATCTGATACTTATAATAATAACGTCAACGGAGGAATAGAAACGTTGCCAATGTTTTCAAGCCACTTCGCGATTTGACTGATCAGCAGCTCAGCTAAATAAAAGGAAATACTACGAACAGCCACGAGTCATTGGACGAGTGTATAGCGCCTCTCTGTTGCCCCTGTCGGCCAAACTGCGGTACTGCAGGAGGGGCAGTAGAACGTGGTTGATCAAAAGCAGTCTGACGTGGCCTTTCCCCCCGTCAACACAAACTCAAGCTACTGTTACAAAATCCGAAAAACAAACACCGGGCAACGCACAGATCAACGGATTTAAACCGTTGTCGAATTTTGAATAGTTACAAGTTTAGAGTTAAAATTAGAGAAGTTAGAAGCAGCACTGGATTTCACTGAGCATCATAGTAAGAGGACAACAGAAACATATTGCTGAAGAATAAAGTTACTAAAGGGAATTTTTCGGGATTTGTGCCTTTAATGGAATAGAATAATAATAATAATTTAATCCCATGTGTTTTAAGGGGAAATGGTTATTCATGTTTTGTAAACAATGTTTCACACCAGATGGTGTTCTTTAACTCCCCTGAGCAAGAGAAAATTATTTATATGTTGCTCCTAAGTGTTAAAAATACATAACCTAATATATTCAACAAATTATATATATATATATATATATATATATAATTATTATTATTTTTGGTGATAATTATTTAATTTATGAATATTTTAAAAAAAATAATCATGCATTTGGCATTATAATAGCATAAAAACATTTAAATATTTGTTAAAAGCCTAAACTAAAAGGCCAGTAAATAAGATGGCATTTCTGTGTTGGCTACGAGGAAAAACCTAACAATCAAAAGGTTAATATTTTCTAACAGTGTTTTCACATTTCATATTTTCTGGTGTGACATGAGATGTAGAAAAATATAAGGATAATTGAAGGCAAAATTGAAAATTCTCTCATTATTTATGCATCCACATGCTGTCCCAGATGTGTGACACTTTTTTCCTTCAGCTGAACACAAATTAATTTTAGAATATCTCGGCTTTGTTTGTCCCTACAATGCAAGTGAATGGTGGCCAGAACTTTGAAGTAAAAAAAAAAAATAAAGGCAGCATGAAAGTCATCCAGAAGACTCCAGTGGTTAAATCGGTCTTCAGAATTGATATGATAGGTGTGGGTGAGAAACAGACCAATATTTAAGTCCTTATTTTACTATAAATTCTGCCCAGTAGGTGGCAATATGCAATGCGAATCGCCAAAAACAAAAGAAGTGAAAGTGAAGATTGATAGTAAAAAAAGGACTTAAAAATGTAAGTTTCTCACCCAACACCTATCATATCGCTTATGAAAACTTTGATTTAACCACTGGAGTCTTATGGATTACATTTATGCTGCCTTTACTTGTGTGTGGGGGTTTTGTAGCTTCAAAGTTCTGGCCACCATTCACTTGCATTGTAGGGACAAACAAAGCCGAGATATTCTAAAATTCATTTGTGTGTATCTTACAGGAGGTGTGGGCAGATGAGTTTAATTAGTTCTGAGAAACTGTCAGTGATTGTCTTCTCTCCCTCAGGTTCAAACTGTTGGGAAAGAGGTAAAATGATAGGAAAGTGTGAACTTTCAAAAGGCATACTTTACATTTAAGCCCCATTAAAGTAAAAAATAAGACAGTCAAAATACAAATGGTTAAATAGCTAAATACATTTATTTAAATTTGAGGTCTGAGATCAAGCAAAGATGGAGATCAGCAAATGTGTCTCCTTTAATTCTGGAATCACATACACTGTGTTCTGTAAAAGAGTGATCTGGATCTAAGCAGCAACAGTGGTTGAGCCTTAACATGTTGTTCCAGAGCCCTTTTGCTAACTCATCATGCCCTTTCACGGTAAAGCGAAAACAATCATTTGTGAAGAAACTTGTGTCAATTGTGCCATCCTGAAAAAAACACCAATAAGATGCTGTTTGATAAAACCTCATGAGACAATATATCATACATTCTTATCTCATGCAATCTTACAAGATTTTGTGTCCAACAATTTGTGCACTGCACAATCACACAAATACAGGTTTAGCTTCAACTGAAAACTTTATGCTAGAGGATGAACTCACAGGCAGTCTGGGAGGCTTGGCACAGTCTTCAGCTGGGTGAAAAGACAAAAACAGCTGTCAACCAGCACCAACATTTGTACGAGTGTCCCAAAGTCTTCACGTCTACTTGCACACTAGTGGCCAAACACCAGAAATACGTAAGACAAGTGGGTAAGAAGGCAAGACCAAAACTGCAAGTGGGGGTATTGCGACAGGGCCTAAGTGTCATTTCTGCAACCCTAGCATCACCAAACAAAATAGCAAAAATAACAATCACACACATTCAATTAATGTTTAATTTTGAGACATTAAAAAAAAAAACACTTGTAAAGCTTCAAGGTTAAAACACACAAGTAACTCTTAATCGAGAAAAAATATGTATGTTGATCACACACGTTGCCAAATCTGTCACAAAAAAATCTATCCTGGGCTCTATTCAATATACTTTAACATTTGCATCTAATTTGGAGACTTATTTTGACATAACGTTCATTATATATGTTTGACATGTAATGTATTGTATGTTACAAGTTTATGATGTGGCTGTTTATAAAAAGACAGTTAATGGTATATGATCACGTCATAAAGCCTAACAGACTTTACACTATGCTACTTTACCATGACAGCACTTAAACAATTACATTTATGAACTTCTGCTGGTAAAATTGGATTTTTCTGTTATAATCAGTAATGGGGGTAATCCAAAGTAATTAGTTACTAATGCATTTTTGGTCAAAAATGTGTTAAATGCATTACATTTCTAAATTCTTACTAAATTCTTGTAATCAGTTAACAGTTACTTACTTTCAATTAATTTAATTACTTTTTAGTACATTTTAGGGTTATGCTAATTTCTAATATATTATTTATGTAGATGCATACACTCATACACCCAGCACCTCATGCACATTTCTCCTTTAGAGTGATTCATTATGTGGCCATAATTATTGTATTCAACATAAATAATATATTACAAATAAGCATAACCCTAATATGTACTGAAAAGTAATTACATTAATTGAAATTCAGAAACTGTAATCTGATTACAAGAATGTAAAATGTAATGCATTACACTACTTTTTTTTAACTAAAATTATTGTCATTTTATTACAGTAACTAATTACTTTGTAATTGGATTACACCCAACACTGTGTAGAATACATGAGTTATGTCCCACGAGTCATTGTGAAGGAGAAATGTGAGGTGCTTATGCTTTATTTATGAACAATAAATATAGACATTATTTTGAATTTGTTGAGCATTAAAGTGTTTTAGAAAGTAACTTAAAAGTAAAGTAATGAGTAATGTAATTACTTTTTCAATAAAGTAATTAGAACTTAGCAAATGTATTGATTAGTTAATTAAGTAAATAATTAGTAAAATCTTATTACAATTTTTGAGGAAATAATTTGTAATTTGCAGTGGATTACTATTCTTAAATTACTTACCCAACACGGCTTATAATGCATTAGACTCTTTAATGTATAACTATGAAAAGGTTAAGGATTATACTGTATTATAACTGTAGTTACAATTATTAATGAGTTATAACATATTATAAGGTGTATTATGAGAGATTATGAATGCAGTATAATGCATTTATAATGCCTTTACAATGCCTTAAAATAATGGGCTTCATTGACAGTGTAAACTAAGAAATTTGGCTACATGTGTAATCAACATGCATATTTGTATTATTGAATGAGAGTTACTGGTGTGTTTTAACCTTGAAGCTTTGCAAGTGTTTTACACTCAAAATTTACACTGAATGTGTGTAATTGTTATTATTGCAATTTTGTTTGGTGATGCTAGAAATTACACACTTCGAATCTGAAGTTTACAAACTATTTTTGTCCAGTAGAGGGCATCTTATATGATTACCTTTATTAACTTCTGCTGATATAATTGGATTTTATTTGTGTTATAAAACATTAGACTATTTAAGGTATAACTACTGTATAAATAGGTTAAGTATTCAAATGTATTATAACTGTAGTTACAGTTATTTATAAAAAGTTATAACATATTTTTAAGGCGTGTTATGGGACAATAGGAATGCAGTATAATAAAATAATATTTTTAGTGTCTTGAGTGTATGTGTGCACTTCAATACACATACTTACAGCCAATGGTGGGGATCTCAACCTCTCTGAGTGGCTTCGTGGGGAAAATTTGAACAACGTTCACTATTAATCTAGGGACCTGGGAGAGAAAGACAGAAGTGTAAAGCAGTCCAGCATGCTTTCAGTCACTGTATGGCAAGAGAATATTATAAACTGATCTGAATATGAATATGTTAAAACAAACAGATGTCGAGTCTCTTCCTCTACCTCTTCTATTAGTATTTCCAGATTTTTTGTCATGTAGTGGATGAAGTTGTCCACGGAAAATAGTGACTATATAAAAAGAAATAACAAAAACACTGCTTTGGTTTTGCATCATCCATAGCTACAAATGTAAACCTTGTGATAGGAACACACACAGGACAAACAGACTTTGTTTTTACAGTGATCACAAATGTCATTCATTGCAATCAAGACAGTTAGGGTTTAAAAGTTTCACAATGTCTGAGGGAGTGAGGGAAAGTTAGACAGTGAATAAGAAACAGTGGCAAACATAAAGAATGAGAGAAACATGTAACGGTGATGAAAGATTATAGGAGTGAAGGAAAAAGTGGTCAAAATTATTGCAACATTTTCAGAGTGATGTAAATTAAACATATTTACAATTTCAAGTTCAAATCTTACCTGCAAGAGTGATAACATCCATATCCTTCAATACTGCAGATCACTCAAACAAAAACATTAGGCCCCTTGTTACTTTCATTATTCGCAGATTTACAAGTAAGTGCTTACATTGTGTCTTTTACAACTTACATCAGAAAATAAAAGGAAATTAAGCTCAATGGACAGCATTTGTGGCATCATATTGATTTATTGATTACCAAAAAAATAATTTCAACTCGTCCCTCCTTTTCTCAAAAAAAAAAAAAAAATTAAAAGAAGCAAAAATCGAGGTCACAGTGAGGCACTTACCATGGAAGTGAATGGGGCCAAATTTTGGAAGGTTAAAAGGCAGAAATTTACATTAATTCTTCTATTAATACTCCTGTATTATTTAAGCTGTAAAGTTGTTTAAATCATATTTTTTTACAGTCATTATATGGTTTGTTGACATTACATCATCATGGCAATGAAGTTGTAAAATTGGCTATAACTTTACACAGAAAAGGTTAGTAAGTGATTTTATCACAATCAAATAATTTTAACTCACAAACTGTTTTTGCACTTTTGAAATTTTTTGAAATGTTTGAGTATTTTAAAGTTTACAGTTTGTCCAACATTCACTTCCACTGTAAGTGCCACTTACTTTTTTTTCTTTATATTTTAAAGGAGGAATGAGTCAAAATAAATGTTTGTGGTAATCAACATTATGTCACAAGCTTAACTTGTATTGAACCTGGAATATTCCTTTAAGGAGACTAAGTTTAGTCCTAAAATGGAACCTCAACACACATATAAGAACAAAGTACCATTACACTTAATGTACTGTATAATACATGATACAAATACTAAGATTAACGCTTTGTAAAGTCAGACAAACTATTAAAATAAATTACTGCAATGAAAATAAATGACATAATCAGTCAAATTAACCTTAAAGTTGATCAGCAACTATTCAACTGATACACTTTCACAGATTGTCAAGTATTAATAATAAGGTAATCTTTGTGTTCATGTATGTGTGTTGGGGGAGGGGAGTGTGGCGGAGTGGGTGTGGTACCTCCATGAAATATGATGATACTCAATTGGAATTTCCAAAACAGTAGAACAATGGCACTATAGCACTCTGACAGTATTTGAGAAACAAGTAGAAAACAATAATAAAAAAGTGTCCTAGGCAACACATAGTGAACAATAACAAAACAACAACATAAAATGTACATTTTCAGAAACAATTTCATTTATGTATGTATCAAAATAGCACAGAGAAAATATGGAATATTTCAACATGAGCAATATCATACATCATATTATGGACAAACATAATTTGACAATTTCTAACAAATGATCTCTGAACATTTTTTTGAGAATGAATCTATACTCAGACAGTGAGTCTCCATAAGCAGCAATAATTGAAATGTCTGCTGGTTTCACTTTCTCTACTGCAAAGTACATGACACATTAAAGACAATTTCCCAGCAAAAACCACAACATCAGTTAATAATTACGGTTACTGTTGAAAATGTTCCTGTTAAATTCTATAAGATCCACACCCATAATTCCAGTGTGCATTAATCAGGGAATGCTGGCTGCATATAGACAGGGGTTTAAATATGAATTTTGTAACTTTCTGCTTTCTGATCAGATAACAGGTTGCATCAAAGCACCTATAGGTCTAATGCAGTGTATGGAAGGGGCGAAGTCTGACCTGAGGTGGGGGACTGTGGGGGACGTGTCATGTTAAGGCATGCTGGAAACCCTGCGGTCTTATCTTTTCTGAATGTTCCTAAAAGAGAATAATCACACCGAGAGACCCAGTCACGAATGCTTCAGCACAGATAAACAATTCTTAATGCAAATCCACAAAATAATATTTTATTAATCTGCTGATACAATGGCATGAAATCTTTGGCTGTGCCAATAGAACTGAAAAAGTAATTCCTCTTTCTTTTCAGTACATTCCTAACCCTGTATTTATGCTATACTAAATGGAAGCATAACATCATTTTGTAATTACATTAAATATCCTAATACTTTTCTTTAATAGTTTTATCCGCAAAATAGTTTTGTGAATATACATGCCCTTTTATTCGGATTGTTTACAGCCCATGAAATTGAATTTGTTGATGTCTGTTTTGCTCTATTTGTTGATGTTTGTGTTGCTCTATTTGTCTTGACATTGATTAATGTTTTCCTGTTTATTCCTGAGATTGTAAAGCATCCTTGAGCCCTGCAGTATTAATTTTACATTTTCGTTGTTGTTTTTATTTACTGATTTGTGAAACCATTTGAGCTGTATTTGATGTATGGGAGGTGCTACGCAAACAAAGTTTATTATTATTATTATTAACAGATTTATTGTTTGCGGTTGTTGCTGTTACTATTATTTCAGTCCGTTTGGACAGTAAAAGCATCACAGAATTGTGTACACAAAGATGCATTAAACCTTATGAAGCTCTTCTTGGCTATAATTCTTCAAGACTTTATGATAGTTCTCCCAAGCAGTTTCCTTAAGAACACAAATAACTAATTTATTACAAACCTAAACATAGCCAGCAAGAATAATATTGAATGAAATAACCCAGCAGATCAATGATTTAATACATCAACAGAAAGCCAGACTGATAAATTAAATAAGAGGGGAAAAGTCAAGAGAAGTTTGTGCATAAAACACTAACCTTTCACACTGCAGTAAGAGAAACATAGCAGTTGCAAAACTGAGGATCTTCATAGTTTAAGCAGAAAAAACAATAACCCAAAAAGTATTGCATAAAATATAAACAACATTGTTTCTGCTAATGTGATGTGTAGTTTTTAAGATGAGGGTTTGGAAGGTGAAATGGTATTTTAATACAAGCACTGCATCCATTATATGTCAAAAACCTTCAATCTTTGCTCTTTCAAAGTCCTTCTTTTAATCTCTCATGCCCCCTTCAATCTTTGCTGTTTATGCAATAAATGCACCCCAAATTAATGATACTGTATGACCCGTATTAGGCTAATTAAGCCATCAACAGGGATAAAGGCCACTCGCGGACGGCGATGCGGGAGAGCGAGATCGTTCACGGACATGTCTGTTGTCCTATGTGTTTGTCTTTTGAGTTTACCATTAAACCTTTAGTTTATATGTTAAGCCGGTTTCTTGCCTCTTCCTTGCCCATGAACTTGATCTGTTTTACACAAACATTATTATATTATTAACAATATATAATGCTTAATAGTGCATGCATTTATGTGCATTAACACTAACAAATTACAAATGTCACGAGACTTTAAAAATCTGTTTTCATATACTTTCATATTTGAATACATGAACTACTGATGTATTAAAGGAATACTCAGGGTTCAATACAAGTTAAGCTCAATCGACAGCATTTGTGGCATCATACAGACAACCACAAAAATTAATTTTGACTCGTCCCTCCTTTTCTTTAAGAAAAGGAAAATCAAGGTTACAGTGAGGCATTTAAAATGGAAGTGAATATGGGGGCCACTCTGTAAATGTTAAAACTCTCACTAATTCCATGACAATGTAATGTCAACAAACGTAATGTAAAAATTATGATTTTAAAAACTTTAAATCTCAAATAATACACAAGTTTTAACAGAATAATTAATGCAAGTGCTTTTATAAAACTATAAGCTTCATATTTCTGCCTTTAAGCCCTCCAAAATGTGGCCACATTCACTTCTATTGTAAGTGCCTCACTGTACCCTAGATTTCTGCTTATTTTTTTTAATTTTTTTTTTAAGAAAAGGAGGGAATAATTTTTATGTGGTAATCAACATTATGCCACAAATGATGCCGACTGAGTTTAAATTGTATTGAACCTGAAATATTATATAATGCTTGTGTGGCACGGTGGAGGGCGGGGCCGGGTCGTGACTCAACACGCCCGGTCCCGTATTAGGCTAATTAAGCCTCCGAGAGGGTTAAAGGCCGATTGCGGACGACGTGCGGGAGAGAGAGATCGTTCACGGACATGTCCGTTGTCTTATGTGTTTGTATTTTGAGTTCCTCATTGAACCTATTATTTTATATGTCAAGCCGGTTTCTCACCTCTTCCTTGGCCGTGAACTTGATCTGTTTTACAGCTTGTTAATGACTTTATCAGAAAAAATTATAACATGGTGAGACTAGAGACAATTTGCCCAGTCAGGCTTTGAAGTCATTCATTATTTCATAATCACCCAGGATACTCAGGTAACTGCACTAAACTAAACAAGCAATGATAATGCAAGCATATGGTCTTATTCCATAGGCACTGCATTCAAATAAGGACATACAACTTAATATTTCAATGAGCTCTCATTTATTCCCAAACATTCTGGAAAAATACATTCCACAAAACACAAAAAATAAATAAATCTGTAGTTTTTGTATTTACTGTACAGTTCTTGTTCAGAGAATTCTGGTGGTTTTCTGGTGGGCAGCAAAGATTGGAATGCTCTAGTTTCTAGTGCATTATGGGAAGGGTTTTGATGGCTAGTCCTCCAGCAGTATGTCCACCTCCTCTGCGGGCACTCTCAGACGCAACTCCTTCTTAGTCATTAGGTCTAAAACTCCTATACACGCTCTGGAAACAGCTGCACAGCGTGCATGTACAAACCCTGCAAGGGCACTTCTTGTAAAACCTTGTAGAATATTCCACTGCCCCTCTCAGCATTTCCATCAATTTCCTGTGAAAAATCCACAGGGCATCAGTATACAATCAAGTGTCTGTTTATTGCTGGGAATTTCTGACCATTTCTAAATCATGCTTTGAGGTTTCATCTTTACCATGAAGTTCAGATATATTCTCCATAGCAAAGGACAGTGTGCCCCATGTTCTGTTGCCTTGGCAGTTTCAAACAGACATCGGATATGGTTACTGAGGTCATTTTCCAGAAGGGTTGGGAGGGCATCTCCAGGAAGACCAGACCTTTAGATGAATGAATGAACGTTACATTTATATAGCACTTTTCTGACATTACACTCAAAGCACTTTACACAGTGAACAGGGGACTCTCATCAACCACCACCAGTGGTGTGCAGCATCCACCTGGATGATGCGACGGCAGCCATAGAGCACCAGTGCACTCACCAATTCACAGTACTAGGAGTCAGTCTTTGTCTGGCTTGGCTGTACACAGCATCAGCAGCATCTATTCCCATTGTCAGGTACTGCAAAAGGCCAAAACATGCAACCAGGCAGGACATTCTTTGGACCTGCACTCTGCTCAGGTAAAGAGCTCAACGGGGCCTGCTCATAGGCCTTTCTGGCCTTCAGTATGGCCACTGGGTTGATTTGGCCCAAGAAAGGGGTGTAGGCTGCACCTTCCATTAATGTATTAAGAATGTAAACAGTTGGGGAGGAAGTGGGGACCGTCTCACTCCTAAAGACCTGCTCTACCACTAACTGGGTATAGAGAAGGCAGAGGTAGCAGAGGGTGGGGTCATTTAGACCTCTGGACATGCCCATCCCCAGGGCAGTATCAAATACTTTCAGTGCCTCTTCCAGATTACCCACAAATCATTCTAGATTGGTTTACTCTCTCCACAACGGCAGACTGCCCCTCTTCTCTGGCTCCTTTAACAGCTGTTTGGCCAGACGTTTTCTACACTTGCTTAGCATTTTATACTTAAACAAAAAAAAAAAACTGCCAATGGGGTAAGCAAAATACACTCGTTTTCCCTTTGAATTTAAGTTTCAAAACTTAAGGTTAAGTTTCTTACCCCATTGGCAGATTTTTTTTCTTGTTTTAAGTATAAAGTTCACTTAATTTAATTAGATTTATCTCAAAACAAGACTTAAAATCTTATGACAGTTTGCTTGTCAAGTAAATAAATCACATTTTAAGAATGTTTAGATATTTTTACTGGAAAACATGACAAAAATTCTTGTCTTGAAAATTATTTTTTGCAGTGTCACATATCATGTTATTCAACGGAAGATGTGGTAAACTGAACTTACTTGTTTAATGTGAGATTTTTTGGAAGTGCTCTTTACTCCATTCCTGGAGGTATTTGTACAATTTCGGCTTGTTAAATAATAAAAAAGATATATATGGTAAGATAAACATTGATCTGTTCTGTCCAGCTAGCTTACAGGCTAATTGGTTAGCCTATTAGCTTAGCATATGCTAGCTTCTTCTCCTCTTCACTTTCATTAAATTTCTCCTCACTGTTGCCACCAGGTGATCTGGCGGTATGAATCAATTTAAAATAACTTAATTTGCGGTATATCTAGTGATTTTACAAACTTTTCATTTTTTTTAATTATTGTTGTTATGGTAAGGTTTATAGTTATGTATAGGGTATAGGGTTGTATAGGGTGCAGGGTTGCTGCAGGACTCCAAATAAACAACAGTGTATGAATGTTGCATCTAACTGATCCAAGACTTAAGGATTTCACTGGTTATTTGGAGGGGACGTAACTTGTAGTGTGCTTGTCTGGTAGTAGTAGTCTTGCAGGAAGCAGACAGACCCCTTTCAGGACATGTGCTAAAAAAATGTCACAATGCAAAAAATCTTTGTAATTGATTTTATGGTGAAATATAACCAGGACATTTATTAACCCTAATAATACACAGAATCAAGAAATGTAAATAAATGCTTTTTTTTTTTTTTGCTTTCTCACACAGACCTCGAGTTTCTCATACTGCAACCAGCAGAGTGCAATGACAGCTCTCTCCTGCACTGAGATGAGTGTGAGAGCTTGGTCCAGAACATTCCACAGACACTCCTCACCTGCCTTACACAACCACACCTGCTTCCGGTGGTCACTTAGAAATGTCATGTGACCCAATGCACAGATCCCTGCTGTTGGTAGGTCATAGGAGGTCAGAGGTCACTCTGGGTCAGGGCCTTCTTCAAGGAAGGAGATATCACCCAGTAGTAAGTTTAAGATGGAAGGTGTAGAGAACCAGCCAGAAGGTCCAACCAGACAAAGATACTAGGAATGACAGCATCCGCTGCAGCTGAAGATTTCGCCTGTCCACACGGATCATAGATGGACTGATGTCATCAAACAAGACCTGCACAGAGAGAGACAGAGCATAATTCAGATTAAAAGTGCTCATCTTTCACTAATCAGCAAGCCCACACAAAAATTTTACCCAAATCGAGAACACCTGTCATCCATAAAAAAGGGCTGGGCAATATGGGTAAAAAAATTAAATCTTGATATTTTTCAAACTTAAGCATGTTTCATAATTAGATTTTTCAAATTTTTAAATGTACTGAACTAAACAGTAACTCCAACATGATTCAAATAACATATTCTTTATTAATGCAAGACAACCTGGTTTCATTATAGGAATGGAACTACACACAGTAAACTGTGTGGGATCGTCTGACTACAGAGAACCACGAACAATGTGCCACATCTCCTTAAATACCCAAATAATTCAATATGTTAACCAAATGGTGGTGTCTGTCATTATAATTAGATTTGGGTCCCCTATTGAGGGGGTTCCAGTACATTTACATATTGTAGGTATGAAGGATCTGGGGGAGGGCACACCTTTAAGGGGCACACCACATCTCTCATATTCTATAACTTCTTTTAGCTTTTCATTATGGCTGGGAGGATGAGACCAGTTTACCAGGCGCACTGAGACACTTTAAATGATACCAAACATGTTATAGTTACTTTTTGTACACACTTCACATTGCATAGGTTTTTAGTGAGCTTTAAGTGAGGAGGAGAAGGGGGGAGATGTTGAGACTGTAGAAGGGAGGTGTTAGCTGCACAGTTTGTTGCATCTCGGATTTTGCTGTTACATGTGCAAGAGAGAGAGAGCAAATGTTAATTCTCATGAGAGCCTATTGTCTTGTCGAGGAATAGCCCAGACTCACTGGCACCCGCCTTACAGGAAACATAGGTGTGCAAATAAAATACACAAAAAAAAACTGCACCACACAGCATGAACATGAGCAGTTTTTATTCTTTATCCCATGACATGACAAGCAATCCATGTTACCTATGTAAATGTAAATTAGTAGGAAAAAGGTATGAGAAAAGCCAAACATCAACATGCTTTTGTACCCATTGCCCAAACACAAGCTAGACTGTAGTGCATTATCCAGGATCTACAGATGATGCATGTGTATGGTTTGAGCACCTGGCTCCGGTGGAAACACCTATCCTCTATCCTACTGAAGCATCCAGCCCTCCAGCCCCTTGCTCCCCTTTCCCCAATCCTAGGTTCTTCACTGTCCCAAAATGGCTCAAAGAATTCCACCTGAACACACACACACACACACAAATAACGGTACTTTAATATCCTTGGAAACCCTAGAACACTGAACAGGTTGTAAAACATCAGCATGTTATACAGTCAAGGCATTGACAAAGCAAAGGCACAATCCATGTAAGAGTGTGCTCAGCTGAACGATGAAGTATTGTTCACTTTGAAGTGATCACTCAACACTTACCTTAGTGCCAAATCTGCCTCACACTGCAGCACCAAAGCCAACCAGCATTGGGAACCGGTACAAAAATGTGCATCAGAGAAATTCTGAGGTTAAATAGCCTGGCATCTCTTGACATCTCTTTTTGTGTGCCACAACAAGAGGTTGAGTAAATGAAGACACTTCACTTTCCATTTTGGGTGAACTATCCTCATTAATGGAATCCCCCAAAAGTGAAAGCAGAAATTCACAGACCTATGAAAGAATTTTATTTTTTAATGTGGCTAATTAAACCAGCTTCCAAATGTATCAAGTTCATATTGAACTTGTCTTGGACAGAGAGCATTCGGACTCTCTAGGTTTCTATGTGTCTTGGCAGAATGTGTATGTGACTGTCAATGGGACAGATATTTTTGCTGCTAAAGAAAAAAAGTAAAAAAAAAAAAAAAAGAAAAAAAAAGAAACAGTGCATGTGAACATGCCTCTTCAGATATTCCTCTGACCTAAATGGAAACAGACAGAGGGCAGAGCAAACACAGCTTCACATAAACACATATTCATACACATCTCGTGAAACAGTAGAATTAATCTAACTCTAATCGTACAAAAAGTTAGTCTACATACTGTTTTTAATGTATTATATTTTTACAAAATCAGTATATCCCATGTTTACACTTAATAATTAAATGGCATCATGTGGAAATGCAGAGTTATCTTTTATGCTCTACAGCGGATGATCATATGTTGTTGATCATCTGCATGTTAAAGAAGTGTCAACATATGCAATTTAAGTTTGTCTGTAACACTGTTTTTGAGCCCATTGTCTGGTGGGAAAGTCTTTCACACTGTCTGGCTTGAAGGAAGTGAAGTCCAGCAAGGCTTAGAAGAGACACACAGCTTTCTCGGTGTGACCTGTGGCAGGCAGGAAATGGCACTGCTGAAGGAAGATCTCTGCCAAAGCAGAGAAAGAGCACAAACTGCCTGTTAGTGTTTCACTGTATACTTCTAATCACAGATCAGATCAATTTCTTAAATAAAATGGAATTCGTGCATTTCCTAAATCAGTGTAATATTCCAACTTGAAGCAAAAAATGTTCAACAAAATCAAAGAATTCAAAACGGAGTAACCTAAAGATTGTCCAGTACAATGCTAATATTTGACACTGCACTGCCACCTTTGATCACAAGAGGGCAGCACAGAGTCTGAAAGTCACAATCTTCATTGAATAGTTCTGTCAACATCAACCTCATCATGACTTACCAAACCCATATGATTTTCTATTCTTGTGAAACACAAAAGGAGAAGTTTAGCCAAATTTTAACACTGCTCTTTTTACACAACAAAAGCATATAGTGACTACAGGCTCCATAAAAGGACAAAGAGCACCATAAAAAGTGTGATGAAAGTAGTCTGTGCGCTAGATTCCAAGTCTTTTGCAGTCATAAAACAGCTTTTGGTGAAGAACAGAGTGAAATATCAGTCTTTGATGAAAATCTTACCCTCACCATCGCTCTTGAATTTTATTCACACTCCTGCATATACAAATTTGCATGAGAACCAATTAGGTATATAAACATCAACATCAATTCTGGTCCAACTCTTCTTCATCTGCATTTCTGAATATATGCAAGCACAAAAAGAACTGTGGCATGAGGAAGATTAACAGCAAACAACTTAAATTTCAGCTTGTTCCTCATAAAAATCTGGTGCATGGTTTCAGAAAATCAGAATATATTCATATGGACTACTTTCATTTTTGGAGATTGACAGCCCATGGTTACTGTATGCTTTCATTTTATGAAAAAGAGCTGCATCAATATTCTACTAAACCTTTTTTACGCTTCACTGAAGAAATAAAGTAATACGGGTTTGGAGCAACATTTTTGTTTTTTTTACTAAACCTTTCTATGCATCCCTTTAGAGGACAGGGAGGCAATTTCTTTTCTGAAATAGTTTTGCCTTCCCTCATGTTAAGTTTTGCATTCCCTCGTAATTATTGTGGGTTCCCTTACAAAAATTAACCTTGGTTTTACTATAGTAACCATCATTGGTGTAGAATTGGGGGAGACGGTGGGAAAATAAATTCCCTCCCTGTCCTCTAAGGGGCTCTGTATCCTTTCAACTCAAGCCTTTTGCAAGCTCACTAGATCTCTTAATCTCACAGTCTGGTCCAATCTGTGTAAAAATCATTGCATGTAAGCCCCTGAAAATTATTGCTACGTTCAGCAAATGTTGGCCCAGGGAATGCTGATCCAAACACAAACGTGCAAACAACAGAACCAATCTATGGAAGTAATTGTTTATTTAGGCTAACTGAGAAGTCAAGAGCACAAAACATCAAAACAGCCTGGCTCAATATCTTACTGACGATTAACACACACACACACACACTGGAGTCACAGAGATGTCACAGGGAAGCCTAGAAAAGTGATGTTTGTGTTCAGCACTGTTTGGCAGAGTCACTGTCTGCCTCTCTCTAAACAGATCCATACAATACACTGTCTAAACTAGCTGACAAACAACATGCCAATCCACTTCAAAAACACCACATCACCACCTTTTACTGCTGCTTGTCGGTCGATCTCTGGCACGCACACACAGAGGACAGAGAGCCACTCCAACACACACACACACACACACACACACACACACACACACACACACAGACAGAGGACAGAGAGCCACTCCAACACACACACACACACACACACACACACACACACACACACACACACACAGAGGACAGAGAGCCACTCCAACACACACACACACACACAAACACAGAGGACAGAGAGCCACTCCAACACACACACACACACACACACACACAGAGGACAGAGAGCCACTCCAACACACACACACACACACACACACACACAGAGGACAGAGAGCCACTCCAACACACACACACACACACACACACACACACACACACACAGAGGACAGAGAGCCACTCCAACACACACACACACACACACACACACACACACACAGCAACATTAGGGGGAAAAAAAAAAACCTGGATTGCAAATTTTCATCTAAAAATTAAAGCCCAAAATATGACAAAGAGCCGAGGACACTCCAGTGCATAACTTCATTGTAACATTCTGTGATCAGATTTTTCTTTCAAAGACTCAATGAAAAAATGGGAGTTTGTGGCTTTCAATTCATGTCTATTTACATTGAGGCCTTTATTTGCATTTAAAATGTACAATTATTCTCTTCCAGGTAAACAACCAGAAATATTGATGACTCAACTTGCACTACACAGCTTTTTGTCCAATCAAATGCTCTCTAGAATGGGGAAGTACCATCTGCCTCTTAATAGCAAGTAGTAAATCATAGTTCATGGTTGTGATGTAACTAAAGCAGATTGGACATTTAAGTAAAAAAAAAAAAAGAATGATGTTCTCTTCGATATGTCTCACCCAAACTTCCCGTTTCAATAGGAAATACGTCAACACAGAAAAGAAAACTGTGCTAATCAAGTGATTTCATGGGGTCTTTGAAAATGTTAATAACACTATCCACATTCAGTATGAGCATCCTATCCATCCTAATCCAGTATGAGCAGTCTAAAGATGCTAAACACATGGTAAATGTTTGATGTGAACATTCAACAAGTATCAAATATAATTTTACCCAAAATGTCTTCCTGTGTGCCTGGCAGTGGAGCGTGAGACACCATACTGACATCCTGAATTGCACTGAGCATGCTCAGACACTTTTCCAAACACACTGTTGACCTCTGACACTGAGAAGGTGCTGAAATGACTCTGCGTGAAGAGGAGATATTTCTTCCATAAGGGGGCACTGTTTGGGTGTACGAATACAAGTTTCTTCTACTCTTTCAGCAGGACTGCAAGCTCCCAGAGTACTTTGCAAAATGAAACAGGTACACTCTCTGTATATCTTCCTTCAACTAACCAAAAGAACATGCATTGTACCTCTCTTTTTTCACACTACTGGCTGCCACTTGCTGCCCGCATTTCAGCATGCTTGCAAATTGAACATTGAACAGTAAGTATTAAAATCACTATAAGCTATGTAAGCTATAGGAAAGTGCAAATATGTTTTACTGTTATTTTTAAATTATTTTTAATTATTATTTTTAACTATTATTTTTTAAGTAATTTTATTAATGCATCATGTTAATTAAATTTTTTTCCCCAAAAGAAAAACATAGTTTGTTGAAGTTAGCTTCCTTTGAAACAGTTTTTGGTAACGTTTGTGGATTAAACAAATCATAAACTTAACATACGTGTCATACTTGATATTTTAACTGATATTTTAATTTAGTATTTTGTTGGTTAGAGTACTCGGCTACAAAATGCCCATCTCTAGGCGATAGTGGATTTTGTCAGTACAAAGGTGGTGGAAAAGGCTGATAAACGATTAAATGGTGGATCGTTTTTAAAAATATTATTACACACAATATATGAAGAAGGAGATGACAGGGGGACGTTTCCATATAGTCATATTTTTATTTGCATGCCCACACTTCAATTTAATACACTTGATTATCTAATCAAAATAATAAAATATGCATTGAAGTAATATGGATGAATATTGTCAATGATCATTTTTTAGATACAGCAAATCCTTACATGGTTGTATTTATTTCACCTCTAGAGGCCGCTGTAATACTGTAGAACCAAGACGTTCTACCTGTAGACTCCTCCAGCGATGTCACAGAGGAACACGAGGAGAAAATGGGAAAAAACCTATGGGCAATTATATTATAGAGTTTTTTCCCATTAACCGATAGTTTCAAAAAGCAACTATCAGCACAGATTTATCGTTCTATAAAAGTGGCACAAAATCCCCTCCATGAACGTTCACTTTCACTGTACCTTCACTGTGGAATGATCTTCCCAACTCTATCAGAACATCTGAATCCCTCTTCAAAAAATGCCAAAAGACACAATTCATGCTTTGGTGTCTCACCTACAACTCATCATACTTTTGTACGTTGCTGATCAATTCTGGGTCCTTCACATTTCAAGGTTTTCCATGACTGTGGGAACCCTAATAAAAGTGTCTGCTAAATGATTAAATGTAAATATACCTGAAAGCATACAAAATCCATCCACATTTGCATGTCTGTAGGATTCTCCCTCAGCTTCCTGTTAAATTTCTCCACGCCAGCATTGAGTAGGGTGCCGATGCTTCCCTGAGCCTCCACACCCTGCTGATCTCCCTTGACCTCTGGCTGGCCCTTGTCCTCCAGCCACAGAGATGTTCTTGGGTCATATATGCCCAGTGGATTAACCCATGTTCCTCAGTGCATGCAGGAAGCTAGATGTAGGAATCAGAGTCTGGTGGGTGGAAGAGGAAAAATAGTGCTCGGGTTTCTTGTCTGCTCGTTTCTTATTTGGGCCCCTGTCGACCCAGCTCATGGCCTGTGTCTTTAAGTCCAATCCGAGGCATGAGCTTCCCTTCCTCTTATATCTATGTTTTGTCTGATCTTATTTCTGGAGTGCTCTTAAAAGATTGAAATTGTCTGTTCGCTGCACATTATTATGATGTCATCAGTGTTGTCATTACATAATTTTCCTGCAGCTACAGAGTGATTAGTTACTTGGCATTTATGGCTCAGGTCATAAGCCCATAAAATGTGTACCCAGAATGGAGAGTCCAAGAGCAAAGATGGCAGCAAGAAGAAGCAACATGCATCCACAAAATCATTACAAAGTCTACATTAGTTTACATTACAAATGCCCCACCCATTGTGTTTGTTTATTAAATAATTTAACAAATTGATTATGCTTTTAGCTAACAATAAGAATGTAGTACACAAAGCTTTAACATATTTTAGTATGTTGAAATGCATTCTGCAGAATTCTGTTGATTTTCTCCCAAATGAGCACTGAAAATGCCAAAAAAGTCTGCACATTTCATCTGGGCCTGGTGGCAGGTGAAGGACAAAGTAATAACAGGAGCTTTCAGGTGATTGTGGGAGGATGAGATAACATGAGAAAGTAGCAGTGAGAAGGAGATTGACGGCAAAGGATTTGTATCCTCATTTGAGCAGCATTTGACATTCTCAAGAAGTGTGCAAGGATGCACCTCTGCAGAAGACACACTCTCAATGCATGATACGGATCAGCTTTAAAAGAGTCTGTATGGGGGATCTTTGTAAGAAGGGGTTGTCGGGAGAGAGAGACAAAGAGAGAGAGAATCTGAGTGTATTGATTGTGGTCTCTTCAGTTACAGATGGCAGCTCTGACACCAGATTAAAGCTGATAGGAGTTGGTGAACTGCCAGGCATGAGATTTGTTGCCTCTGAGCAGCTAATAAACCCTTCACCACAGCCTACAGTGCCAGAGCACTTGGAGTAAATAAGCCCCAGAACAACACTAAAGAGAACAGGGGTGCAGAACTTTAACTACAGAGCTGCATGCTGATATCAAGTAAACAGGCAGCAAAAGAATAGTTAAAAGATTTAGGGTAATTCTATGTAAATAAAATATACAATTTATATAAAAAAATTATAAAATCTCCACTTTAATTTTCACATTCTTCTTAGTGTCATTTGGCAATTCACATTCTTTGTGCATATCACCACTACTGGACAGGGAGGAAACTTTATCATAAAAAATGACTTTTTATTTTTATTTTGATCTGTTTCTCATCCACACCTATTATATCGCTTCTGAAGATGAATTGTAGATTTAACCACTGGAGTTTTATGGATTACTTTTACACTGCCTTTTATGTTGATACCCATTCACTTGCATTGTGAGGACCTACAGAGCTTAAATATAAATATATACTTTGTGTTCTGAAGAAAGACAGTCGTACACATCTGGGATGACATGAGTGTGAGTAAATGAGTAAATTGAACTTTATAGGTAAACTAACCCTTTAATTAAGTAATTTGTTATACGTTAATGTCTGCAATTAATAGTTGACTATTTAATGTGTTAAAACAATTAATGCAGTATCCACTTTTTTCACTTCCTGAAACGTCACTAATAATTTCAATTTCCCAGCCCTAATAAAAAAGAAAATCAAAAATAAGCCTAAAAAAAGTTTTGGACAGTTCAAAATTTATTCAGACCAAAACCTTTTTTAACCAATATGACACAGCACCCTCTTAGTAATGTAAAAGTGGTAAAATAGAGGCAAAGAAAAGATCAATTGCAATTCAGTGTGTAGATATTATGATTTTGATTGCTTAACATGTAAATCAAGAAACTTCAATCCTATAATTTTATAAAATATTATATCTTTAAAATATATCTTATATATTCGACAGACAGTGGCACATAATCCTAAATAACTTCTTAAATAAATAAATCCTAAATAAATTAGAATTCTATTGGCTCTGAATTAAATAATGTAACAAACATGCAAATTTGATGTGAAATAAATGTATCTTATGCTTTTTGTCTTTTTGTCAACAATTTCTACATAAAACAACTAGTGGGTTTATGGTACATGGGATTAATCGGGTCACTTCCCCTAGATAGCAGGCTTACAAGGATAGTTCACATGAAAATAAAAGTTCTGTCTTCATTTACTCACCCTCATGCTATTTCAAACCCATATTACCCTTTTTCTCTTGTGGAACACAAAAGATGTTAAGCAGAATGTTAGTTACTGTTTGGGAAAAAAAGAAGTAATGAAAGTGAATGGTGATCGAGACTGTCACTGCCTAAAATCTCCTTTTGTGTTCCAAAGAAGAAACAAATGTCATACAGGTTTGGAACAACATAAGGGTGATTAAATTATAGGGATGTCATAAAATATCGAAATATCGATTATTGATCGGCATGTTATTTTATTGATATATTTTTGAGGCATCGATATATATTAAAATAAGAATCCTAATTTGTGTGCTTTCCAATTCACTCACTTCTGTTTAATCGGGCTTAATAGCGTTGGGAGATGCTATTACAAGAGGGTGATGTAACATTTACTGAAGCTGGACGTGGTCAGGAAAGGCACAGATATCACACACACAGGTCAAACTGATGCAGTGCAACAGATAGCAGTACAAATTTATGAAGGTTTTTGTACTTCTTCATGAATTAACAAAGTGACGTTGATGAGTTTGCAGGTTAGTGTATGAAACGGGTTCAACCGCTATAAGAATTATATATACACAATATATCATCCAGCAATGGTTAAAGTAAATAATCTTTGTCCTTTGATAATGATTTGGGTAAAATTGTATGGAAAACTATGCGAGTTGTGCTCCATGGCACTGCAGAATTTGAGAGTTGGAGATGTGTGTGTACCTTTGTATAAAATAATTGCTTAGAATGTTGGAATGCGTCATGTCGTCTGCCAGACACATCCGGTGCGCGACTACCTTTAATATACCCTGATGATCGCACTTTACCAAAGTGATGAGAAATATGTTTGAAATTGTGTAACAAGTATCCCTATTTATATCTAAAAAATTCTCTCTATATATATCGATAATCTTCTACAAAATGTTCTGACTATCAATGCGTGAAAACGGCATTAATCCTAAACCTAGTAAATAATGATAGAATTTTCATTGTTGGGTTAACTTTTTCTTTAAGGCTAAAATTACAGACAAAACAAAGTTTAAATGAAGTTATGCAGATTGAGGTGAATTAATTGCAGAAAATGTGGGGAAAAAAATAAAATTTTAATACTGTGCAAGCCTTGCACTAAAAACCGTTGTGTGGGCCAAAGGCAGGTAAAAACAAATATGATGATATTGAAGGTGAAACATTGAAGATTTCATGTAGATTTTTATGTGGCAAACAGAGGCTGGGGATGTAAAAGCAGCTCAAAGAGACAGATGACATAGTACACACCACAACTCTCTCTCTCTCTCTCTCTCACACACACACACACACACACACACGAGCACAGTCGCAGTATTCCCCTGCATTATGGAGCATCTGGCACCTGCTGCAGCTGAGACTGGCTGACCTTCAGAGAGCCAAAGAAAGAATGTAAGAGGAGAGCATCTGTGTATGTGAGACAAACACAGAGAAAGTGATTCAAGTAAAGTTACCTAGCTATGTCTCCCCTATAAAAGGATTTGTAATCCCAATTGGCACAGTCAGCTCTCCTATCGATACAGAGTGGGGGTCTGGAGGTCATCCAGCCACCTAAATGTCCCGCTCACCTGAACACGAGCTTCCTGACTGCAATCAAGAGGACGAAAGACAAGGATATTAAAACACAAATGCAAATGCAAACACCATCAGCATTCAACTCAGGGTTAAAAGTGTTTTATGGACTGTTCAGAAAAGCGGTGAAAGATATGTGCATTTCAAAAGAGACACTAACTCAGCAAAAAAAAGGAGTTTATTAGTGGTAAAGCCCTGAATCGTTTGGAGTGAAGTTGTGAAATTTTCTTGATTTTACATTTTTAAGATGCCATTGATACAAGTTCACAAACAGAAATTGAATGTATGACACTTTTAAAAAAAAAGAAGAAGAAAATTAAAAGACTGCTGATCTTCCACCAGTCATTTATGTTTATATCTTCATCTTGGCCAAGTATACAGTGCAGATTTTGGTCACTATAGATATTTCCATGACTTTTTAGAATATATTATTTTTCATGAATTTTCCAGGTCTGAAAAGCACAATTTGAATATTCCAAGAAGTTGTATAACCCTAAAACTTGTGCCAAGAGAGATTATTCAATGTCAAGATGCTGCTTTTAAACAGAGTGCTCTCTCAGTCTCTTGCTTATTCAGTGGGAAGAAAAGATATGTGAACACATTGGAATTAGCTGATTTTCTGCATTAATAGTTCATAAAATGTGATCTCATCTTCATCAAAGTCACAAGTATAGACAAACACAATGTGTTTAAGCTAACAACACACAAATAATTATAATCTTTCATGTCTTTTTTGAACACATCCCATAAAACATTCACAATGGTGTGGAAAAAAGTAAGTGAACCCTTGAATTTAATAACTGGTTGTTGCTCCTTTAGCAACAATAACCTCAAGCTTTTCCGGTAGCTGCGGATTAGACCTGCACAACATTCAGAAGGAATTTTGGACAATTCTTCCCAGAACTGCTTCATCTCAGCCATATTCTTAAGATGTCTGTTGTAAAATGGCTCTCTTGAGGTCATTCCATACATCTCTTTTGGGTTACGGTCTGGGCTATTCCAAAAGGTGGATTTTCTTTTTTTGAAGCCATTCTGTGGATTAACTTTGATGTTTAGGGTCATTGTCCTGCTGCATCATGGAACTTCTAGTGAGCTTCAGCTGGTGCACAGCTACCCTTACATTATCCTGTAGGATATCCTGATAAAATTGGGAATTAATTTTCCCTCATTTATGGCAAGTGGTCCAGGCCCCGAAGCAGCCACAAATAATGATGCTCCCTCCACCATACTTCACCGTTGGGATGATGCATTCATGTTGGTATGCAGTGCTTTTCTTACACCATACGTAGTGCTGCGTGTACTACACAAACAATTCAACCTTAGTTTCATCAGTCCATACTTTTTTTTCCCCAGTAGCATTGTGAAGTGTCAAGGTGGTCGTCTTTGGCAAAGATCAGACGTGCAGTAATTTTTTTTGTTGGAAAGCAGCAGCTTTCTTCGTGGAGTCTTGCCATGGACACCATGCCTGTTTAAAATTTTCCATACAACAGACTCATGAACAAAGATAGTTCCAATCATTCCTTCAAGTTTTAGCTGTCACTTCTATGGTTAATTTTTTACCTTACTGAGCATTCTGTGGTGTGCCCTTTGAGTCATCTTGGTTGGACAGCCACTTCTAGTGAGCAGCCACAGTACTAAATCATCTTCATTTATAGACAATTTGTCTAACTGTGGACAGATGAATATCTAAGCTCTTTGAGATAACTTTGTAACCCTTTCTAACTTTGTGCAAAGCAACAATTCTTGACTGTAGGCCCTCTTTGCAAGGCATGGTTCACGTCAGCAGAGCTTCTTGTGAATAGCAAATAGCAAACTCAAAATGTTTGAGTGTTTTTGAGTCAAAGCACCTCCAATCTAGTGTCATTAATTGGATGCCAGGTTTCTAAATATCTTTTGTTGATGCCAATGAGCCTAGGGGTTCACATACTTATTCCAAACTACACTGTGAATGTTTGAATTATGTATTATATGCAAAAGAACAAAACAATAATTTGTGTGTTATTAGTTAAAACAGAATATGTTTGTTCATTATTGTAACTTAGATGAACATCAAACCAGATTTTAAGACAACTTTAAACATAAATGCAGGGTATTCCAAAGGGTTCACATAGGTTTTGTTGCCACTGTAACTGCATGACTCTATTTACAAATAGTTGTTCAGTTCATTTCGGTACACACTTCACAGATTTAATAAAAAATTTGTCACCACGTGCATTTTTCAGGAGTGAAATCGGTTGTCACTCCAGTAAACAACAGAACGCTGTGGATAGAGGAAGTGATTCAGAAGTGACAGTCATATCTAACATTAGTTTGAATGCGGCATTACGATATAAATATAAGAAACTAGCTGTTGAAATTTTGTATAAACACATCTGTCTGTTCTCCTCTTTCAGCAGGTCGCTGGGGTAGACCGTGTCTGATTCTGAGCCACTGCTTTCAGAGTTATCACTGCTCATCTTCATCTCCTTAAATTTTTTCTTCTTTTCTTTCTTTCTTTCTTTCTCTTCTTCAATCTGCCATGGTTATCTATCCTCTCTTTATGTTTTTGCTGACTGTATAAACACAAAAAAAAGTACAAATAAGTAACTCCTCTACCAAACAGAATCTCTGCAGAAAGTTGAATTACTTAGTATGCCATGTCCTGGGTAGCTCAGTGAGCAAAGATTCTGACTACCAACCCTGGAGATGCAAGTTCAAATCCAGGGTGTGCTGAGTGACTCCAGCCAGGTCTCCTAAGCAACCCTACTTGTGGTCGCTATAATGCGGTTCGCTCTCAGTGAGGCACGTGGTGATTTGTGCGTGGATGCCGCAGAGAATAGTGTGAAGTCTCCACGCTTACACGCTCAACAAGCCACGCGATAAGATGCATGGATTGACGGTCTCAGATGCAGAGGCAACTGAGATTCATTCTCTGCTTCACGGATTGAGGAGAGTCACTATGCCACCATGAGGACTTAAAGCACATTGGGAATTGGGCATTCCAAATTGGGGAGAAAAATAAATATTAATTAAAAATATAAAAATGTACTTAACAAGTCTTTAACAATAATATTAATATGTTCCTTTAAAAACCCTTTTATCTGAATAACTAGATGAGCTGATGTGTGTTTTACTTTAATGGATATGTTCAGTAATCTAAAAAAAAATCACTGTCACACATAAAAATCCAGTTGGGTGATGAAGTGAATTTATTGAGTCAGTAAATGCACTGCACTTTAGAGATCAGATGACCTTGTGTCTGCCGGATCCTCAGCCTCTGCTCTTGTGCTCTCTGTGGCATACTGGTGAGTCTTCAAGGCATCTTCTGTGCTGAAGCTCTGATTACTCAGCCATTCTGGATGTGCAGGAGCTGAGAGGAGATACAATCAATTAAACCAAATTAGCTCTGCTGGCCTCTAAAGAACTGAATAAATCAGTCAGTCATGACAGCCTGTCCAAATGAACTGAACATCAGAGGAGCACATCTTATGTGAAACGCTGCTGGTTCAAAAGGGCTGATTCCCTTATGCAATGAAAAGGGCAGAAGCATGATGCTATCTGTTCCTCAGTCTGCAGACAGTCTGGGAAGGAGCCAGATGCGTTGCTGACCAGGCCGATATTCTGCACAAATTCTTCACGGCAGCAGAGGTGATCTGCACGCAAGAGCAGTTTGTTCTTTTCTACTGTACTGCTCGATGTGCAAACAGTCCTTTCCCAATAATTTGATATTGATTAGTCAGGATGTGTGTCTTCATCTAGCTTATTAACTGTTTAAAGATCAGAACAACTCAAATAGAAAACCTGACAGATTACAGTGAGTTGAACTGCAGTCAAATCCATAAAAGAGATATAAACACATTTTACATAACACATCTATTTACAGCAGTTGGTAATATGTATATGATCTGAATAGAAAATAAATCTGTGCTAGTTTACACAATAACATTGTTTTTTAAAGGACAATGTCAAAATAGTACACAATAATGTTTTATAGGCTTCAAAATAATAATTCACATTTTAAAATAATATCTATATGAGGCTGTGTTTTTATTTTAAAGTGGGGAGCATGACCGATTTTTGCAGAGCCACTATGTAGATAATTAAGAAGGGGATAAGGATTCACTATAATGTGCACATGCGACGCTTGTGTTCTACTACAGTACTTTAATTTCTTTTGCATTTAACTGTAGAAGAAATCTGCTACACATATTGGTACAGTTGATCAACTGCAGTACCGGGGCGTATTGTTGCAGTACATCTACAGCACCCAATTATATATAACCAGTTGTAATAAAAAATGTACAGAACTGCCAGTTTTCATATTACACTGAGACTTATTTCAAAAGTTATATTTTATTGATGAAACATCAAGCGCACCTGACCTGATTCTAAGTGGAGCTTGTAGTAGATAAATTATCTTTTAATGTTGCTATTTTAGTTCAACCCGAGACAGTTTTGACCGCTTTTATCTCAAGTTCAGACAACGGGCTTACCTGTAGCCCTAGACGAGCCGTTAATGTCTGATATCCCAGCGCAAGAGTGGAACAGAACAGACGCGCGTCGATTATGTCATCCAACCGCGACCTAACAGCATGGGCTTTAGAGGTTGTATTTTGAGGGAAACAATAATATCAATTTATCATGCATTTTTTATTAAAACATTTCTAAATTCACACTTTTGTGCGATTTAGAAGCTTAGTTTACGGCTGGACAAGAACAGAAAGACGCGAAAGTTCAAATAATGTAATAGTTTTAAAAAAGTTATCTCAGATGATGTATCTAGCAAAATTTTGATTTATAAATGTATTCTTCGAGCTTATCCATATAGCATGCTGATGTATTTATTTCCTTTTCCAAAAATTCATCAAGTAATGTTTTTTGCACGTTTGCATTAATAATTATTTAATATTTATATTCTAAATTACCTTTATTTGGGGGCCTTTTGCAGTAAATATTGATATGCGATTAATTCGTTATTGACACAAAATTGCATTGATCGATAGCTGTAAATATGACCAATTTTAACTTACCCAAAGCTGCTTCAATTGAAAAGATGGAACAAAAGTCATAATTCTTTATTGGTTCATATGTTGAAGGGCCCATAAAAAAGAACTGGTACCATCAAATTTATTTAAACTTTGCATCTAGATAGTCCAGTGCACTGGTGATTTGAGCTCACCCTTTAAAAAGACAGCTAGCAGTATTAAATTGGGCATTGTAATTACTGTCACACGTTGCATTCACAAGGCAATTACAGAGACTCAAAAAGAGTTTTATTGCCAAAATACACACATACACTTTGTCTTTGGGAATAGAAGCTTTTCAGGGCAGTGGGAATTACAACAAGGCTAAAATACCAATAAAAAAACAAGACATTTATTTAAGAAGAAGAAATGCAGTCGTGCAACAGGCCTACAGAACATTTATATAACAGTAATGTGTATATGTAAAATAATCAAAAAATAAGTATAAAGTATATATATTTCAGTCTTTCCCCATTCAAGTAGATAGGAGCTGTACTTGTAAGCCACTTGTTTACAAAGAAATAGTTGCCCAGCCTGCCCGAGAGCATTCCAAAGATGACCGCAGAGTTGACTGACTTGCCTTGAAAGGTACTTTGATATATCAACCAATCACAACCAAGTATGCTGATGAACAAGTGCAAGTGACTGCCTTACAAAAGAGATGGGGCCATTGTGAAAGCCGAAACGAATCGCGTTGCTGATGTCCCGCTAGTGGAGCATGTGTGAATCCGGCCTGAAACAGCAAGGCTTGTGTGGTGCTCCTGGTCAGCAGTCGTCCGAGGAAGGTCAAACTACAAACCGGCGACAGTTCCAAACCGACAGAAAGTCTACTGTGGCACAAGTCACAGAAAATGTTAAAGATGGTTATGGAAGGAATATGTCACAACACACAGTTCATCGCAGCTGCAGACCAGTCCAGAGTGCCATGATGAACCCTGTCCACCGTTGAAAGCACCTACAATGGCCAAACTTGTGTCAGAACTGGACCTTGCAGCAGTGGAAGAAGGTCGCCTGGTTTGATGAGTTCCATTTACTTTTACGTCGCATGGACGGCTGTGTACTTGTGCGCCATTTACCTGGGGAAGTGATGGTACCAGGATGCACTGTGGGAATACGACAAGGCAGTGTGATGCTCTGGGCAATGTTCAGCTGGGAACCCCTGGATCTGGCCATTCATGTGGACATCAATTTGACGTGCCACCTACCCTAAACATCGTTGCAGACCAGGTACACCCCTTCAATGGTATTTCCTGATGGCAGTAACCTCTTTCAGCAGGATAATGCACCCTACCACACTGCACACATTGTTCAGGAATAGATTTAGGAACATGATGAAGAGTTCAAGGTGTTGACCTGGCCGCCAAATTCCCCAGATCTCAATCCGATTGAGCATCTGTGGGATGTGCTGGACCAACAAGTCCAATCCACGGCGGCTCCACCTCACAACTTACAGGACTTGAAGGATCTGCTGCTATGTCTGGGTGCCAGATACCACAGGACACCTTCAGGGGTCTTGTAGAGTCCATGCCTCAGCAGGTCGGCACTGTTTGGGCAGCACGTGAAAGTATACTTCGGATGTGCACGTTGTGGATCCCTCTGCGCAGAGTATGTGTGAAGCAAACTGCATCATCAGCACAGCTGTGCAGCTTGACCATGCAGTGCCTAGATTTTCTGTGCACAGCGTATGCACTTGCACTGGCCATTGATTGTAAAAGAGTGTCACAAAGCAGTTGTAGTGTGCATGCATTGAATGTGTTCCTATATGTGCGTGGTCAGAAAAGTATACTCACAAAGGCATTGCGGTAGACCGGGCATGAGGTGATCCGGTACGTGCAAAAACGAAGTACACCTGGGCATTAGGCACACTACTGTTTTGTGACACTGTTTTAGTCAATGGCCAGTGCAGACAACGCACACAGACAAGGAACATGTGCACGAGTCGAGAAAATCTAGGTGGCTTGCAGTCAAGCGGCTGTGCTTATGATGTGATTTGCATCACACATACTGTACGCGTAGGGATTTGCAAAACGCACACTGGAAATATAGTTTGGCATTTAACCGATGTATTCTGAATGCCTTGAATTATATGGCACAGTGAAATTAAGTATACTATAAAGGCTAATGGCCCGGGTTTTTCTGCATTCCGTTTTGGATCTTTACAAATGCAGATATCTCCTGACCTCCTCACACACACGTGTTCTTGATGTGCACATCCACTGTTGCTGTTTCCACCTTCGTCTTCTGTTTAGTGGCGATTACATCTTCTAGTGATTCTTCCTGACAGCAACATCTCAACTGTGATTGTTGCCACCTTGTGAACCCACTAATTATTAATTCCAGGTGCAGACTGCACATTCATAGTAAGTGCTGTAAGTACTGAAAACAGTGCTCGAGCACTCTGCTGAATGCGAAATTTGCATCTGACCAAAGTAGACTTTGGGCTTAATGAGCCTATGTGCAGATAGTGAGGGTAAGTACAGACTAATTGCATGTTAAACTCAAGTGAATTGCTTATTAAACATGAGATGACATTGTGCAATAATACATCACAGGGTCGAAAAATTGCACTCATGAGGAAGTTTAATCGTTCTCGAGATAAATAAAAAATAGGGCTACGGCCCCTTTAAGAGAGACCACGGAAGCGTCGCGTCTTTTAAAGAGTTGGATTCAGCTTCGTTGGAAACCAGTTGATATGGAAACAAACAACACAGAACACTAAGCTTTACCAACCCTCCTAAAGAATTTTTTTTTTTTTATCTGAACCTAAATGGTGTAAAAACAGTCTCACTATGTCTATATGTGATCTGATCCCGGGAGATATATTTAATCAGCCCTGTACTGTAACCGAAGGGCTTGTTGGCCGGTCGGCTCCAGTACTGCGTGATCCGGGACATACTGAGCGCAATGGCTTGACGCATTGCAGGTCTAACGTAACCAATCAGAGACGCTCTTACAGTCACGAGCGGATTGCAGGTCTCAGCTGGCCAATGAGAGATGGTGTGACATACTAAAACGAAATCTCTCTAGCGTCAACAAAAGACTTGAAATAAGTAATCCTCCGCCAAGAAGAAATAGTACCTTTCAGAGAACTATTCCGTATAAATGTAATGTTCGCAATCGTTTTTAGGAATGTGACTAACAAACAATTATATTCCATTTTGTTGTGCTCCCTTTCTACATACAAGTGAATTTTATTTTCACAATGACCCTATAATTGAAGCATTCTCAAAAACATACTCTTGAAACATGTTTGGTGTTTAAGAACGAACATAATTAACTTTTCTGTTCAACTGTGTTTGTTGTCCTGTTCATTTATTTATTTCATAGCTAAATTGGCATTACTGATCAAAAAACTTAATTTCATCATCAATTTAAACGTGGTTCACTGAGAGTTGAATTTATCTTCAAATAGACTAATTGATTTTAATATCCTTCTTCTATAGATTTTTTTTCCCTAATAGTTCATTTCCAAAGGAAAATTGTATTATTTTTTGGTTCTTACAAGAATGAGAGTTTTCATTTATTATATATTAGATAAGGTTATTCATAAGGTTAATAAGTTAGAACAGTTCCAGAATTTTCTATGTGACAAGTACATCACACAGATCTGGCACAAACAATAACAAGCTCAAAGTCTAACAATACGTTTCCGACTAAATAATTACAGTCCAAGTGGACTCCTTTTATCAAATATAATTTTAAAATCCTTGACCAATTTCACATCTATGAAAACAATTAAATATGGCTTAGACTTTATTTTACTCATAATAGCAATTTTCTATTTTTATAGTGCCCAGGGTCCCTGGTTTTAGGGCTCTGAAGGGGCCACACTCCTCCTGCAGGTGTTATTATAAGTAGGTGGGCGGGGCCTACGGCGGGAATACACGGAAGTGAGTGATAGGGGTCTTGTACGGCGGAGGGATACGCCGATGTAAATAGATCCGGATCACTTTCTGCACCCTGCAAGCAACAGTCGCAAAGTAAAGCTTGAACTGAGAGCGGAGCAGCGCTGCGGTCTAGTGCAAATTAACAAACCCACTCCACTCTTCACCTTCAGATATGGTACGTATAGGCTTTTATCATACACCTATAGTTCTTTGATGTCGGCTCCATTTTAATTTATTCAGGGTTTATGCATAATATAAATACAAGGACATGCCACTTGCGTCTCTGTGGGGTTTGTGGTCCTCGAAACAGCCCATTTGATTTGATGAGCATTAGTCTTGAACCTGTATAGCATAGCATAGCGCAGTGCAAGTTATCGCGTGCCTGTTCATTGTTCTAAACATGTTGCAGTGTCATTGTTACACAGTGTTACATGTTACTATTGTCATAGTGCGGCAGGATATGTGGCATATATGCGTTTTATTCTGGTGTGATGTGCTGAACAGTAGCAGCAGGCAGATCGGTGCTCCTCTCCTGTTTAATGAGGACATGAACACATTGTGCTCTGTGATCGACATGTACGAACTTATATATATATATATTAGTTAGTCTCTGTTCTAAAGCAGCCCATACTGAATAAAGAGTATGAAAACCCTTGAATGTTTTCAGTCTAATGAAATGAATGATATTTTTAAGCAGCTGTCATGTGGGTTGTGTTGGCTGTAGAAAGTCAGTTTAATTTTTAAAGGAAAATGCGTAATTAAATGAGTATTTATGAGTACGAGCTGTTCTTTTATTGGGCTTCATAAAATTATAGCTTGCATACCTGAAATAAACTGTATTAAGTGTTATTAATCTCTTTATACACACACACACACACACACACACACACACATTTTGTTCAGGTCTTGCTTTATTTGGACTGGTTACTACTATAAGTGTTTAAGGTTTGTTGGTATGTTGTTAATGTAACAGGTTTGTTATCTTTCCTCAGTAGAGCTTTGAGTACATTGTAAAGCTGGATGCAGAGTTTCCCCCCCCAAGCAAAAATTGTTCATATAGCATGGAAATAATTTCAGTTCCAGAGTGAGTTTAACAAAGCATGAGTCAATACCGACTGAATGAGTCCATACAAATGTTTTTGCTTCAGCCTCTTCTGCTTTTCCACAGCACACTGCCAGAAGGATCAGTATTAAATACAAATTTTTCTGAGTGTTATTTAAGCCTGTCCTGGGTCTCAGTTCACATGATAAACAATGCATGGTCTGTATTGGTGAGGTTAGTTAGTGTGTGAGGTGTCTGCCCCCTTGGCCTGTTTCCTTCCTGGGGTTGCATCTTGTAATCCAGTTCTTCTTCTTCTTCTGGCCAGGTTGCAGCTCTAGTTTCGTCGTCCCGCCTGGGTTTTTTCCCACCATGCAGAAGGTCTGTGCTTCTCAATATGGCTGTCTCTGGAGTGTAACTCAGAAATGACAGTCATGCTGAACTGCTGGGAAGACTGGCCACACACTTTTTTTCCCCTGTAAATAAAAGTGACCAGTTATCAGGTGGTCCCAAAAGATTTTTAAATGTGTCAGGATCAATTGATTGGGGAAACCTTGGAGCTAGCTGGAAACTTGTAGGTATTTCAGTGGTTGCTGTCTTCACAGCACACAGATGATGTCATTCATAAGGAAGCTGCCTTAACAGATATGGTCAGGAGTTTATGTTGTCGTCTTCTTGTCTTAGGTAACTAAGTTGTGGGTATATTTTGTGTGGTACAGAACTAGCCTCAGCAGAGCATTTGCTCCAAGTTTACTCGCATCTATCACACGTGCACGCCCTTTATCTGTCTGGCATGTGTGATGATTAAGGGCCTTGGGGACTCCCTGTTAACATGGTGTGAAAGTGGCAATACCACACTCATTATCGTACACTGGGCGTGAAAAGCGCCAGGCCAGTCTTTCAGCTGCTGCTGCTTGGCGAGACCTAAATCAAGGCCAGATTCCAGGCAATGCTGTGCAGTGTGCGCCGATCCAGGCCAAATTCCTGGCAGTGGTGTGTGATGTATTTGAAACCTTGCTGGATGGCATATGGCCTGGAAGGCTTCCAGTAATGGTGCAGGCTCCGAGACTCATCCCATCAGCTGGAGAGGGGGAAAAAAAAAATCACCTTTTATAGCAGGCCAACTCGGAATCTGCGGACATCGCACCTGTGCCTGTATTGGGGGAAATCTAAAAAATTCTGTGGATGTTAGTGTGGTAAAATATAGGGCTGCTCAATTAACTGCAATATAAGCATATGCAGTTTTTAAACCTTAGCAAGCTGTTTTTTTTTACTTAGAATTCTGTAATGTTTAATTCAGCTCATCTTGCTCATTCTGCTCATCTTGCCCACTGACACGATATTGCTTATCAGAATGCAGTGTGCAAAACAAGTACGTGTAAATGGGCGGTCACACTAGGCTTTGAGCACACACATTTGTTTTTTCGGACAATACAGCAGACCAGGATACGAAATCACTCGGGATAGCTTCTTGTGTTAGTAAATAATACATTACAAAAAAACAAATAATACCATATTTAAAATGTTAAAATGTATTGCCTACTCTTTTTTTTTTCTGCAATAAAACTTGAAGCTTTGAAATATGTTTTCTTTTTATTGAGCCAACAGCATGTAACCTTTCGATCTTCTATTGGTCCAATACCTTCTCATGAAAAAAATCACTTGCAGTTCCTTTAAGATCACCACACTCTTGGTGTTAGCTGAAAATATTATACAATTAGACACATATTTATTAAAGGAACAGTCCAGGTTCAATACAAGTTAAGCTATGCTTGGCTGCAAATAAGAATAGAGTACAACAGTCTGGTTTCAGATGAAAAAAACAGAATTTCTTTTTTTTAGGGGAGTTAATTTTTAATAATAACTTTGAAACATTAAAGACAGACCTGCCATAAGCTCTGAGCTCATTGTTAATTTATGAAATACTGTATGCTTCTGCGTTTATTTCATTTTTTTTATCGTGTTTTTATAGCAGAATTCCTGGTGACAAACTAGCCCACTCATGATCCTGAGGAGGAAAATCCACCTATCAGAGTGCAAAAGTGCCCAGCAGTTACCGTCCACTGACATACTGCACAGCCAATGACACAACAAAAATTGTCTCCCTACACACTCAATCTACTAATCTATTTTGCAGTAAACTCAAAATATATTGATTATATACTTATATTTAACAACTTTAAATCGGTAGATTTTTTTTTTAATTCAATTGCATCATTTGCAGTGCTTAGTGAGACTGTAGTCCATTCCCTCATTAAAAATGTTAAGAACAGTCTTGTACCTTTTGTCTTTCTCCAATTTTGGAATATTTTATTTCTTCAAATGAAAGTTTTTAATGATGTGGAAAGAAATGAATGGGAAAAATACTTCCGGAACCAATACGGCTGAAAAAAATGGGTGGGAACTGTTTCACTTTATAGACTAGAGGCACCCTGTTGCAAATATGAGCCTAAATAAAAACATTTGCAATAACCAAGCACTAAAGTAAAGGTGAGTGGTGATAAGCAAAGATAAAGTTAGAAAGAAGGCCATATGCTCTATTTAGGTTAAATTTCAAGGGAGGACATTTATGGAGAGAACATACAGTACACTAATTGCAGGTACAGTCCCCTTGGAGCAACCTGTACTTGTATGCCTTACACAACACCATAGTCATAATAGGGTAGAAGGGGGGGACCTTTGTAACTCTCCAGGTCATGGTTTGTCCCTACCTGGATTTGAACTTGCAAACTTTGGGTTAGCAGCCCAGATTCTTAACCCTCAATCTAACAGTTCCCCCAGGGAGGAAGAAAGATAAAGGGAGAATAATAAACCTGGTCACAATGAGACAGTTACTGTGGGGCAGGTAAGATAATGCAGCTGTGCAGACAGGGAAAGGTAAAACCTGCTATTTTACTCCGAGCCGCAGAGAGGTTTTGGCACAATTAGCAGATGTAATGTCACTCAAATTATCCAAGAGATATGAACCCAAACCCATGGCCTGGTGTAAATTGAGATGACCACCGGAGAAGGTAAAGTGCCGGACAGCTGATTTAGTCAGATGGACATCTCAGGATGCTTTGCTTGTGTGACCCGATGGAACCCCCATTTTACTAATCTAAAATAATGTAAACAATCCCTTTGTCTTTGTGTGCCACTGATATTGTGGTGAAAACCACAGCTCAATCAATCACGTTAGGCTAAAAAAATGAGCCAGATTTCTTGCCACAGGACACCTAATACAGCCCCAGTCCTGCACCCAGGAGGTTAATACAGTAACATTGGCCTCATGTTGGGTGACGTCTGCTCTTTGTCCCTTTTTTCATCAACCTCATCAGCTAGACTAATGTGCTCGAGGTAGCTTCTGCTCACAGAGACCAGAATGCCTCCAAAAAGACCTGTGCTTTACCCCGAGGAGGACTCCGTCTCACTCTCCATGGTCTATGATCTCCTCGACCAGCAGCAGTTCTTTTATAAAGAACTGATCGAGCTACAGGAAAGAAATTACAAGTCCTTCTTGCATATGCTGGTGGATTCCACCAACATCCGCATTGACAGCGTGGTGCGAGATGTTCAGGGCTTGAACAACAACTTGCAGCAGTGCCGAACAGAGCTCGGTGAGGTCAGGCGGCAGGGTGTGCAAAACACCAAACGGGCTGAGTGCCTGGCTGAAGATCTGATAATGGTCAGAGGAGCAGTGAATGGCCTGACTTCTTTGAAGAGCCCCACTGCAGAGGTCAAACCCAGGAAAGCATCAGTGAATATAGACAATGGACATGATGTGAAGAAGACTGATGGCTGGGGCAAAGAACCTAAGGCGAAGAGGCTGGTGGCTGACTTGACTGATATTCAGCTAGATGGCATCAAGGTTGTGTTTGCAAAATAGAAAGTTCTTGAAAACAGTTCTATGTATTTGTAATGGGCTTTTAACAGAAAAGGTTTACACCATTTGCTTGTCAGGGTAGTACTAATTGTACTAATCTAGACTGTTTACTCTTGTGTGCTGGCATTGTCAATTGGTTAATCTGGTTTCTCGTGTGTGTGTATATAGAGAGAGAGAGAGGTATTGTGCAAAAGTCTTAGGCACATAAGATGTTTCACAAAAGCATTTGTCTTAAGATAGTTATTTATATCTTCAGGAAATATACATTTTAGACTCTCAAACATTTATTTTGCAAATAGAAAAGAATAGAAGAACAGGGAGCCCTGCAACAGATGGCATGGCCCCCACACTGAACATTGTGTCTGTTTGAGATTACATAAAGAGACAGAATCAACTGAAACAGCCTGAACAGATAGAAGAACTGTGGGAAATTCTCCAAGAAACTTGGAATATCCTTTCTGCCAACAACCAAGAAAAATTGTGTTCAGGTGAATTTGGGAGAATTGTTGCTGTTTTAAAGGCAAAGGTGGTCACACCGAATATTGATTTAGCTTTAAGTTTACTGGACTTTGTATGACATTAAGTGATAAATGAAAACTATTTATATCATTATTTTTGGAGACATCCTTACAATGCAACATTTTTCACAAGTGCCTAAAACTTTTGTGCAGTACTGTGTATATAAAAGGGTTAGGCTAAACGGTTCTGAATAAAAAAAAAACACATTCTTGGTTCCCTACCCTAGTTATAATGGACAAACTCTGCAGGTCTTCTGTTTACCTTTTAGTATATTGTATTTTTGATATTTTAGAATATGGGTGTGCTATGATTTTATTAGTTTCTCTCTCTCCATAATAGAACATCAGTGCCATTAAGGATTAATCTTGATCACCGTAAAGTGCTTTGCACAATAAAATGATGACTGTTACATGTTTATGACACTCATTTACTCTCATTTTCCCTCTTCCCATCCCTACATTCCTTCCATTTACAGGCTGATCAACTCACAGAGGAGCAGATTGCTGGTAAGCGGAGCTTTCTCTGTATGTTTGTGTGGTGTAACCATGCCTTGAATTTACAGTAGTGCCCTGTATGATGTTATGAGTCAGCATTTTTCAGCAGAAACGTTCACATTGCCCTCCAGTTACAAATGCACTTCCAATTACATTGGACTTCCTCCAATAAGACATTTCTCACAAGTGTATCTGAGAACAAGAAGTTTAGCATATTTGAATGTTTTTTTCATCTGTTCCCTTACAGAGTTTAAGGAGGCATTCTCCTTGTTTGATAAGGATGGTGATGGTACTATTACAACTAAAGAGCTGGGCACAGTAATGCGTTCTCTCGGGCAGAACCCAACAGAGGCTGAATTACAGGACATGATTAACGAAGTGGATGCTGACGGTAAGTTTAGTGGGCATGCACTTCACTAGGGATGTGCCACGGTGGTCGACTAATCATCCTACGACTGATTAGTGGGGTCGACTAATAACATTAATATTTTAGTGCTGATGAATTCAGGTTCAGTAAAATGTTTAAACTTCTTGATGTTGTGAACTAGATGTGTACCCTCATTATCTTGCAGATCTGCACTTTTGACTGAGCAGCAAGGATCACCTTGAGACTCCCAAGCTCTCTGTTTACATAGAAGCACGTAATTTGCGTTCAGGAAGTGCATATGCGGTTTTGTGCCACTCTGTTTTGGAGCTTTTCTTATTTTTATTTACTTTGATAGTTTTGTGCAATAAGAGTTTATATTTATTCAGCCTATATTTGTGTTAAATATCCATTAGTTGCCTTGTTGAAGTGCTCAGTGCTGCCCTTGGCATCCATATATCCTTCTGAAATGCATCTGATCAGGATCATGCGAAGATATTGGATCCTAATTATACATTAGAATCTTTAACACTGAGTAGGCGACTAGTCATTCAAACAACCGACCGACTACTTGATTATAAAAATTGGTTTTGGATATGGGGATGGTTTGTCACTGTCATACCACGAGAGGTTATTTTGGCATTATTTTTGTCTCGTTAAAAAAAAAAATGTCATACTCTCACGAGTTTAATTTGTCCTTTAACAATTCCCAGCAGCCTATGTACATGCATCATAGGAGATTTTTCATTTTTGTCACTCTATTCTGAAAGTCATGAAACTTCTCTCTGTGTTATTTCCACCACACCTCAAATTCTGTGTTGTGATAAATACAATTCTGTTGTGCAAATGACTGTAGTGGAAATAACATTTTAAAAACTAAAATAAGGTGACATTTTTAAATAATATGGCTGACTGTCCTTTGTCTTGCTGTTTTGTGTATCACTAATATGCACAATTAAATAATATTTTATAAAATTACAGCCTGGTTGGAAAATAATGCTTAATAAAATACATTCTGCATATTCTGTTCACAAATTATATTTAGCTGGATTTTTCTTTGTTTCCTTTTTTTTCTGACATCTCATCATCTCATGCAAGGTCTTCACTGACACTTTTGTCAACTTAGTACATTAACTTTTGAAACAAATTAATAGGGGCTAAATTGTCAGGTTTGGTGAAAATGACACCATAGCTGTGGGTCATTGGACATTTTTACACTAAATATTGAAATGGTTTATTTTCAGTGTTTGTTTGGATTATAATCATTTTAAACATTATTTATTAGAGTTATAGAGTTATTTAAAAGAAAATAGATTTACATAGTTTAATATTAAAAGTCTGGGTAAAAAAATCTATCTATCTCTATCTATCTATCTCTCTATCTATCTCTCTATCTCTGTCTATCTCTCTATCTATCTCTCTGTCTCTCTAATTTGAAAAGTTTCAAAAATAAATGAAGCACTGGTAAAAGAAAATTCCAAGACAGTTTTAATGTGAGCTTCTCATAACAACCAAAACATTTTGAAATCTGTTAATTTGAATAAAAATCAAACCTGGGACATGAACGTTCAACGTTTCTGGCTTGTAAAGGAATTCCCTTTGACTTGTCTCGCACTGGCACAAGTTTCTGGAGGCTTTCTTATCACTATTAAGATTAAACTGTTACAATCTGTAATTAAACCATTATTTTGTTGTGTAATTAGCATGTGTACAATCAAGCTTTCTGATATCAGCAAATCTAAAAACCTGGTACACCTTATTACAGAGGTGAAGATGTCATGTTCCAGTAGTCTATGATATCTGTGTGAGAGTGTCTTTAAATGCAGTGGTATCCTTGTAATGCAAAATGCTATCATAGGAAGATGTTTCGTTAGATCATGCAGAATGCTTTGGGTTTCTGATGAGATGTAGTTACTATCAAAAAGATGGGGTCCTGTGGTATGGAGTCATTCTTGCAGGTTAGTAAAGCTAGTTGAATAACAGCAGGTAATAAAGACCTCATGAAATCCTTTAAAAAAATCAATTTTGGCGGTGGAATAGAGTGTTTGCGGCTTGTTTGTGAGAAAATTGAGCAAGAACGTGACAAAACACACACACACACACACACACACACACAAGCATGTGTATGCACCCAGATTGTCAGATGATGCACACAGTGTGCGCCTCCTGGGAATGGCTGTAGTGATAATTTTCACACATGCATACACACTGGGGGGGATGTCATATTTGTTCCGTCTAATGGAAATATTCCACCTCAGCTTGCTATAAACTCAAGGGAACCAAAACCACACACATTTCAAACTGACAAACCCAGAACTGCCTTTTCCCCTCCATTGGGAATGTGTTTGTTTGGAGATGCATGTTCAGATTCAGTTTTGTTTTTTACGCATGCTGGAGAGTTTTTGCTCATGGCAAATATTTAAAAAGCAAGATTTGGAAATATTTTTTTGAATATGAAAAATGTTATTTAAATCTAATTGTGACAAATTATTTTAGAGATTTCAATCGTTTCCCATTCAAGTAGATAAGTGTTGTACTTTTTATGCCAATTTATTTTCATAGGAAATTTCTGCCTGGGGTGTTAAATTAATATTCTGGGTTCAATACAAGTTGAACTCAATCAACAGCATTTGTGGCACAATGTTATCACAAAAAAATTATTTGGACTGGTCCCTCCTTAAAAAAAAAAAATAAAAGAAGCAAAAGAAGTTTCAGTGAGGCACTTATAATTTAACTGAATGGGGCCAATCCATAAATGTTAAAATACTCACTATTTCAAAAGTATAGCCACAATATGCGTGCTAACATGATTTTAGTGTGATGAAATCACTTACCTCATAGCCACATTATTGCCAAGTTTACAACTTCGTTGCCATGACGATGTAATGTCAACAAAAACTGAAAATGATTGTAAACATTTTGATTTAAACAACTTCACAGCTCAAATAATACAAGTATAGTAGAATTAATGTAAATTCTTTTATAAAATCATAAGCTTCACATTTCTGCCATTTAAACCCTCCAAACATTGGCCCTATTCACTTCCATTGTAAGTGCATCACTGTAAACTCGATTTATGCTATTTTAAAGAAAAGGAGGAACAACTTTAAATAAATTATAGTAATCAACATTATGCCACAAATGCTGTTGATGGAGCTTAACTTTTATTGAACCAAGAATATTACTTAAATAAGATGGCCATCCAGTGAACTGACTTGGCTTACTTGAGCTGTGCTACCATAACTATTTCTACAGTATATAGAAACTTTTTCCCAAGTTAAGGTTTAATTTATTTTTATTTTTCAAACTTTATTTATCTTCGTAGGTTTGTAAATTTTCTCCCTCTCTCTTTTTTCCCCCCAGGTAACGGAACCATTGATTTTCCTGAGTTTTTGACAATGATGGCCCGGAAAATGAAAGACACAGACAGTGAGGAGGAGATCCGTGAGGCGTTCAGAGTGTTTGACAAGGTCAGTGCTGAAAACAGGGTTATTGTGGGAAGATGATGTTTTTGCTTCCATGGAAACGGTGAAGAGGCAGGAGGAAAAACAAACCAATCCTTGGAAAAATAAATAAGCCAGTGTTCCACATAAAGCTGCAGCTGGTTTTTGAAAAAAATCACAACAACACTGCAATTCATGGCACAGTTATTTCCATAGTCAGACATCTGCTGATCAACAAGATCTGGAATAATCACAGTTCTACTTACAGTTGTTTTTTCAGGCCAATTTCATTGTAAAAAGTCTAATGGTATAAGTTCACCCAAAAATGAAAATTCATAATTTACAATTTTTTTTTCAAACCTAAATTACTTTCTTTCTTCCAAGAAACACAAAAGATGTCAGGCAGAATGTTAGCATCAGTCTCCATTCACTTTCATTGTATGGAAGGAAGATGCAGCAAAAGTGATTGGTGACTAAGGCTAACATTCTGCCTAGCATCTCTTTTTGTGTTCCATGGATGAAACTCATACAGGTTTGGAACAACATGAGTTAGGGTTAGTAAATGATGACAGAATTTTCATTTTTGGATGAAATTGTTGAATAGCTATGATTTTGCCTTTAGGTTTGTTTAATTGATTTTTCAGTGTTACTGGGAGATCAAATTCCTGTTCTGTCTCTCGTTCATTTTGATAATTTATTGTTTTCAGAATTGCCCATGTTGGATTTAATGCTTTAATATTTAAATGGCATGACATGGCTGACTTTTTGATTGCACTCTTTTAGGATGGGAATGGCTACATCAGTGCAGCAGAGCTTCGCCATGTCATGACGAACTTGGGCGAAAAGCTGACAGATGAAGAGGTTGACGAGATGATCAGAGAAGCCGACATTGACGGCGACGGTCAGGTCAATTACGAAGGTACGACACAGCTGTGTGCTGGGATTACCTGCAGTGAATGAGGTCACCTTTTTAATACAGATTAGAAATTACTTTGCCACTCTAATTAAAATAATGTAGTCTGGATTTGGATCGCAAAAGTTGATGTGCGTGTATACCGGAAATTAAAGGAATTTAAAGAAGCACTCTCAATACATAGAAATTAAAACATATGAGTAGTTGATGCATAACATGAACTGAAAATCAACATCATGATTTAAGGTTAGAAATTATGGAAAGTGTATATTTTAAGTGCTGTAATTGGTCACTATTTGTTTTTCAATGCAATTTCTCACCTTTTTGCCTACCATAATACACTTTTAATTATTGTAATTAGCAGTTTCAATTAGTTTTAGATTAAGACTATAGCATGTCACAACGCAGGACATATCAACTTCCCAAAACTATTTAATGTCAAATACCCCATATTCTTAATAGATCTGAATGCTTTGAAATGCTATTTCTTATGTTTTGCGATCTTATCAGCATCATATTGATGTGTCCACCTCTGTTTCTGTCCACAGAGTTTGTACAGATGATGACGGCAAAGTGAAGCTCTTCTGCTCTCACCTGACCTCTTTAGAAGACATTAAAAAAAATCAGTCAAATGTTTTACTTACCTCTTACGCAAAAATACTCATTTATTCATACTGTTTCTGTATAGAAAATACTGAATGTTCTAAAAAGGAAAACGTCCATATATAGAAAAAAAATATATACAAAAAAAATAAATTAAGAAAAAAAAAAAAAAAATCCACACAAAAACCCACATAAATGACCTGCATGTACTGGTTAGTGATCCTATTCCCAAAGAGCTGCTTAGACATTTTCAAAAATATCAATTTAATTCTGATATCAAACCTTCAGAAACTAAAGTAAAAGCATCTGGTGAACTGCTTAACTGGTTCCATTTGCTAGTGGCGATGTTTGGGCTGACCATTCGTCTTCTACTTCCCGTTTCTGTTCCACATGCATGCAGCTTGAGTCTGGAGCCGCAATTAGGCGGAAACCTCAGCGACGTCTGTTAGAGCCTTCTGAGGGGTTCAGAACAGTCCGAATTGAAAAGAGGATTGAATATAGTTCGGGAGGATGATGGGTGAGGGGTGAGCTTGGAATCTACAGAAGATGAATGAATGGGTCCTTTGCAGTTTGCTTCGATAACTTAATAAAGAGATATTTTTAAGAAAAATGTGCATTTAATGAGATTTTAAACTATGTTCGGCATGTCAGGATATTTGGAGTTTTGTTTCTTTGTGCATTATGCCCAATAGTAGGGGCGTTTATTGGGAGGGAGTGGCTTGGGAGTTTCAGGGCGTGACCTTTCACCATATGTGGAAGTGTTTTTCGGGTAAGGGATGGTGACTGTACCATAAATGTTAGTTTTAATCTTTAGTTCTTCTCTGGGCTCTGACCATGAGCATGTCGATCTTTCTCTGGAGAGTGCAGAGGGCTTTCGCCATCAGGGTTTTGTTTCAACTGCCCAACTTCAGTTCTGTTTATGTTCATTCCAAGTTGTACATGCTTGTCTTTTGATTTCATTTTTCATTTTTTTTTTTCAATAAAAGAACATGAACTCAACACTTTTACCCTTGTTTGTCCTTTTTTTGCCATCAGTCTGCATTTGTAGAAATCGCCCAATCCTTGGGCCAACATTTAGCTACGGTTTTGCAGCCAACCTACAGAAATCACCATGGCAACCACTTTTTTTTTTTTTTCTGTTCCTATGTCTCACTATATATATGTGTCATGTAGCATGAGCGCTGATCTATCCAAGCAGAGGATTGAGCATGTCTGTCTTTGGGGATTTTAGGGGTTGCTTGGCAACCTCGATCTGTGGCTCTGGTGGATGAGGGGGATATCAAAAGCCATGTGGGAGCTGGAGAAGAGACTCAGGAGAGACCATGTGAAAGTCTACAACTGATTAAACCACAGAAACGAGATCCACCTCCTGTAGTCAGGCAGAGTTTGTTATCCCTACAGCACATCAGATTCACAATATACCCTTCTAAAGGTCTTTAAATGTGAAGTGTATATTATCTGTGCCACTAGCAGCATCAAAGTATATGTAAAAAATAACTACATGGGTTGACAAAGCCTTGTCTGAAAGTTTTAGCTTGTTTAAAAAGTTTGAAAACTGATAGTTACACAGACATTACAGTAAGACAAACTGCTAGCTAGATCAATGGCTAGTCAGAGTTTCACATACATAAATAATCCATCAGATAGATGTAAAAGTATAACAAAGTCAAACAAATTATTCCATGTGACTCAAGCCTTGTTCTGAAAGCATATGATAAAGTTTGGTTATAAACAAACTGAAATGTAAATGATTAATTAGTTAAAATCTTGACCTACAATTTCTCTCCTGTGCACATTCTTGAGTGGGCGTTCAAGTGAGAACTTCCTTTGTTTCGGTACAACCGGGCCCACAGCGATAGCAACAACAAAACACAACACAGCTGCATGCAAATCAGAGAACTGAACCTACAAAACATGTCTGAAGAGTTTGAAGTGGAAGAGAATCAGAATCAGCTTTATTGCCAAGTATGCTTACACATACAAGGAATTTGTCTTGGTGACAGGAGCTTCCAGTGTACAATACAAACAATACCAAAAACAGCAGCAAGACATAGGTAATTAAAAAAAAAAAAAGACTGAAAATAAATAATTATACATATACGTACATACACTCACCATCATACATATGTTGGATAATATAAATAGAAACTTAAACTGTGTATTGCAATTTAATTGTTCATGAGATGGATAGCCTGAGGGAAAAAAACTGTTCCTGTGTCTGACGGTTCTGGTGCAAATGGAGGAGATGCATTTGTATGTCCTGCCTTGTTCTGAACTGCAGTACTCTGAAATCAAACAGGAAAGCAACAGTCGGTCAAGATTTTAACAAAATAATATATTAGATTTCGATTTGTTTATCACCAAACCATATCTTATGCATTCAGAACAGTGCATGTGTCACATGGAATAATTTATAGACTTCTGAATTATACTTTTGCCAAGGCTGTAACCATATCTTGAACATGGGGGGTGGTGAAACCATTTTCACAATCACGAGCAGGGGGGACCCCGAATTCCCGAGAGGGGTTGGGGAGAATATATTCATCAATGCAAGAAAATGTTTTTTTATTAGCCACTTTTGAATACAGTAACGCTGTGTCCCAAATGGCACACTATGTACTATGCACTTACAACATACACTATGCCAGAGGTGCCAAAAATCAAACTTGATTGAGGACAGTGGGCCTAAAGTAAACATTGCATATATCAAACTGTATTATTTTAAAATTAAATATTAATACTACAAAACACACAGAACTCTAAAATTCAAATCATCAAGTATCCTATACTTGCACAATGCACATACCTGATTTCAATATCATTTTTTATGTATGTTGTGTCTCTCACTTGTGAGCCACTGAATAAAATGTCTGCTAAAAATGTCTCTTAAAACATGGTTACTGTCTCTTTAAGAACAGTTTTGGAGAGATGAAGATAGAATGGCATGAGGCAATACTATCAAGTAGGAAATTGTTTTGTGACAGACGATATTAAATAATATAGATATTTCTTATCATAGACCTAGGCCACACATTGTCCTGGATTTCACTCGGTATTACATTTCTTGGGACTGACAAATGTAATAGTATTATTTAATTAAACAATGCTGTAAAATGTTTTTGCGTAGTTAATGCATTTAGCCTACTTACTTTTATTTGACAGTAAAACTTTTCCTGTTGTGATATCAAAAACTGTAATTGTACTTTTGCTGCTTTTATTAAGAGACGATAGATTAAGGCTGAATGCATTACATTATGAAAGCACATTTCTGCAAATTAATAAATTGAGAGGCCTACTAATTTAGTTGAATCCAAGACATGATAATGATAAAGAACCAGCCGAAATATGGCATTGTGTCTTATGGTTTTTAAATAAACTTGCAGCTATCTGTTTATAGGCAGATAGTTGCAAGTAAACGAGATATCCTCACGTTTGACAAACGAATGCACACAAATGTTATACACACCGCAAAACGGGTTTTAGTCAGAATAAGATGAAATATGATTAATTAGTTTACTACTGCATTACAGTTTTGTCAAGCTGGCAGGTCGGAAAATGGATTTTTGAGAGTCTTGGTCTGTTCACTTATAGTTGTTGTCGAAATGTTGTGTGGTGTTTGTTGACTTTATCAAGCCCGCTTCAGTAGCCGCGTTCACGCGGATATGAAATGCGGCACAACGTATAGTACGCATTCAAGACATATTTAATTTCGGGTGACTGTACGCACTGTTCCGCGAGTCCACCTAATTACATATGTCACTTCTCGACACTGCTTCAGTTCCCGCTCCATTTTAAACCAGCTTCTGGCTAGCTGTATTGAAGGCACACCTCCTACTTTGGAGCTGGCCAATCATAGATTATATATTACAGAGATTACAATCTTAGAAGATTTTGGGATGGCACCTCTGATGGCCAATGGAGCGAAATTTCAGACAGAATTTATTTAAAGACCACTGAAGTACGCACTACTAAAGTATTCTACTTTTCAAATAAGCTTTTTAGCATTATTTCTTGTCATCTATTGGGGCTTTTTCACTGCACGGTACAACTCCACTGGACTGCTCGATTTTTGGGGGTTTTCCATTGTGGATAGTACCTGGTACCTGGTACTTAAAAGTACCACCTCAGTCAAGGTTCCAAGCAAGCCGAGCCGATACTAAATGTGACATGAAAACCCTGCAGATCAGTGATTGGTCGACACAGGACATCAACCCGCTAGTTAGCTACAGCGATAGCAGTATCATTTGTTCAGGCGACTTTCGAATTGTAAAAAGAAATGGCTGTGCGCAAAACCACACCGTGGTCAATAAACGAGGTGCAGACGTTCCTCTCGTTTGCGACGAACAAAACGTCACGATACGAAAAAGTCTTTCAGGAAGTGTCTCAGCTGTTGGCTGCACATGGCTACCACCGGACCTACCAACAGTGTAGGGAAAAGTAAAAAAATATATAAAAGTGACTACAGAAGCATCAAGGAAAAGTGGAAGTGGTTCAACCAAATGGATACTATCTAGACTGGTGAGCAATGGGAGGAAGAGTGTCCTGGACTCAGTCATGGCTGGAGTCCACGATGGAGGATTGTACGTTAACTCTATACTCTGCTTGAAAGATTTGCTTTATTTAGTTTGTCATGAACAACCCATCATTACTAGTTTGGGCACCTCTGCACTATGCAGTCAGCCATGTGGTGTATGAATTTTCAAAGTGAAGTATCGGCCCAAATTAAACAGTTAACAGCTTTTTACTGCATGGAAGCATTTGCCGTTTAACAGCTGATGGAAGTGATGTTTCAAGCGCATGTGATGCGTTGCACTCACACTTATATCTAAAAGCCAACATAATGACTGTTTTCAAATACATTTCCCAAACACTTGTCTTCCATTGGTCAGTCACCTCAAACTCACATCACTGGTTGAGCCAATGCTGCTGTATTGGATGCTCAGACAAACAGAGCAGTGTTTTGATGCTGCCACTTTGTTTACAGTATTTGGGAGAATAATAATAATAATAAAACATTTTATTTATAATGCTCTTTTCTAGTATCAAAAGCGCTACAAACACATGCAAAGAAGACAAAAGTACAACATTTTTGTAATACAGTACAAAACAATAAATAATTCTCAACAATACAATAGAACTAATCAATACAATAAAATACTGGTCATCTCAATCTATATAAGCAATTTTAAAAAGCTGGGTTTTTAACAACTTCTTAAAACTGTCTAATGTGGGAGCATCTCTTACAGCAAGAGGAAGTGCATTCCATAATCTAGGTGCAGCAACTGAAAAAGCTCTCTCACCCATAGATTTTAGTCTACAAAGAGGCTGCTGAAGAGTAAAAGAATCAGCAGAACAAAAAGAATGAGAAGGTATGCGAAGGGTAACTAAGTCATAGATTTAAGAAGTGGTCGTTCCATACACAGCATTGTAAGTTAGAGTGAGAGTTTTAAAATAAATCTGTGACTGAACAGGAAGCCAATGCAAACTATTAAGCATGCCTGTGATGTGCTGACGTGATGGAGTAGAAGTGAGAACACATGCTGCTGAATTCTGAATATACTATAGCCGTTTGATAGATTTAGCAGGTAGACCAACAAATTGTGGTTTACAATAATCAATCCTGGAAGTAACAAATGCGTAAATAAGCTTTTCAGCATTAGGCAATGTAAGGAAAGGCCTAATTCTAGCAATGTTTATAAGGTGATGGAATGCAGATTTTGTGAAATGCTTAATGTGTGAATCTAATGTCAAATGAGCATCAACAATCACACCAAGTTTAGGAGCATGAGTAGATGGAACTACGATACTATAATCCATAATCAAATAGAAATTGCTACCTTTATGAATAGCTGAGAAGAACTTCTGTCTTTGTGAAGAACAAAATTTTTAAAAATTATGGTGCATCCACATTTTTATTTCCTGCACACACTCAGAAAAAATTGTAGAGGTAACATTGATATCTTACTTAGAGTTGATATAGCTCTGAGTATCATCAGCATAAAAGTGGTACCCTAAGCCATAATTCCTAATTATTTGCCCCAGAGGAAGCAGATAAATGATAAACAATATTTGACCCAAGACAGATCCCTGAGGAGCACCATGACAGACTTGTCCAATGTCAGATTAGTTGTTTCCCAAAACAACAAACTGGGAACAATCAGTAAGGTACTATTTAAACCATTTAAGCACAGTACCAGAGATACCAAGCCAACTCTATTGAGCAGAATAGAGTGGCACACTGTGTCAAATGCTACACTCAGATCTAACAACACCAAGATGGTAGAGGCTCCAGAGTCAGCTGATACAAGCAGGACATTCATGACTCGAATCAAGGCAGTCTCTGTACTGTCTCCCTTTCTAAACCCAGATTGGAAAGGCTCAAAAAGCTTGTTGAGTGACAAGTGTGAGTATAGATATGTCGCAGCGACATGTTCCAAAACCTTAGCAAGAAAGGGAAGATTTGAGATTGGCCTGTAATTTGTTAGATCAGACTTATTACATCCAGGCTTTTTCAGGACTGGTGTAATAGCTGCAACCTTAAGAGCTTCTGGAACAATACCAATAGTGAGCGAGGTGTTCACAATGTTCAAAATGAGGGGACTTATTGATGGCAGACATTCCTTAAGAACAACTGTTGGGATAGGGTCAAGACTACATGTAGTTGTATTCATTGCTATCACTAATTTCAGAATGCAATCAATAGTAACTGTTTCAAAATTGAAGAATGTAATTTCAGACTTATGAATGTTATCCATTTTTTCCATGAAGAAATTGAGAAACTTGTTACACTCATGTACAGAGGAACAAATCAGTGGCTTAATAGGTGTAAGAATTTTGTTGATTGTTTTAAGAATAAAGCTACAAATGTCATACTTACAGTTATCTCTTCATAATAAACTGAGATAGGAGAAAGTCGTTTAAAGGTATAGTTCACCCAAACCAAGGTTCTTTCATTATTTACTCACCATCATGTCTTTCCAAACCTGTATGACTTTCTCTCTTCCATGAAATGGAAAGGCAATTTTAAGTAGAGTGTAGTATATTGGGAATTGGAAATGATTGGAAACAGAGTAGCATCGACATTCTCTCTTCGGTCTCATCATGTGTTCCACAGAAGAAAGGCTAGAATTATTTCACTTTTGCATGTTTCCTTTATCAGAAGCTTTATCACAGCATCATATCACATGACGTGAAAGTTTTGCATTCAATTTTCTGACTCACACTTAATTTAAAGAGATATTTAAAGACTGCGCTCCTAGCAGCCCCAGTGAGTGTGTGCTTGAGGCGTATGGAAATGATTGTGCATGTACTACTGTGCTGCTGAGCACTGAAGCACAGGATACAGTGACAGTGTGTGGGAGGAGAGAGAGAGTGCTAGCAGCCCACGTCTCTCTGATGAGCCGCACGTGGCCGAGCGTGTGTGTGTGTTTTAAATGCATTACTTCATCCAACAAGAAGAATCAGGGAATGTATGAAGGCTTCACAGGGTTCAACATTATGGATTTCTTAATCTCGCCTGGTCAGACCAGGAGTTCAAATTTGTACTTGCTCTGCCAATATTCTCTTTGGCTGCGCCACCAAAAAAAAAATCGGAATGTGTGAAAAAAAAACGTTTCATTCAATTTAATAAAGAACAACAACAACAAATGTTGTAACAAATAATGTATACAGTTTTTAATTTGCAATAATAGCTGGCAATAAGGTACAAGAAGCTGTGCTATATTGTGAATATATTTATGACTGAAGGGTATTATTAGGCACAATGCAAAGCGGAGTTCTTGCAACCCCTTCAGCCATGATTATATTCACAATATGCTTTTAGGGTTACTGTGTGAAAGGCGCTTAGGAGAATATAGTTCCCACCTTGGGGTGTCGGTCAGAAAGCAAGAAAGAAGCAGGAATTAGTTCAAAAGACTTTACTGAAAAATAATTAGTTTAAAACTCAGCTTATAATGGTGATTAGGATGTAAGGTTGGATATGGGTGTATGCGTGTGGCTGCAGATAAACATAAAACAATAATAATGTTACATGTAAGGTTAATATAGCATGAATAAAGTTTAACATAATGCCTGACTCAATATGACAATACAAAAGATTTGTTTACACAATAAATTGGCATTCAACTCAATATAAACATTCACTGACCAAATTACTGCATATTCACGATTAATTATACAAAGAACCGCATTTAGATACAACTCCAATTCCAAAAAAGTTGGGACAGTATGAAAAATGCTAATAAAAGCAAAAAGGAGTTATTTGTAAACTATATTCACCCTTTGATATATTGAAAGCATTACAACTACTCATTATATGATGTTTTACCTTGTGAATTTCATTTAACTTTTTAAATATACAGTAATTTCAAATCAGATGACTGCAACTCACTCCAAAAAAAAAATTGGGACAGTCGACTGTTTACCACTGTGAAACATCACCATTACTTCTAATAACACTTTTTCCCCCATTCATCTATTTTTCAGTTCTTCAGCTGCACAATTGTACAGAGTCTTTATTGCTGTACTGTGTGCTTCATAATGCACCACACATTCTCAATTGGAGATGGTCAGGACTGCAGGCAGGCCAATCTAGCACCCACACTCTCTGCTTGTTCAGCCAGTATGTGGTTTGAAGTTGTCCTGCTGATAATGCCAGGACGTCCCTGGAAAAGACAGTGCTGGATGGCAGTATATGCTGCTGTATCCAGGTGTATCTAGGATAAATTGAGCTGTTTTGAAGGCAAAGGTGGTCACACCAAATATTGATTTAGCTTTTTTATTTTTACTGGATTTTGCATGACGTTAATTGAAAAATGGAAACTATTTATGGCATTATTTTTGAAGACATCCTCAATATGCAACACTTTTCACAAGTCTTTTGCACAGTACTGTTAATGTGTTAATTAAAAAAAAAAAAAAAACAATTGGCCCATGCAGATTTTTGCTAATTACCCAGATTTCAATTTGCTTTTAAACACCTTTACTGGTATTCTCACTGGCTTCTCAAGTTTGTGCAAATGTTGTGCACATGACTGTTTCTGTTTTGACATTCAAAGCAGAGATAACCCGAAGATTTCAAGTCTTATGTAAAAATTATATTTCTTGCATTGTAATATTTTTAAACAAGCTTATTTTTGGTAGTTATCAGTGTATTGGTGTGCAGGTAAACACACTGACTACCATCAATGAATGTAAGACATGAAAAGACAGCACTGAATGTCAACTTGCCGGAAACTAACCCTGAGCCATCGGACCATCCTTATTGTTGAGCCCTGCTTCAGGAAATGCACAACTGGACCTGGCTATCACTAATGAGAATATGCCTCTCAAAGATGACTTTTGTTGTTTGGATATAGCAGTTCACCCAAACATCTTTTCAGTTTAGTTTCAGGTGCTGGTTGGTCACATTCTCTCTGCCCTCTTAGGCTTTATAGGAGGAATTTCTGAGCAGGAACAGAGAGGCAAGAACAGCCAAAACATCCCACATTCAGTGAGCACTTACATAACAGAGCTGAATGGCACCACACAAAGATATAACACACATCATATATCCCTGTCCTTTGCACACAAACTTCTGACAGCACTCAACATGGATGAGGCCTGATCTAAGGTCAAAGCAGTGAATATATTTGAAGCACAACAAATATGTTGAGATGGCTTTGCTCTCCCTTTGGACCCTGTTTTTCCTCTTTTATATAAATTTTTAGGTATGATTTCAATGCATCAGTCTCTGTCATTCAACCGCCTCATTTTACATACTGTGGGTGTGATTTGTGGGAGAAGTACACTCAGGGCTCGAATTGAGCAGGGATGTGAGGGGATGGCATCCCCCTTGTTGCAAGAAATACCAAAAAGCATCCCTGTGGGGACGGGGGCGTGTTCGTGTGTCTGTCTGCAGGTGAGTGAGAGCAGTGAGGCTCGTCACATGGGTTTTCATTATCTCTAACACCTGTTTCTTGTTGTTGGCAGAGGGAGACCTGAAAAAACGCACGAATGCATCAGAGTGGCAGAGAGAGATAGCAGAGAGTGTTGGCTACATGGGCATGTATCATATTATAAAGAGAAACCTCAAGACTAGTTTGTGTGTGTTCGGCCACTAAGAGCCCTTTTTTGTTAAAGTTTTGTGTGATGCTGAAGGAGTAAATAAAATACTCATGATAGTTTGCTGACTCCTGAGTCCTCCATTGCCCAGAAATCATGAACCTGTCACAATCCCCCTTACCATCGCCTTTAGATTAATTGTGTCATGTATTACTTAGAAATAATCATGCAAGTAAAATATAAAATTTTCGACATTTGATAAATAACACTCTTTAAATAAGGGAGATCATATTTTATTTTGACATGTGAGGTTGCCAGATTTCTATAGGTGAAATCCCCCAATGAGATCTTGACACTTTAGTCACGCAATCTGGCAACCGTGATTGCGCGAGCTCTCACTCCACTGTAAAAAGATGTATTTCAGAGTTTAGCGATGGGTTGACTTGTCCTTCCTAGTGTTCACATGAAACTTACACCACTGAAGTTAATACAAGTTTGCTTACATTTTGCACACTTTCAAAAATGGCCACAGTTCAAGGAAATATTTTGTCTTTCTTTAAAAAGAAGAGAACACAATGTAAGATATTGCTATGATGAATGTACAGTTAAAACATGTACATGTTTTTAATTAAAAAATGTTCTGGGTTTCACCCATAACACACATTTGTGTGTGAACAACTTTTTTACCCCACTGTTTAAGCATCCTTCATAGAAACAGCCCGAACTTTAGTTCAGTTCCCTTATGATTCAGTTCACTTGACATTGTATCACTAAGCTGACTCTATGGGGGAATGTCCTTCTACATTTATTAACATTTATTCATTTGGCAGATGCTTTTATCCAAAGTGACTTGCAAAACAGGAAAACAAAAGCGAATCATCTTAAGGAGACAGTGGTACGATAAAGTGCCATATTACAAAGTTTCACTAGCATCAGAATAGTAGTATTCAAAAGAGATTAAAGAACAACAAGAATTTTTATTTATTTATTTGTGTAACTGGTTAAGTGCTCATGGGAAAGATGTTTTTAGATGTTTTTTGAAGATAGAAAGTGAGTCAGCTTCATGGAAGGAGTTGGGAAGGTCATTCCACCAACGTGGTACGATGGAAAAGTCCAGGAAAGTGTTTTGGTGCCTCTTTGTGTTGGTACAACAAGGTGATGTTCCTTAGCTGACTGCAGGCTTCTAGTGGGTGAATAACTCTGCAGAAATAATTTTAAGTATGATGGAGCAGACCCAATGACTGTCCTGTAACATGTGCTCTCTTTGCTTCATTAAAGTCCAGATGAACTGCTGCATTCTGGATCATTTGCAGAGGTCTAATTGCACATGCAGGGAGACCTGCAATGAGAGAGTTACAGTAGTCCAGTCTAGTTATGACAAATTACTGAACAAGAAGATGTGTGGCATGTTCAGAGAGGAAGGGTCTTATCTTCCTGATATTGTAGAGTGTAAATCTACATGATATTGCTGTCTTTGAGATGTGGTCTGTGAAATTTAGTTTGTTATTGATGGTTACCCCTAGTTTTTTTACCGTTTTGGAAGGTGTTAATGTTGTTGAACCAAGCTGCATGGTGATGTAGTGTTCAACAGCAGCGTTGGCTGGAAAGACAAGGAGTTCAGTCTTTGCTGGATTAAGTTGCAGGTGGTGTTCCTTCATCGAGGCCGAGATGTCTGCCAAACAGGCAGAGATTCCAGCAGTCACTGTGGTGTCGTTGGGCTGGAAAGACAAGTAGAGCTGCGTGTCATCGGCGTAGCTGTAGTAAGAGAAACCATGTGCCTGAATGATGGGTCCCGATGATGTTCTGTATATAGGGAAGAGAAGAGGCCAATGCACAGAACCCCGAGGTACCCCAGTAAGTAGCTGATGTGGCTTGTACACTTAAACTCTCCAGGCTACCTTGAAGGAACTACATGAAAGATAGGAATTAAATCAGTCAAGCACAGTTCCTGTGATGCCCAGCGAAGAGACGGGGTGGAAAGTAAGCTCTGATTGTTGACTGTGTCAAAGGCTGCAGAAAGGATGATCTGGATTCAGCTTTTACCTGTCTCAGCCACTCAGTGACAGACAGCAGGGCAGTCTCGGTGGAGTGTCCACTTTTGAAGCCTGACTGATTGTCATCCAACAGCTTGTTCTGTGAGAGATAGGCAGAGATTTGTTTGAAAACCACCCTTTCAAGTGTTTTTGCCATGAATGGGATGAGAGAGACTGATCTGTTGTGTTCTACTTGTGTGGGGTTAAGTACAGATTTTTTCCTGCTTAAATGTAGTGGGAAAAGTGCCTGTAAGTAGAGATGTGTTAATTCTGTGTGTGAGTGTAGGTAGGATGGACGGAGAGATGGCATGGAGAAGGTGAGAAGGAATGGGGTCAAGGGAACAGGTGGTGGGGTGGTTGGAGAGGAGGAGTTTAGAGACCTCAGTGTCAGTCAGAAGAGAGAACATAGAGACAGAAGAGTTGCTTCCAGGGTGTGGTGCTGAGAATGTATTACTGATAGTTGTAACCTTATTAGTAAAAAATGTGGCGAAGACATCTGCTCTTAGTGATGTGTCAGGCAGTGGAGGGGGAAGACAGAGAAACGTGTTGAATGTTTTAAACAAGCTGTGTGTTTGTGGTGCTGTTGATCTTGTTCTAGTAAAAGGAAGTTTTTGCAGATTTAACGTTATCTGAAAAAGTTGCAAGAAGAGACTGATACTTACTTATGTCTGCTGAATCTTTACATATCCACCATCTCCTCTCAGCTGCCCTGAGGTCAGTCCGAAGTTCATGAAGGACATCAGAGAGTCAGGGGCTGGGTGGTGTAGTATGTGCTGGCCTAGAGTAGAGAGGACAGATGATGGCTAGGCAGGTTGTAAAAGTAGAGTTTAGTGTGTTTGTGGCAGTGTTTACATCCAGGGTGGGAAATACATTTTGAGTGGAAAGATAAGTAGAGACAGTAGTGGAAAAGTGTGAGGGTGAAAGAGAATGGAGGTTACGGCGAAAGGAAACCAAAGGTGAAGTCTGTTTTAATGTAGATGGGAGAGTCATGTTGAATTGAACAACATGGTTATCAGAGACATTTAAAGGAGAAACAAGAATATTTGAGTTGGTACAGTTATGTTTAAAAATTAGGTCCAGCTGGTTGCCCGATCTATGAGTTGCTGTAGTGCTTAGTCTTTCCAAATAAAATGAGGCCAGAAGAGCATGAAGTTCAGTGGCCTGGGGCTTGTCTTGGTGTATGTTGAAATCACCAAGAACCACAAGTGGCCTACCATCCTCCAGGAAAGAGAAGAGCAGGACATCCAACTCCTCAAGGAAGTTTGTCAGCTGACCTGGAGGACGATAGATGACAACAACATGTATTTCTGTGGATTGCATTGTAGTAATGGTATGGAATTCAAAAGAAGTATTGTGACATAGAGAAGAGTGTGCTAAAAAAGTCCAGTTGTTTGGAATGAGCAAACCTGTTCCCCCACCCCTACCGGTGTGTCGAGGGGTGTGAGAGATGGAGAAGTTGTTGGAGAGAGCAACAGGTGTTGCTGTATCCTCTGGAAGTATCCATGTTTCTGTCAGTGCAAGGATGCTGAGGGTGGACTGTGTGGCAAAGGCCGGAATGAAGTCAGCTTGGTTACAGTTGACTGGCAGTTCCAGAGTCCCACTGAGTAAGAGAGCAGAGCAGGTGCTGAAGTGCAAATTGGCTGTAGGTTTTGTGGGTTGCATTTTGTTTTGCGTCTATATCGTGTAAACTGTCTGTAACAGATAACAGGGATGTGCTTGCAGGCATATGTTATTCATGAATTAGACATGTTAGTATGTAGAAGGAAAATAAGAAAATATATACAATTAAAAGACACTTAAGTGCTATGGTGAGTGGCACCTTGTCGTGTCCTTACTCGGTGGACTCGCATAGGTAGACTCGCTGGTCTTCACATGAGGAGGGCTTTACATAAGGGCTACCACTTCTGCTGCCACTTCCGCATCAGCATTCATGTCAAATATATACATGCTGCTAATGAGATGTTTAGTGAAAAAGCTGGACATGCCTTAATGCTAATTAGCATAACAAAGCTAGTCACGTGGGCAACTGAAAATAAGGGTCACGCAAAGTGACATGTGCAGGAACAAACGTGATTTCAGTACACCGCAAATAAATTATGCTACACTTTAGCAATAAATAATACTCTAAAACTAGTGAAGCACTGTTTATAGATGCTAAAAACAACGATAGTTTTACACACACTGGACAAACAACACTAAATCTAGCAGTGAATACCCTGGGACAAGTCAAAACAAAGCACACACACACACCAACACACGTTTAAGTTCAAGACAGTAAACAAACAGCAAGTCTAGCAATGCATACTACTCTACAACAAAGTAAAACAATGGAATAAACACACACATACACAACTGCAGACTCCTGTAGATAGATCGCTTCTCCTCACATGACCTGGTTGAAACCATTGTACAATAACTGCAATTCTAAGATTGACTACCCAGCCATTTAGATGCAAAGCTGTCCAGTATAAAAGTGGGTGCGCAAACGTCATTCCTCAGAATTTTCTCTCTCTCTCTCTCTCTCTCTCTCTCTCTCTCTCTATATATATATATATATATATACAGTATATATATATATATATATATATATATATATATATATATATACACTGGCAGCCAAAAGTTTGGAATAATGTACAGATTTTGCTGTTTTGGAAGGAAATTGCGACTTAAATTCACCAAAGTGGCATTCAACTGATCTCAAAGTATAATCAGGACATTACTGATGTAAAAAAATGCACCATCACTGTTTGAAAAAAGTAATTTTTGATCAAATCTTGACAGGCCCCATTTCCAACAGCCATCACTCCAACACCTTATCCTTGAGTAATCATGCTAAATTGCTAATTTGGTACAAGAAAATCACTTGCCATTATATCAAACACTGCTGAAAGCTATTTGGTTTGTTAAATTAAACTTAAAATTGTCTTTGTGTTTGTTTTTGAGTTGCCACAGTATGCAATAGACTGGCATGTCTTAAGGATGTCTCAAAAATGGCAAAAAAGAAATAGCTTATCTAGAAACTCATCAGTCAATTATTGTTTTGAGGAATGAAGGCTACACAATGCTTGAAAATGAAGATTTCATACAAAGGTGTACACTACAGTCTTCAGACAAAGGACAACTGGCTGTAACAAGGACAAAAAGAGATGTGGAAGGCCAGATGTACAACAAAACAAGAGGATAGGTAGCCTACATCATAGTCTCTAGTTTGAGAAAAAAAATGCCTCACATGTCCTCAGCTGACATTGGATTTTACCTACTCAATCCCAGTTTCATGTATAACAGTAAAGAGAAGACTCGGGGGTTCATAATTTATGAGAAGAACTGCAAAGAAAAAGCCACTTTTGAAACAGAAAAACTAAAATAAAAGGTTAGAGTGGGCAAAGAAACACAGACATTGGACAACAGATAATGATAACAACAGAGTGATATGGATCTTAACCCTATTTTGTGGGATCAGCTAGACTGTAAGGTGAGTGAGAAGTGCCCTATGGCAAGTGCTAGAGAAAGCATGGGGTGAAATGACACCTGAGTATCTGACTGCTAGAATGCCAAGGATCTGCAAAGCTGTCATTGCTGCACATGATGAGAAATCTTTGAAGTAGTTTAAAAAGTTCTGAACAATTTTTTCAAAATGTTATAGTCATTTTTTATGTTATAAATGTCCTGACAATACATTGTGATCAGTTGAATGCCACTTTGGTGAATAAAAGTACCAATTTCCTTCCATAAGAGCAAAATCTGTACATTATTCTAAACTTCTGGCAGCCAGTGTGTATATATATATATATATACACTCACCTAAAGGATTATTAGGAACACCTGTTCAATTTCTCATTAATGCAATTATCTAATCAACCAATCACATGGCAGTTGCTTCAATGCATTTAGGGGTGTGGTCCTGGTCAAGACAATCTCCTGAACTCCAAACTGAATGTCAGAATGGGAAAGAAAGGTGATTTAAGCAATTTTGAGCGTGGCATGGTTGTTGGTGCCAGACGGGCCGGTCTGAGTATTTCACAATCTGCTCAGTTACTGGGATTTTCACGCACAACCATTTCTAGGGTTTACAAAGAATGGTGTGAAAAGGGAAAAACATCCAGTATGCGGCAGTCCTGTGGGCGAAAATGCCTTGTTGATGCTAGAGGTCAGAGGAGAATGGGCCGACTGATTCAAGCTGATAGAAGAGCAACTTTGACTGAAATAACCACTCGTTACAACCGAGGTATGCAGCAAAGCATTTGTGAAGCCACAACACGCACAACCTTGTGGCGGATGGGCTACAACAGCAGAAGACCCCACCAGGTACCACTCATCTCCACTACAAATAGGAAAAAGAGGCTACAATTTGCAAGAGCTCACCAAAATTGGACAGTTGAAGACTGGAAAAATGTTGCCTGGTCTGATGAGTCTCGATTTCTGTTGAGACATTCAGATGGTAGAGTCAGAATTTGGCGTAAACAGAATGAGAACATGGATCCATCATGCCTTGTTACCACTGTGCAGGCTGGTGGTGGTGGTGTAATGGTGTGGGGGATGTTTTCTTGGCACACTTTAGGCCCCTTAGTGCCAATTGGGCATCGTTTAAATGCCACGGCCTACCTGAGCATTGTTTCTGACCATGTCCATCCCTTTATGGCCACCATGTACCCATCCTCTGATGGCTACTTCCAGCAGGATAATGCACCATGTCACAAAGCTCGAATCATTTCAAATTGGTTTCTTGAACATGACAATGAGTTCACTGTACTAAAATGGCCCCCACAGTCACCAGATCTCAACCCAATAGAGCATCTTTGGGATGTGGTGGAACGGGAGCTTCGTGCCCTGGATGTGCATCCCACAAATCTCCATCAACTGCAAGATGCTATCCTATCAATATGGGCCAACATTTCTAAAGAATGCTTTCAGCACCTTGTTGAAAAGGCGAAAGGGGGTCAAACACAGTATGAGTATGGTGTTCCTAATAATCCTTTAGGTGAGTGTATATATAAAAGAGCCGCTTATGTGTGTGCATTTTTTACAGATGTTGTTCCGTAAGTACTCCTTATGCGAGGGGCATGCATGCAGAGTTCGCCACATCTTGCTGACCCTCACAGAAATGCGTGATGCGGAAAAAGATGATCTCTGCAAATTGGAATGTAAAACTGGTTTTAATTTAGAGATGTGAAAAACAGGGTGAATAAGTTTGAGGTGAGGACCGCCACCAGACTAATGACCTTGGCGATGGGAAATGGCCCGATAAACTTGGGACCCAGCTTACATTTGAAGTCAGAAGTTTACATACACCTTAGCCAAATACATTTAAACTCAGATTTTCACAATTCCTGACATTTAATCGTAGAAAACATTCCCTGTCTTAGGTCAGTTAAGATTACTGCTTAATTTTAAGAATGTGAAATGTCAGAATAATAGTAGAGAGAATTATTTATTTCAGCTTTTATTTCTTTCATCACATTCCCAGTGGATCAGAAGTTTACACACACTTTGTTAGTATTTGGTATCATTGCCTTTAAATAGTTTAACTTGTGTCAAACATTTTGGATAGCATACCACAAGCTTCTCAAAATAATTTTCTGGAATTTTGGCCCATTTCTCCAGACAGAACTGGTGTAACTGAGTCAGGTTTGCAATCCTCCTTGCTTGCACACGCTTTTTCAGTTCTACCCACAAATTTTCCATCGGATTGAGGTTAGGGCTTTGTGATGGCCACTCCAATACCTTGACTTTGTTGTCCTTAAGCCATTTTTCCACAACTTTTGAGATATGCTTGTACCTTCAGGTTTTTAGAACTGGCTCTCAAGGACGAACCAGACTTGTGGAGGTCCACAATTTATTTAGATTTTCCCATGATTTTAAGCAAAGAGGCACTGAGTTTGAAGGTAGGCCTTACAATACACCCACAGGAACACATCCAATTCAGTATACCTCCTATCAAAAGCTAATTGGCTAATTATCTAAAGGCATGACATAATTTTCTGGAATTTTCCAAGCTGCTTATAGGCACAGTTAACTTGTGTCTGTAAACTTCTGACCTACTGGAATTCTGATATAGTCAATTCAAAGTGAAACAAACTGTCTGTAAACAATTGTTGGAAAAATTACTTGTGTCATGCACAATGTAGATGTCCTAAACGACTTGCCAAAACTATAGTTTGCTAATATTAAATCTGTGGAGTGGGTAAAACATTAGTTTTAATGACTTAAACCTAAGTGTATGTAAACTTCTGACTACAACTACATGTGAGGGCAGTCAGAGCGGAATGTTCTTGGATGACAACCAATCTTCTGCCCGCACACGTAATCTGGGGCCTTAGACCGGTGTCAGTCCGCTGACCTCTTGATGCAAGCACCAGTTAATACAAGGGTTTCTTTTCAGTTGCGTTGACACCTCTGCAAAAAGGCATGTACTTGAACATAGGGCTCTTGAGCGGGGAACAGAGGTGGCTGGTAGTCGAGGCTACACTGGAAGGGCGATAACTCCGTAGACAATGACAAGGAGTTGAGAGCGTACTCGACCCAGACTAAATTATCACTCCAAAGGAGACAGGTTATGGGAGGCCATATAGCGTGGTCTTTTACAGTTCCTGATAAGTCCACTCCATTTGCCCATTCATCTGGGGGGTGGAACCCAGTGGACAAACACACTGTAGCCCCCAGCTGTCGACAGAAATCTTCACAAACACGTGACACAAACTCGGGGCATCTGTCAGAAACCACATCAACCGGGAAGACATGAATGTGGAAGGCGTGGTTTATGACTGCTACCGCTGTCTGCATTGCTGAGGGGAATTTGGTGAAGGGAATGAAATGAGCCACCTTCGAGAATTGGTACACTACAGTCAAAACAACTGTATTGCCATGGGAAATGGGGAGGCCAGTTACAAAATCCATGGCTATGTGTGACTAGGGACTCGAAGTGACAGACGGTGGTTGGAGAAGCCCAGCCGGGGGTTACAGGAAGTCTTATTTGTTGAACAAATGGGGCAAGCGTTAGCGAAGTGGCGTATGCCACTTTTAACAGTACAGTTTACTATAGTAATAGTATCATGATAATAGTATATGAACGAATACACATGCAAAAGTAAACCTTCCGAACAGCAAAATGCTTAATTGTTGTGACAACATGTTTAATTCATCAAGTGACATTTGCCTCAGAAATAAATAGTTTGTGTTTAAAGTCTCTTAACTTCTGGCTGTCTGATTAATTAATGAGTCAACAAAGAAATGTTTAAAAATTCAGCTGATATTACTTCTGGACGATTTGTCTACTGGAAATGGAAGGTTGAGTGGCATACAATGTGCTATACAGTATTCAGAACAGTGAGTTGTGCTCTGTTGTTAAAGTAGATCAACCAAGGTATTCCATAATTAGAAAATTCAAAGATGGCATTCCCCTTCTGTCACTCACTCGACGTTGTGTAGATTGTAGTAACACAAGGGGTCTTCCTACAGAGTCTTGCATACCTCTAAACTTGAAAAAAGGCCATTGAGAAATTGGCAGACAGAATTTGCATGTCCCGCCCCCGGACATATAGGTATAAAGGGAAGCGGATGTGCGTCTGTCAGTCAGATTATTTCTTCGGAGCCGAGCGGTTGCACAGCAGCAAGCTGAGTTCTCACTACTGCTCCACTAACCTCTGCCAGAGCATTGCTGTTGGATCTTATGGCGCATTCCCAGCAGCTTTCTCCTTCTCTGCACGCTATGCAACCCATGCCCCTGGGCGCTTCGACAGCACTTCTGTGAAAGAGCTTATACAATCTAAAAGAGAAGTGTTTTCCCCTCTAAAAGAGAGTATTTTCATAAGTAAAAGAGCAATACACAGCAGCCGTTGAATGTTCTTTTAAGGGCGCATCTTTTTAAAGATGCCTTTCCGCCTCTGTTTAGTTCCTGGATGCGGCTGTTTTCTCTTCGCTTCTGACAGGGTAAATACCTATGTACCACTCGCCCTCAGCACCCTGCCAGTCCGTTGTCTCCCTCAGACCCCGCGAGCTGGATGATGATTTTGCCGCTGCATCAGAGAGCGTCACAGTGGTGTCTCTTGCTGATGACTGGTCTGCTCGACCAGTCTGAGGCTGACGCGTGGATGTCCGCTATGATTTCCTAGGCTGCCATGAGTGTGATGACTCATGTCATCCTAAGACCGCGACAGGGCTACGTGCCCAAGGTTTCGAGCACGTAGAACTCAGTAATGCAGAATAACTGACCGGGTGTTCCGCTTGCACCTAGCGCCCTACATCAAAGTGATCCAGTGCGCTCTTTCTCCCAGGTTAGCCACTAAGCTCACGTTCCCTGGATGTTCTATCTTCCTAGCCCTCTGGCCTGCAAATTCAGTGCAGGAATTTGCGACCAGACCCACTACGAACTTCAAATGCTCTGTACTGGGGTAGGGCTCCACAGGCCTAATTCCCTTGTCAGGCAACTCCCTGTGATGTTTGTTCCGCGGAATGGTCCCCCTGTTGGCAGACCCGCATCTCCCTTGGGCAATCTCTCTGCCCCAGGTCACTGTGTTTGTAGAGCTCCTCCCTTAATAGGTAAGACCTACCACCACGCCACTTCCACATGTGGCTTGACAACCCATGTGATGTATTGGCCACATATTACCTCCCTCCAGCCTGGGCAGGATATAGTCTACACAGAGTCTTTTCCCCCTGAAAGAATAGGATCGGAAAAGAACGCCTTCCCCGATGCGTATTATAGCATTAAGATAGCCCCAGCCACTTGACGAGAAACATAGAGAGAGAAAAGGCCGTGGCTGGATGGCTTGCTTCCATGATAGTCATGTTGCTTGTTCTCTCCTCAGGGGTGCTGGGAACCTAAGAACTCATATCATATCTGCAGTATGCACCATGTATACTGAAAATGTCATGTTTACTGTTGTTACCTCCGTTCCCCTTGCCATGACACTAGACATACCACTGTAAATGGACGAACCTTACTCTCGGCTCCTGCAAATTCTGTCTTCCAATTTCTCATTGGCCTTTTCTCAAGTTCAGAGGTACGTGAGGCTCTCAAGAAAGACACCTTGTGTCACTACAATCGACAAAGTCTCGTTCCCTCCATCAGGGAATGGAGGTTACAACAGTAACCATGACGTTTTCAGTATACATGCTGCATACTGCAGATATGATATGAGTAGCAAGTAACAAGTATTTTGTTCTACACATAACCATACACACAAAAAAATTGTAGAGCTTGTTTGTGGTGTAAACAGGTGAAAGGTCAAACTGAGTCTCAGTCACCAATGATGAAGGAGCTACAGCCAGCTGCTTTTCTCCAACATGCACACACAAGCATGCACACACACACCCACACAAATGCACACACACACACACACACACACACACAAATCCCATTCCCTTGCCTCTGATTGCACAGTCAGCTGCTCCTGAAATTACAAGCGATCTTGTCATTCCAAACCCATAAGACTCTTCTGTGGAACACGAGAGCAGTTTTGAAGAATGTTGACACTGCTCCATGAAATTACATTATTATACAATGAAAGTGAATGGGGACTGAGGCTATCAGTCAGTCCCTTACAATCTTCCTAACATCTCATTTTGTATTTCATGGAAAAACGAAAGTTATACATATTTGGAACAAGGTGAGGGTGAGTAAATAATGATTTCTCCCATACTATTCCTTTAAACTCTTTCTACATGAATACACAGACTGCTCTCAAAATCCAAATCACCCACAGTCCTGTCATTGCATTCACATGGTGCCAACAAGGTCATTTTATCCTGATCGCTTCGTCTTGACCCCTGAGCCAGCACATTATACAGCAGAGGATTTTTAATTTATATCTGACCAAGGGCTCAGCAACTCCTCTAGTCTGCACTGCAAGTGCAAATAGTTTTAGATACACCACTCCAAAAAATATTTTACACCCAAAAAATAAAACATGTATTTTAATTACAAGTACATAATCCATTCAAATAAATCACATAAATCCAATGAAATAGTTAACATAACTATTATGTTTTCAGATTACATTCATTTCACACAAATTAATAAAATAAATGTTATAATTGATGGGAACTTGGATTTATGTATGTATATATATATATATATATATATATATATAATATATAAACTATTCATTTCAAATTACTAATTGCTACCTGCTGTATTCATTAGCTTTTTATAAGATTCTATAAAATAACTGGGCATTCACAAAATGTTCACAGGTTTACAACATTTTTTATGTTCCAGTTGCTCCAGATGAGACCTATCAAACATGTAATCAGACAAAAAAAAAAGGACATAGTAATAAAATTGTTGTTTTGCACAAATGCAATACTTTAGAAATAAAGGCAGCCCAACTGTTAAGTGAATATTCTAAATTTTGTGCCTCCTCAAACTGAAACATCCAATCCAATATGTTTTTTTAATCACCTAATGTATTTAAAAAACAAACAAACTAGATGCTTAAAATGTTATTATACAGAGATTTTTTCACAACCGCAGTTAATAAGGAATCAAACAGAAATTATTTTTCACATCATGGACTAATCAGCGATCACTCACATTAACATTCATCAAACACTACTTATTCTCAATGTCGTGCCACCACCAAAACTGGAAAATCCAGTGCAATTGAAACAAATGGTTGATTCACCAAAACTAGTTTGAGGAGAAAAGAAAAATGGTGTAATAACATCTTAAGAACTCAATGTTATACTTTTTCTTACGTGGAACACAATAGATGTCGTTGGGCATAATGTTAGGGACTGACAGACTGAGTTCCTATTCACTTTCATTGTACAAAAAAGATCCAATGAAAGTGAATGTTGACTGAAGGGACCATCGCTATCAGTCTGTTCAACATCTCAAGCACTGCACTTAACAATCGCTGTACATTTTCAATTTTGCACCAACTCAAAAACCAACACTTCAACTCCAGTACAAATGACAGTACAAAACAACAATTCCCATGACCAGTAGCAAAGAACTAAAATCAACATGGAGATATTATCACTCAGGTAAACACTTTACTACTTTTGTCCCTTCCCCTGTGTTTGGTGATGTGTTTGAAAAAGCAGTTTTTGCAGAGGCGATCCACATCTTCAACAAAGATTCAATAAGTAGCAGTCAACAAATACATGTACAATGAACACCCTGCTCATTTGAGTTCATCAGTACCTTCTGGAAAAATATGAAGTTGAGACTCTAAGGGTAGTATGAGTACAATCTGTACACATCCCAAAAAAAAAAAAAATGCTTGACAGGTTGCTAAGTAGTAAGCACTATCAGTCATCCCTTTAAAGTCCACCTGCTCCTTGTGGATTGTCCCAAGGTGGTCTGTGCCATCTCCCTCTCAGCTTGTTCAGGGTTGCAGTTCTAAGGCCATGAAACAACAACAAAATGACCCATTGCCAAGTTTTACTGAAATATGTGCAACATAAAGGTCAATACTAAAATTATACTCCTAAAATGATACTATTAACCTGGTACTACTTGGCCCACTTGATATTTTCACTCTGCCATTTTTGAGTCAATATTAAATTATCAACATGCGCCATTATGCATGATATATTCTGTCCATGCAGCACCTCCTTTGTTGCTGAAACCTTTATTCGATTATCAGTGTGTCTGTCCAGCTGTGCCAGAAATGTGACTGTAGGGACAAAGTCATTATCAATTTGAGTTTTGGATGAATCTTGGAGAATTTTAGAGAAGAAATGAACAAGTAAAAGAAGCTTTAGAGATAGAAATGCAACACTGTTCTGTCAGGTGTTCCTTTGTATGTGTAATTTCGGTGCTACAAAATCAAATTGAAAAAATATATATATTTTTACATTTGTTTCAACATATTGGGATTCCCAGATCTCAGTATAGGTATTTACATCTGCACCACCTGCTCTGTATTGTTTTTGGGAGTACCATACACCCCCCTAAAATGGCAGATACTCTGGGAGAGGTGATTACTGCTTTTGGAAAAGGTCATGAGGCATCAGTGTATTACTCTCTCTTTGAAAGTGGAAAAACTTTCAAAGTGAGGATTTCTTAAAAAAATAATGACATAAATACTTTTCATTAATCAATTAACATCATACAAAGTCCAGTAAACAGAAAAAGAGCTAAATCAATATTTGGTGTGAACACTTTTGCCTTCAAAACAGCACCAATTCTCCTACTTACACCTGGACACAGTTTTACTTTGTTGATGGCAGATAGGATATTCCAAGCTTCTTAGAAAATTCGCCACAGTTTTTATTTTGGTGGTCTCAATTACTTCTGTCTTTTCATGTAATCCCAGACTGACCCCATGTTCATTGGGGGGATCTGTAAGGGGACATGCCATCTGTTGCAGGGCTCCCTGTTCTTCTATTCTATTCTATTTGCAAAATAAATGTTTGGGAGTATAAAATGTATATTTCCTATTGACACACTAAAGTAGCAGATATAAATAACCATCTTAAGACAAAGGTTTTTGTGAAACATCTTTTGCACAGTACTGTATATGTTTGGCAAACGAAATAGCATGCGCTCTAAACAGACAGGACTTGTGAAGAGAGAGACGTTACATCTAGGTTGTAAAACCTTGCAAATGTGTTTTTAGAAGGCCATCCTGCAAAACATATTTGTTGTAAAGACACACTGTTCTTCCATGCCCGTAAGTAGGCCATGCCTCTAGTTGAGTGTGTTTTAACACCAATTGGTCAGATCTTACCCTGTGATTTATAAGCCAGGGCAATAGCATTAATGATCCTGTGAGAAAGTCTTTGCTTGGTGACGGACATTCCTTTTGTGTGTCCTCCATAGCACACAAGAGCTGATCAGACAGTCTGAAGTGGCAGGTGCACTACACGTCAATGCGTGTAGCGTCCACACAGGGCATATCCAATGCAACGATTGTTCCTCATCTGAAATAAATGGTGGGAAGAAGGTTTGAAGGTGAACCACCTGCACTCTGAAGGGCGTGGTTACAACCTGAACCTTAGGCACATAGCCTTTTCTGGGTTTGACAGTGGTTTTTGAAAGACTGGGGCCAAACTCCAGACATTAATTTTCAATTGAAAGTGCATGTAAGTCACCGACCTGTTTTACTGAGGCAAGAGCCAGCTGTAGTGCAGTCTTAATGGAGAGCATACACAAATTTCAGAGTCCAAAGGCTTGAAGGGGGGCCAATTTTAGGTGATATGAGGTGCGCATGCATTAACTCCTAAAAAGGAGATTTACTAGCTGGGAAAAGTGTGCTTTTTGCCAGTTTTCACTTTTCCACTGCACGTTACGGTTCGACTCGCCTCAGCTCTACTCGCTTTACTTTTCTGAGCTTGCATTTTCATTGCAGTTTATTACCACATCAACGTGGGTGGGATTATAGGCTGATTGTCATAGTTGCGCCGCCTCTACTGCTGTGACATCATCTTAAACACGACACAAACTGACCAAAACAATAACACGACCGCTAGCTGTCAGCTACTAGCTCATTGTGCTGCATAAAGCAGTTGTTGCATGGTGATTTCACAAAAGTGTAACAGTTAAATTTGCCTGGTTGTTTTATAAGCAAGCTTCCAGTAGCTGGTCAACTAAATAAAGTAAATCTTTCAAGCAGAGTATAGAGTTAATGTACCATCTTCCATCGTGGACTCCAGCCGTGACTGAGTCCAGGGCACTCTCCCTACCATTGCTCGCCTTTCTAGATAGCGTCCATTTGGTTGAACCACTTCCACTTTTCCTTGATGGTTCTGTAGTCACTTTTAAGTGTTTTTTTTTTTTTTTACTTTTCCCTACACTGTTGGTAGGTCCGGTGGTAGCCGTGTGCGGCCAACAGCTGATACACTTCCTGAGAGACTTTTTCGTTTAGCTCATCACTAACGAGTGGACCGTCTGCACCTCGTTTATTGGTGTGGTTTTGGCACACAGCCATTTCTTTTTTCACAATTCAAAAGTCACGTGAACAAATGATACTTTTATCGCTGTTTATAACTTTAAAACTAGTGGGTTGATGTCACGTGTCAGAAATCCAGTGACGCTGGAAGTGACGATTATCCCTGACTAATCAGTGATCTACAGGATTTTGATGTCACATTTAGTATCGGCTCTGCTCACTTGGAACCTCGACCAAGGTGGTACTAAAAAAAGTATCAGGTACCAGGTACCAGGTACTATCCACAGTGGAAACCTCCCAAAAAGTGAGCAGAGTCGAGTTGAGTTGAGTTGTATCGTGCAGTGGAAAAGCCCCTTTTGTATGTTCATATATGATATAATGCACCACTCACCATTGGTAAGTAGTTGTACATAGTGTGCAAACTTCATTGCATGTGATTAATGTGAGACACAGAAAACAACATATTGAACAACATTTTGAACAACAATATTCCTTTCCCTACAAACAGCACTGGAAGAGTGGAATAGTATTTTTGGGGGGGTGGGGGGGTGGAGGGGCTTGCACTGTGGTGGCTGCCTTCGTTTTGGCCACAGCTTGAGTGGCTTTACCAGTGGCTCAGCGTCGACATTTGGCGGCACTGAGGCAGCTGGTGTGGGGTTTTTAGCCAGGTACTGGACCGAGACAGAGTGGGAGTGAGCCGGTTGTGATGAAGTACTGCTCCGTTTTGGCATCAAATGGCTCATAGCCTGTGATTGTTGCTGAGTCGTAACATAGCGCTCAGCAATTCTATTGCTGATAACAGTTTTCATCCCCATGATCCATTTTAAGCTTCATTTAACAAACCAAATAGCTTTCAGCAGTGTTTGATATAATAGCAAGTGATTTTATAGGACCAAATTAGCAATTTAGCATGATTACTCAAGGATAAGGTGTTGGAGTGATGGCTGCTGGAAATGGGGCCTGTCTAGATTTGATCAAAAATGACTTTTTTCAAATAGGGATGGTGCAGTTTTTTACATCAGTAATGTCCTGACTATACTTTGAGATCAGTTGAATGCCACTTAGGGTGAATGAAAGTCCCAATTTCCTTTCGAAGCAGCAAAATATGTACATTATTCCAAACTTTTGGTTGCCAGTGTATATACATATAAACTCCCCAAAAGCCCCCATAAGAAGTCAAAAATAGACTTGGGAATACAATATTTGTATTTACTAAATATAATAATTACAAATACTATTTAATTTACATAGTTAGGATACAGTAAATTTTGTGAATTATTGGCAATAATCGTGGCTCTACTGTACAGTGCAAGCGTTCACCGGCACGAGTAACAGCTGATCTAATGCCCAAAATTATGAACTTATTATTGCAGCCTACCATCAGAATTAAAACTACCTAATGTATCTTCTTATACCAAATCATTTTAAAAGTGCCTTTTTCACGCTCACATGACTACGAGTGCTGTCCTCTCCCTCTTTCTCTTTCTTTCAAGCACACACAAATACTGAGGGAGAGATATTCCCAGAAATCATTGTTTTATAATAATAATTTTGCATTTCTCATGGCCATCGATGATAGTGCTCTCTCTCACACACACACGAGCAAACACATAGAGCATGAAGAGGGTTAACGCGCATCCATGGCAGTGATATACTGTATGTGTAGACTTATGAATAAGTAGAGGGGGCTTAAGGTAAAAAGTTTGGGCACCACTGGTCTGGTGCATATTTTCATATAAAAAACAACAACAATAATAATAATATTAAACAGCATATACAGATGCAGAATTGCTTCTTTGCAGTAGTTTGTCATATAAAATATATTAACATTGTATAACTTTCATGAATAACCCATTACGCATTATTGCATTATACAACGCTTAATAGACAGTTAAAACTGAAAATACATTAATGTAGTTATGAATGTCATGAAAGTTTGATTTGAAATATTTAAATGCTGATGAACTAGCTACTAATCTGTTAAGAATTAAGCCAACCTACCGTATACGTTTGTTAATGGCAAATGGAAGTATAAAGTGTCATCAATATATTATTAGTGGCTTAAGGAGATCCATCAGGACTGATGTAGTTTGGTGCTGCCTGTAAGCTTAACTTAAGAAATAATCATTTCTTCATGTATGAAGAATCTTTAGTTAATGAATTCTGTATATTACCAGTTGTATCAACCTGAACACCGACTGTGCCCCTAAATACTTCTAAGTGCAGCCACCCCCCCCCCCCCCCCCCATAAAATGCAAGTGAATGGGTGCAATGAGTGTTTAAATGCAGTAATGTAAAGCTTGTAATTTTTAAGAGCACTTACATTAATTATTATGTTTAAACTTGTGCATTATTTGAACTGTAAAGTTGTTTAAATCGTAATTTTAATACCGTTTTTGGGTTTATGGCGTTGCATCGTCATGGCAACAAAGTTGAAAAATTCTATAGAACTTTGCACAAAAATGTTTGGTAAATTAATTCATCACAACAAAATCATTAACATGCATAATTGTTTATATCTTGTGGCTATATAATGTTAATTGGCCCCATTCACTTCCATTGTATGTCCCTCACTGTAACTCAGATTTTCGCATTTTGCTTTTTTCTTCAGAAAAGGGGGGACAAGTAAAAATATTTTTTCATGGTAATTATGCCAAAAGTGCTGTCGATTGAGCTTAATTTGTACTGAACCCAGAATATTCCTTTAAAATCTTAAGCACTCTCCAGCTGGACAGAGTCATGTGCAGAAGAGAGGCAAGAGCCTGTGTCACACGCTTGTAACAGCTCACATTACAACAAGGAATGTTATGTATCAGGAGCTTTTGTCATCTGTTAACACTCTGATTAGTTCATATAGTTTAAAGGGATTATCAGTAACTGGCAGGCCCAAATGTAATCTGTGCCTGCTGATTTATCCAGTATTTGAACACACATACATGGGTTTTATTGACTATATTTGCTTTGAAATATGTTTGATTTGTTCTGTTTTGTATGTGTGTGTGTGTGTGTGTGTGTGTGTGTGTGTGTGTGTGTGTGTATGAGTTATTCACATTTACATTCTATTAGGAGAATGAGTTAGTAATGAGGTCAAATAAATGAACTGAGAACTTTTATAATATTAATGTGGAAATAATGTCTGTAACATTAATGTTGAAATAAATTGTTTAATTGTTATGTTTAGGTTATTATTTAAATTATTAAATCATTGTTTATACTTTTGTATATATATATATTATTTCACTAACGTATACGGTATATGTTGTAGTAGGCCTTGTTAAGGCAAAATTCTAGATATTTCTTAAGAGAAATTCAAGATTTCTGTTCTATGTTTGGCATCTTGAAAATTAAACAAAGGACTATTAATCTCTTGAAAAGTCTTAAACTCAAATAAATGAAAACCCCAAGCAAAGTAAATCTTTTGTATAAATGTATCCTTTCTGCTCATATATTTATCCTTATAAAGATTTCATGTCAACACAAAACACAATATCTCCCAAACCCACAGTAAATCATTTGTTAAGGCTATTTTTGGTTCTTCATACTTTTGAGTGTGCAATATAATGAGAATTCTTGTTTCTCTCTATTTCTCTGTCAAGCTCACACACTCATTGGTTCAAACGCCACATAGCATTGCTAGGGTTGAATGACCAGACATTGTACAGTATATGAGCATTTGGCAGAATTCCAGAGTGATCTGGGGAAGACTCAAAGCAAGCAGGAGTGTGTGTGTGTGTGTGTGTGTGTGTGTGTGTTTTGGAAATGGGAAAGTCCATATGGGGGAAGAAAAATGCACAGCAGGAGGGAATGAGAGATGAGTGAGTAATGAGTGGGCTGTTTTAGAATGCACCCATCAGCATTTGAACTGTTCCACCTCACGCCTGTGTGTGTGTGCGAGAGAGTCCCTGCCGCACCATGGAAGATAGTGAGATAATTAATTCTAAGGAAGGGTGGAGGAAGGTGTGATGCTTATTGATTGACAGGCACTCTGTGGGGTTAAATGATGCTGAAGTGAAAAGCTGCATTAATATTTCACACACACACTGGCCACTGAAAGATCACAGGCTTGCATTACAGTAACATGAGTAACCGAACACATCCACACAAACAACTTGCTATCTGGTGTCACAAAGTGGGTTCGCAGTTCACGATACATACACATACAGTATGTAGAGTAATAATAGCTGTTGTTGAATAATCATGTAAAATGCATCCACATTTAGAACAGATCGCAAGCCAGTATGTCTTTCTTTCTTCTGTGAAATACAAAAGGGATTGTTTATTGAATGTCCAGGCTACTCTTTTGCTCACAATAAAAGTTAATGAGGACAAGGACTCCTAAAATTAAAGAAAATGTAATAAATAAATAACACAGTGAATGTAGTCTAATCGCTATATTTCAAGTGTCCTGAAGTCATATGATAGCTTTGTGTGAGAAACAGACCAAAACTTCAATAGTTATTTGCTGGAAATTATTGCTCTCAAATCCCAGCAGTCTTCAAGGAAATTCAAATATGGCACATCAGGACACATCACGCCAGGTTTGACGTCAATGACAACCTGGCATGACATCAATTATATTTTATGGGCTGTCATATATAGGACAATGATAGCACATTTCAAAGATATTCAATTTCACATGGAAAAGAATGACCGAGTTATTTAGCCTTACTTCTCCTTTTGTAGTACAGAAAAAATTATGTAATAAGGCTTTGGAACAACATAAAGGTGAGCAAATGAAGACAGATCATTGTGACAAATGATTGTGATATATTTGACTAATCAGAACATGATTAAGTTGTATACATGCTGTAATACAGATCTTCTGTTAGATGAATTTCAACACTCGATTCGCAATCTGTTCACCATTTTTCCCTGGAGTCTTACTGTCTCTCAGGGCTACAGTATGATGTCTCCTTGATCTATTCTCTCCATTAACAGCTCCAAGAGACCTTGCCAGGACATATTATTGTGTTAGTGTAAGCGCATTTCTTTGTTTGGTTGCTCACTTGGGGTTTTAGTCCTGCCACTTTGAAAAGCATCACGGAGACAATCTCCACTGTTATATACACTATAAATAAAGTTAATTAAGTTTTTCTGTCTTTTTTTGTTTTACAACACAGTACAGTGAGTCCTTCCTGTAATCCCCTCTCTCTCTCTCTCTCTCACCGAGTGTTCCTGCAATGTCCGTCTCTATCCCCACTTTCCATCTGTTCCTTTACCTCCCACGCTATCAGGCAAGGCATGGATGGATGGATGGAAGATTTCGATAGATGTATGAACAAATGAAAATATATCAAATACAGTGGCACCAAAAAGTATTTGAACACTTCAGCCACAATCTATTGTTCAGAAATAAGACACTTTCTGTATATTTGAACAATTTCTAGTTGTCGAAGTTTGTGGAACATGTCCATGTTTGATGAATTACACCTGTGGTTACTCTGTTAGGACACTTGTGTGAACTTGAGGGGAACTGATTCCACACATCCACTAAAAATAACCTCGGGAGCAGCTGGTTAAAAGTAATGGCAAAAAAAGTGAGGTTGTTTGTTTGCAGATGCCAGTCAGTTTGATATTTTGGTTTTAATACAATCAAATTAATTTTGAAGTGGAACCTAAGTGTTTAAATTGTTTTTAGGCAGCAACTTATTTAAGGAATATATTTAACAAGTAATGCATTTAACAGCAAGTTTGTGTTTGTATGACTGTGCTGAGTGTGTGTGTGTGTGTGTGAGGGATGTGCTGATAGGACAGTTTGTCCTGCTGTAACAGTTTGCTACAGACTGGACAACTCTGTGGGAAATACATAATTTGTACAACCTTGTGTCAGCAGTCCTGAGGAGCTTCAGAGCGGAACAACCATAGATGTGTGTGTGTGGGGGGAGGGTTTGGGTTGTTTACGAGGACATTGGTTTAGGTTACAAACTGGTAATTACAAGAGTATTATGCTATAAATGTGATTTATGAGGACATTTCTAGTGTCCCCATAATTCAAATCGCTACTAATGATGTTTTTTGACATGTCTGTTTCAGAATGACACAACAGTTCAGATCACCAAAATGGCTGACACAACAACTCAAGTTATTCAGACTGCTTACACCCCTTCTGAAACTTGTGTGTACAGTTGATCTGTATTAATGAGAGAAATTACACAACTTTTAGATGTCAAAAAAAGTATTTGAAAATTGGAGAAAAACACAAAGGTGTAAAGATCACCTTTAACTCACCATGTTTTTTTCATGTGTTTTACTTTAATTCTTCTGCTGAACACAAATATTTTTATAAGAATATTCCAGCTCTGTAGGTCCATATAATGCAAGTGAATGAGTACCAACATTTTGAAGCTACAAAAAGCACATACAGGCAGCACAAACGTAATTCATAAGACTCCAGTGGTTAAATCCAAATCCAATATTATTTTTTACTATCAATCTCCACTTTCACTTTCACATTCTTCTTCTTTAGTTTTTGGTGATTCACATTCTTTTTGCATATCACCACCTAATGGACAGGGAGGAGAATTTATAGTAAAAAAATTACTTAAATATTGATCTGTTTCTCATGCACAATTATAGCACTTCTGAAGATATGGATTTAACCACTGGAGTCATATGAATGACTTTTATGCTGCCTTTAAGTGCATTTTGTAGCTTCAAAATTATGGTACCCATTAATTTGCATTGTCTGGACCTACAGAGCTGAAATATTCTCATGAAGCCTTGTGATTACATAATAAAACATAAAACTACCTAAAGTTGTTGATTTTAAGTATATAATCAATATATCTAAATTAGATTAACAAAATATTGAGATATATACAAATATATATAATTTGCATTGAATAATGGCATTAGCACAACCATGTCAGGGCATATGCACTACCCACCAGGCCACATTTCCAAAAGAGGTTACAAATATTGAATTCACATGCTATAACTATGTTATTACATGTAATAGTGTATTTAGTAGTTAGAATGTAGTAGTAATGTCAGTTACAATGGTTACTATCACAGATATGACACATTTCACCAGCCTGATCTCATGAAAATAACATGACTGTGGCAACGTTTTAACAAAATTAAATCCATACTGAATGAAAAAAAAGTAGGTATGAAAGTGTGAAATTGATGTTGTAGAACAAAACGTCCACGTATTGTCAAGTAATGTTTACAACAGACCTTATTTTTCTTATAAGTTCAGAAACCCCATTATAAAAACCCATAGGAAAATCCAAAGGGAACCCATGGCGAATTAGAACAGCTCTATTACACATATCAATGCAGTTTCAAGGTGAAATATCTACTGAGGGCCACTAAAAGAGAGTTTAATGTTTTCCCCATAAAGATGAGGTTTTTAAGGTTAATGCTCTATGGAGTTTTAAATGTATAAAAAGTACCTCACTAACCTTAGATCTTTTACAGAAACATAACCAATGATGTCATAAAAAGCAAATGTGAGATTATATTTTTTCTATTTTGAAATGAACAAAACCGACACCCCTAACTTGCTACATTTAAACCTTAACAATTGTGTGATAAAACCAAATGTGAGATGAAAAGCACAACAACTAAAGCAGCCACGTAAATTTGACAACAAGGCATGTAAAAGTGATTTAGCTAAAATTTTGTTATAGTAACATTTTTACTGAGATCAAGTTGCATTTCACCTTTAGGGTATCCAATGTCTTTGGAGAGATATTCAGTTAGGCCTGGCTGGAACTCTGATACTGATCCAAACAGTAACCCAAGATTGCAGAGAATGCAGATCTCCTGAACTTAGCAAAGGGTAACGACCTCTGAGAATGCCCAGTGTGTGATACCAACACCAAGAACTGTCACGTTTACAAAACAATGAGCAACAATTCTATGGCTCTCTCACTCACACACACACTAATCTGCTGATGATAGACGACATGTTGCTATCAACACTCGGAGTCTATGCATGCACTGTGAGACAGCAAGGGTCACAGCTTGAGGAGTCATCTTACACACTCTGTGTCTGAATGAAAGTTTGTGAAAAGTATAGATGTTTTATCAGGTTGGCTAATGCTGATGGGACATGAAGGACAGTAAATGTCCTTGTGCAATGTCAACACCCCTCCCTGGGATAATCGCAAGCAAACATGTAGGCGGGCATGCGAGGAGAGGGCATATGGATCCATGGGTAATCACCTTCACATATTTTCAGGAATAGCAACTGAATATGTCAAAAATATCAGAACTTTTTCACAGCAAATTGTTTGTTAGAGGAACAGTTCACCCCAAAAATGAAAATTCTGTCATAATTTTCTCACCCTCATATTGTTCCAAATCCATATGACTTTCTTTACTCTGTGGAACTCGAATGGAGATGTTAGGCAGAATCTTGGCCTCATTCAACATTCAATTTTAATAGCATTTTTTTTTCAATACAATGAAAGTGAATGGTGACTGAGGCCAACATTCTGCCTAAAATCTTATTTTGTGTTCCACAGAGGAAAGGAAGATGCAAATAATGATGAACTGGATCTTCATTTTAGAAGAACTATCCCTTCAACAGAACATCGCCATGGATGCAGCACTCAAACTTTCCCACCGATGAGATGTGAGAATGTGACCACACGCTCAAAAATCAAACTCCCCAAGGTCAATGTTATCGATTCTGTGCCTCTGTTGTGAGAATTGAGCTTGACTGCCAATCAGTAACAGGATCAGAGCTATAATACCCATGTTAAAACAAACATGTAAGTCATAAATGACAGGGAGTTAGGTCAAAATAAATAAATAACATAAAACTGCTTCATAAATTAATTTATTTTGCTCACTTAACAGGGTCAAGCCTCAGTCACACTACACCTCGCTCTCCATTCACTCACATTCAAAAGCATCTGAATGCAGGAGAATGGAAACGCAAATCATGCAAAAAAATACCACGATATCCACAGCGGAACGTCACCATTAACCTCTTGGCTCTATACAAAGAAAACATTTATCAAATCCGCATTTTTTATTGTTGCAGAAAAGTGATTAAACAATATATTTTAACATTACAGTACCAACTACAGCTCTGCGCATGCGTGAAGCATTAGGAAGTGTAATCCAGCTTGAAATCATGATCACCAAGGAAACTGCTGTCAAGATGTACAGTAAGAAAGGAGTTACATTTGGGTGTTTGTCACCCAAAACCAAATTTATCGCTTCATAAGACATCGATTAAACCACTGTGCGGCAGGGCAGAGGGCAGTCCGGGTCGTGATTCCGCACACACGGCCCTAAATTAGGCTGATGAAGCCCGAGAGGAATAAGGCCGACAGGAGATGGCAGTGCGACAGAGAGAGAGAGAGAGTTAAGGGCAGCTGCCCGACACCAGTGGTGAGACAGTGGCACCCCCCGGTGAAGCACTGTTACTTCACAAAGAATTTAGTGTGAGTAGAGTAAAAGTAGCCGTCCTAACTACTCACGTAAGAGTAAAAGAGTAGCTCATTTAAAAGTACTCGTGAGTAGTGAGTATTGAGTACTGAGTTGTAAAACCTATGCCCCATTATAATGAACACTCTATGCCAACTTTTAATATAGTACATCACTTATCTATGATAAAAACTACATGTACCTGATTCCAAAAAATAAAAGGGAGACATGATAACAGAAATGAAAAGATTAAAAATGTATTTTCAATACACTGATCACCATTTTAAATCATAATGTATGAAACAATTACATTAAAATCAGTTTATGTGCAGGGTCTAAATTTCCCTGAATGCAGAGAGAGCATTATTGTTGTGCATAAAACATGTTCAAACAATGCAAGCAATGCAAAAGAATGCTAAATAAGCAGGATCACTTGCCATGTCATGTCCTGCACAATAGAGGAGATAGAGCAGGCATGGGAAATGTTGTTTAGTACAGGGGCTACATCATGCTTAAAAATTAATAATTCACCCCAAAATGAAAATTCTCTCATCATTTACTCACCCTCATGCCATCCTGGATGTGTATGACTTACTTTCTTCTGCAGAACACAAATTAAGATTTTTAGAAGAATATTTAATCTCTTTTCCATACATTGAAAGTGAATCTGTGCTAAAATATTGAAGCTCAACAAATTACATAAATCAGCATAAAAGTAATGTAATCCACGTGCCTCCCGTGGTTTAATCCATGTCTTCAGAAGTGATATGATAGATGTGGTTAAACATATCTAATACATTTTTTACTATTAATTCTCCTCCCTGCTCAGTCAATCTTTTACTTTCTTCAAACTTTTACTTCATATGTTTTTAGTGATTCACTTTCTTCATGCATATTGCCACCTACTGGGCAGAGAGAAGAATTTCTAGCAAAAATTTACTTAAATATTGACCCTTTTCTCACCCACACCTGTCATATCAATTCTGAAGTCATGGATTAAACCACTGGAGTTGTATGTATTACTTTTATGCTGCTTTTCATGTGCTTTTTTGCACTTACATTGAATGGACCTAGAACTATCTTAATTTGTGTTCTGAAGAAAGAAAGTCATAGACAGATGGCATGAGGGTGAGTAAATAAGTGAATTATTATTATTTCTTTAAGTAGCACATGGGGGACCACATTGTCCTCCTTTTGAGATACAATGTTCCACATTGATTTAGTTCTTGTGTCTTTTAAGCCCAGAAATAGTTGTGTTCTCATTCTAAAGCATAATGCACAATTTTCTGAAGTTTGTGGCTGGTGGGATGTTCTGCTGAAGTATTGCTCTCAAATGTTGATACTTTTCTATCTTTCTAAAGGCTAAGCATAACTATAAACTATTTTGTCACCTCTACTTTCCTAGTAATTTATTATAACAATTAACAAACTCTCTACATCAGGGTCAGTATTATTAAAAACAAACAATATTTAAAAAAATATTATGATTAATAATTTTACTGTTTTATTCTAATACATGAATACTTTTAATGCTACTCAAAGAATCAGCCAAAAGTAGTGAGTTGTTTTCTCATTTCCTTGTTATTGTTGGTTGATTAATAGCCTTTATATGATATGGCCTACTAGACAGTGCGCAATTCGGTTACATGTACACTTCAAGTTCAACATTTTGATGCAAATATGCTTTTTGTCCTAATGATTAAGTTCAATTTAGACATAAACGACTGCGTTTACATTAAATCCTCATCAAGATGGGGATTTGCAGAATTATAAAGTGTATTTGATATTTTAGGCATGAACCTGCATTAGCGTTCAAACATTAGCTGCCTGTCAATCAAAGAGCATGCAGCTACTGACACTCCCCGGCCTGAGAAAATGTGGGATGAATGTGGCAGGGCAGAGGGCGGGGCTGGGTTGTGATTCCGCACACCCGGCACCTAATTAGGCTGATGAAGCCCGAGAGGGATAAGGCTGACCTGAAGACGGCAGTGCGACAGAGAGAGAGTGTTACGGGCAGCTGCCTGACACCTGTGTGTTTGTCTTTTTGGTTCAGTTTATCATTAAATGATCCTTTATATTGTCAAGCCAGTTCTCGCCTCCTCCTTTCCATTGAACTGCATTACACACTGGAGTCTGAAGGATTACTTTTCATCATTCCTGATCCCCATTCACCTGCATTGTATGGAACTACAGAGCTGATATAATCTTCTAAAAAGCTTTGTGTTTATTTTACGCAGTGGCAGATTTAAGTGGATGCCCTGAGCACCAACAGCCATCTTGTGGAAGTTCCAGAATAACAAAAATATCTTAAATATCTTTAAAAGCACCTTTAATGTCGTACTCATTGGCTTGTTGCTCAACTGACTTTCTGTGATCGTTGAAATTTGAAATGGGAAGCTTCTGTGTTTTTGATCACTCGTGTAAGTTGCACGCATTTGCACTATATGCAGATGCCAGTACGAAATTAATCTGCAAATATACATGCTCAAGATGTTTGATGTTGTTAAACTGCATTTTATGTATACAATATGTTGTTCAATTATAAGGCAAGAATAGAGATAAACCTGCCATCATAAAGAGATCTATCATGCATCCTTAAAATATATCAAACTCAAAACAGTAAAAGTACATTGTAAATGTTCTATTAAATGCACTTCAAGACCATATAACTTAGAATATTGTTTCTAGTTTTTAGCCTAAAGGACCCTTTTGTGCCAAAAGCGTTCTTACTTTTTATATAAAACCTTTTTGTATAAAAGGGTTCTTTGGAGTAAAGAATCATTTTATATAAACCCAAATTAACCACATAAAAGTGAGTTCTGGGAGGTTGCTAATTACCCAAGTCAAAAGAGGTTACCTCCAAGTCTCTATACCAATGCTATTCTGATTCCTTGATGTAGATTAGGTAACTCCTTCAGTTTAAGCCTAATTATTTATTTTTTTCTTCAAGCACCACAAATGAATGATTAAAATGCAAGATTATAACATATAATGTAAATAAAATAATTATAATTCCATAATTAAATGTGTGAGCCTAATTTGGGGAGCTCAACATCTATGCACATACCATTCAAACTGTTCAATGGTCAGAGAAATGAAACCACTCAGCCTGCTCTCAACGCACAGTGATGCTCTACAACAGCAGAAGGAAAGCACTCATATATACACTGGTCAAGACTAGTCTGCTGTAGCATCTACAGACACCAGAGGAATTATCCTGTCAGTAAAGGCTTATTCAATTTCGATGTGCTCCTGACACAGATCAAAGACCCAGTGAGTGACTGTGCTGGGCTGTTTACAATTTACGGCTCTCTACAGCACGAATGAGCAAAGATGTCTCTGGGGACGTAAAGACTCTGGAAAACACCTCTTTAATAATGACCAAACTCTTTCTGCAGCTCTTTTTCTGTTCTCAAAAACCTCCCAGAAGCCTCCTGGGTGTGTGGCCCTTCCAGTAAAGAAGCAAGCTGCAAGCATCATTAGTTTAAAACAGGCTAGTAAGTGCATTAAATTATTCACCCTCTACATCCTTCTCTCCCCTAGCAGCACAGATGCAGTACATCAGGACAACTTTAGCAGCAAACAATGCTTGTTCTTTTACACAGGTGTTGTGCCGATCTGACTCCCCGCCAGATTCGTATTCCCTGCTCACTGATTGGTCGCGGTCCCTAAAGCCCACCCCAACCCTAACCAGTGTAGGAAGTCATTGGTCCATATCCCTAAAGGCCACCCTTACAATTACCTCTAACCATTACCATACTAGGGAGTCGGCACGACAATGGCAATTGGTCAATGTTTATCAGGAGTGAGCTATTGATAAGTATTACAAACTTGATTGTCATGAAATCTTACATGATGCTGGTGCAATCTAATGTAATCAGTTTTGTAGAATTCATTCATGTGGAACAGCCAACACAATAATCATCATTCAGTGGAATGGGGAGGGTGAGGACGATGAGCCTTTGAATGTTGTTTTGCACAACAGAGGATGGTTTGATCACTCTGTTTGACTCGATCACACTTAATATAGCTTAATAATATAGTAAAAAATAAGTAATTACGGTATGTACAAGTATTGATTAGCGATGTCTCTTTGCTCAAACACCAGCTAAAACTTTTAAGTGTTTAGTTCTTTCCTCTTAAATAGGACGCACTCCCAAAAATGTGTGTAAACTTACTATCTGCAAAAACAGCCGATGTAACTGCATCCCACGTTTTTCCTTAGTTATTAATCCTTATAAAAAGTAAGTTGAGGCCCTATTCTATGTAAATACTCTTACCTGTGAACATGGGCACTGAAAAAATATGTGCTGCTTCTGCTCTGGTTCGGTGTGCAACATATAGGCCATGTCATTAATTTGCTCTTCAGAGGCAGTTGGCCTGGTCTTGTCTTTACAGTGTTGTTCTTACCGCTTGTGAGCTTTTAGACCTTCATCAATCTTTGAGAGCTTTTTAAAGGTATTCAACCATGCCACAAGACAGGGAAACAGTCAGCTCATCTAACATACATGAGCTTTGTTGAGCAGGGCGTATGAGGAAGTACAGTACTCACACAGTGAGAGAGAGGAAAAGTAATTAACCGGAAAAAGTCCTCTTTAAAACATTATCTACGCAAGAATGTGAACGCAATGCTTATAGGTACTCAAGCGTTTTTATTTAAACATGTTCCCTTAGCTCATTAGCTGAGACCTTTGTCTACAAATATATATATATTTCAAATTAATATTAATTATATTAATAATAAGATTTTAAATGTTTTTTCCCTCATCTCAAGAATCAATGCTATACTTCTGTATACAAATGTTTGTGCCGTTAAACCAGATATGTAGTTGACCTGAACGTAACTATTGTATTCTGAGAATAGAGATTTGTTACCAAAGTTACGCAAGAATACATAATGTTTTTTTTTTTTTTTTGCAAGAATGCATAAGTACAATGGAACTGCGTGCTTGTAAAGCGTTGGCCCTGCATATGCATCTTGTGTTCTTGTATAGAGAATGCCAACACTTCACTATCACCAATTTTGTTTTAAATTACTGCATGTTGAAAGGGACAATAATACAGTTGCTTAAAACAGATATTAGAGAGAAAACTTTGTGGCGGTTTATATGATCTCTAACAGTCAAATCGTTGCTGTCCTGAAGTAAACATTGAAACCTGGGAGGAAAAAGCAGATGACCGAAAATGAGAAACACTTAATTGGTTCAAGTAACATCTCTACATAACAAGCATAACCCCTTGGATTGTTTTTCCAATTAATCATTTATTGACATCATAAAACAACGTTTTCCAGTTGTGTGTTTGGCCCTGTGCATGACATGGTAAGACTTGAACACATATACAATATTTCTCTTTCCTTCACATGGCTGAAGTCCCTCTGACCGTTATGAAGAAAGTGTCTGTATCAGAGTTTGATGTGAGAATTATGCCCATCTGTAACAGTCTAACACCCTCCATGTTCTTCCCTAAGGTACAGGTACACACACATGGAATACATACATATATATATATATGTCTTCATCCGTCTAACACCCAGCCACTGGGACACAGATAAATTAACATATAACACGTCTCTGTTAAATCAACAATATAAATCTGACCTCTGAATCATGATACAAGTGGAAAAATAAACAAAACAAAATGTCGAAAACTATATTTTCTTATCTTATAACAAGAGAATCAAGGTAAAACATTTGCTTTTAAATTAGTTGTGTTCTATTGGCATCCATACCATTTGCTTAAAGCGATTCATTTGTACATACAGTATATAAACAGTGTTTGATTTAGAGGGAGATGTAATGTGTCTCTTTGAGTCATGTCATGGTTGACATACCTGACCTCAATAATAACAGCATAGAAACACAATCTTTATTACTTGTGGGATCCAATGTAACAGTGTGCAGCAGAGCACTCCATTCAAAGTAAACACACACACACCAGGCCATCACCACATTTAAACAAAACATATACTCTGTCCACTTAAATCTGCACAAACACATGCAGCACACTTAAACACACTTAAAGCGATTCACGCAAAAATGAAAATTCTGTCATCATCTTCTCACCCTCATGTTGTTCCAAACCTGAGTGAATTTGTGGAACACTGACAGCCACCATTCACTTTCATATTCTTTCTATTCCATGAAAAAACAAGTCATACAAGTTTTTTTAACAACTTGAGGGTGAGTGAATAACGGGAGAATTTTATTTCTGGGTGAACTATCCTTTAAAGTTCGCCTCTGTGTCAGTGTTATTACTTATTCTTATAACACACAGGTACAATAATCTAAAGGATGTAGATTTCAGGATGTGTTTTGGGAAAAAGGAAGCACCGTGATTTGATGACGTTCTGCATCAATAACCTGCTTCACCCTCACAACAGCTTATACAGGTGTCACATTGGTCCAATCTTACAGTAATGTGAAACCGACAAGGCCCACAGGCCAATGAGAGTTCTGGAGGGGGCGGAGTTTTGAGGGTGGGTATCACCACCTATGTGAATAGAAGCAAGAAGAAATAGAGAAAATACTAGCAGAGAAAGAAGGAAGAAAAAGAGAACGAGAAGAAACAACAGTGTTGAAAAGATCACACTGATAAAAGCTGTATTGTGTGCGGTTGCAAAGTCTATTGGTCGGAGTTCTCTCACTCTCTCTTTCTCTCCGTCTCGGCACGTCACGAGGGGCGATAAAGGCATTCCAGGACTGCAGGGGAATTTCAGGGTCTTTCGGGGTTTACATTGTGTGTAAGGGCTGTAGTTCATGCATGGCTCTAGGACAGAGGTTATGTTGGTAGTGAGGGCTAAGGGTGTCTCAGAGGCTGCGTGGTATGATGGTGAAGGGTAAGATGGGGCAGCTGGCCTCCAGCTCCAGGGCAGTGAGGAAGCATTCGGTTGCTGCCGCGTCGTTGCCCTGTGCCTGCAGAACTTCACCCAGACTGTTCCACACGTCATGGGCTGTGCTGTTCACCTGCACCGCATCACGCAAGATCTTCTCGGCAAGACTAAACCTCTGCAACTGATGCAATATCAGACCCTTTAGAAATACAGAAAGTGAGACAGACAGAATTGAATGTTCTGACTATTTATTCTGTTCTATTTTATTGTACAGTATATTGTACTGATTACGATTACAGGTACCTTTTTCCCACAAGTCTCTTTTGTGTGTGTACTAATGCTTTGGTAATATTGCATGCAAAACAAGCATGTCAATAAAGTATTAACAACTACAAAAATGTATGCAATTAATGCAGTTTCTGTTATTCACACATCCTGAAACTTCACTGTTTTTCCCCACTTCCTGTGGCTAAAATTGTCATATAAAATTTCCATGAAATACATGCTCGACTCTAAAACAGCACCAACCCACATCTCAGAATAGCACTCTGACATGATATTCTTCTCACCAAACTTGTACAGAGCGGTTTATCTGAGTTACCATAGACTTTGTCAGTTCAAACAAGTCTGGCCATACCCTGTTGACCTCTCTCATCAACATGCATTTCCATCCACAGAACTGCCACTCACTGGATGTTTCTGGCACCATATGGAGTAAATTCTAGAGAATATTGTGTGTAAAAATCCCAGCAGATCAGCAGTTACAGAAATACTCAAACCAGCCCATCTGGTACCAAGAGGCAGTTCTGCGGATGGAAACGGGGATTTTTAAATCCCCTTTTCTCCCAATTTGGAATGCCCAACTCCCACTACTTAGTAGGTCCTCATGGTGGCGCGGTTACTCAGCTCAATCCGGGTGGTGGAAGACAATTCTCAGTTGCCTCCATTTCTGAGACAGTCAAACCGTGCATCTCCGCACATGGAGGCTCATGCTACTCTCAGCGATCCACGCACAAATTACCACGCACCCGACTGAGAGCGAGAACCCCTAATCATGACCAAGAGGAGGTTACCCCATGTGACTCTACCCTCCCTAGCAACCGGGCCAATTTGGTTGCTTAGGAGACCTGGATGGAGTCACTCAGCATGCCCTGGATTTGAACTTGCGACTCCAGGAGTGGTAGTCAGCGTCAATACTCGCAGAGCTACCCAGTTCCCCGGAAACGTCTTGTTGATGAGAGAGGTCAAAAGAGAATGACCAGACTGGTTTGAACTGACAAAGACTACGGTAACTCAGATAACCGCTATGTCCTACACAATATTAGGCAGGTGGTATTAATGTTATGCCTGACTGTGTGTGTGTGTGTGTGTGTGTGTGTATATATATATATATATATTAGGGCTGTCGATTTAACGAGTTAATAACGTGCGATTCATTTTACAAAAAATAACACGTTAAAAAAATTCACGCAATTAATCCCTCCACAATAAGGAAGATTCCTGAGAAATGCAAGCTTGTAGTACCACCTGTTTACTCCAGAGGGCAGTAAGTGAAACTTCAGCTGTGTGAGCAACGCACAGTTTCTACAGTGAAGAAAACACTTCAGTAAGCAGAACAACAAACATGCGTTACGTTCTTGCGTTCATAACACTTGGAGCGCAAATGTGAACTTAGCTATCTCAAGATGTTTTAAAGATTATTTAACTATATTTAACTTGACACAGTGACCTAAACATTTTATTTTTATGACACAACACACCCGAGACGCGACACAAGCATGTCTGACGCAGGTCGTAAGGTCTTTACCTCACAAATATTTAATTACCAACAAGGTTAAGGAGGTGTCCTTTAAACTGTTTCACCGTTTTTACCCAGTCAATCTATTTAAGAACCATGCTCCCTGAAATAGATCCACATTGCCCTCATAATAAATCTCAAACTGATTGACAAATTCACTTGTGAAACGGATTGCTGTGAACTGTGTGCCAATGATTGACTTATGATCAATAATAATATGGTAGTAAACAATACATTGTATTCTAAAGCTGCTTTTTGAATGGTCATATCAATGATGAACTCTTCTGCCACAAGAATGTAATGCATTTTAATTATCTGAATATTTTTTTTAGTTTTTAAGTATATATACGATGACATTGCAAATGTTAATTATCATACCAATAAAGCTTTGTTGACTCAAGAACCAAAGCAAGATGGGCAGGGATGCCAGATGCCAGCAAATACAATCAAGGTTGTAATTAATTTTGATCTTGTATGAGCAGCGTTTATTCTTGCTTAAAGGATTCAGACAGAGTCCACTCTGTTACTGTTAGAACAGTGTCAGACACATAAACAGACACGCACACACAAAAGAAGGTCAGAGAGAGAGAGAGAGAGAGAGAAAGACAAGTTTGACAGAGACAGGGGTAATACTTCCCGCTGCTGCTGCTGTCTAACTAAAGGGGAGTTCCTTTATAAGACATGACATTTCTGCTTACTATTAAGAGACACACACACAAAGCCTGAGATCGCAGAATGTGATCACACTCAAACTATCACACTCTCTCTGCCAAGCTTATATATACTGGACTTATTGTCTACTATCTACTAACACTGGATTGAGGTTCTCATTCGTTCTCTCTCTCTCTCTCTCTCGCTCTCGTTGGTGCGGCTATCCTTATGAGGACTCTCTATAGACATAATGATTTTTATACTGTACGAACTATAGATTCTATCCCCTAACCCTAAACCTAACCCTCACAAAAAACTTTCAGCATTTTTACGTTTTCAAAAAAACATAGTTTAGTATGTTTAAGCGATTTGAGTTGATTGATTTGATGGGGACACTAGAAATGTCTATATTTACAGCATAATACCCTTGTAATATAAACACCCCCCCCCCCCCCCCCCCCCACACACACACACTTGACTAGACATACAGGTTGCAAGTAGTGAATATGTTGTGACCAGAGGGTGTGTTTACACAGAACCAGGAATTAATTTATTTTATTTTATTCTTTTGGTATTTACATTAAAGACCCCATAAAATTGCTTGGGAACCCCCAAGAGAACAAATACTGATCAAATGTATACCTTGAATGCACTCAGTCCAGTATGGATAATAGCATCTACCAAATGCAGAAATGTTATGAAGGTTGAAGGCATAATTTTTGGAGACTGTGTGTATACATGCTCACCAGTCTCTGCATGGTCTTGACGTGGGTGGGACTGATGGACAGCGCCTCCTCATACCAGCGCTTGGCCTCGTCCACGTTCCCCCGCAGCTCTGCCACCTGACCCTTCATAAACAACACATTATGGGACATGGGGACCAGGTTGGCTGCTTCCTGTGTACACGCTGTGGCCTCCGCCGCCTTCCCCATTCCAATATACACCTCCGCTGTAGAGGCAGAGAGGATAAGAGATAAAGATGTGAAGGAGTGATAGAGGAAATATAGAAAGATTTATTGTTGGGGGTAACTGATCAGAGTCGATTATCTGATCTGAAGTCAAACAGGAAATGAGATTCTCAAACAGGCTTTTATATCATCATCACACCTCAAAGCTCTAACGGTTTCTCTCAAATTCAGGTCATAAACAGCAATGAGCAGGTGATGATAGAGGGGGACTAACTGGAGACAAATGATGGAGGTGTCTCTTCCCTCTTCAGGTTTCAGACAACAAACACTATCAACAACAAGTGAAAATGACTACTAAACGAGCTTCACTCTTGACACCTATTTAACCCTGCCAAGCTCTGCCAGGGTTTCCTTACTTGGCTTGATGACAGGCAAACCGATTAAAGAATAATTAGACTTAACGGAGTTGACTGTATTATCCTGAGACAACAAATTAAAGCATCCACACAGGGAAATAAGGAATTAGCGGTGGGTGGAATGATCCGAATTTATTTCACCGTTTGCGTAATTTTATATCACAGTAATATATTTAGTAAATTGATAAATTGTATATATATCACAATACAGTTATTTTTTAATGTTTTATCTATGACATGTATTCTTTTTAACTTAAATATTTCAAAAACTAGAAGAAACTTCATCTCATTTTATGTTTGGGCTTTATAACAAATCAATAATAATGGCATCATTACAAAAAGCTATACATTATTTAACACTTGAGTAACAAAAGACTAAAAACAGTAATATAATTATAATACATTGTACATTTTCTAGTTACAATTACATTATAATATGCAACATGTCAAAACTAAATTGCTTTGATTATAATTAGTGCTGTCAGTCAATTAACATTTTTAAATCACGATTAATCGCATCATTTTTCCGTAGTTAATCGCGATTAATCGCAGATATTGAAAGTGCTGAAATTTAACTCTAAATATCCTTCTTTTCCTGTCATAATGCATTTCTTTCCATTTTAAGAAAACAAAACAAAATGTAACAATATAATGCTTTATTAACATTTTCCAAACAAAGACTTCCACAATATAAAGATAGAAATGCACTAAAATAGCACCAATTCATGTAATATTAAACATTTCCCAAAGTCTAAATGGGAGTTTGACATATTAAAAGAAGTAATCCCCCCATAGGTTGCATTATCATTGCAATGAGCATTAAATCTCTCAATCTCTCATCCTCCACAATATCAAACTTCCAGTAGATTTTGGCTATCTGCTTTTTTACAGCAATCGTGAAGACATGTTCACACATTTTGGTGATAGTTAAGACTTGGCGTGCTTCTGTGATAATTAAAATGCACCTTACCTGGGCTGAAAAATGCTTGATTGTCCCATCTGGGCTTGTTTTGTACAACAAATTGAGTCAAGAGCTCCTTTAGTCATCATTTGATCATGAAACAGCTGTTGTTGTATGTGTTTGTGGTGTGTACATCAGTGTAACTCCGGGCGGATAAGTCGAAAAAGTTTCGCCCTTCTAACCAGTGTTTATGCTGCATTAACGGTAAATGCGTTAATCGCGATTAAGAAAAATGTATTCGTTAAAACATTTCAATTTACCGTACGCATTACCGTGTTAATTTTAAAAGCTCTAATTTGTAATTACTTAAGCAGTCTATACTGGAAGCGATAATCTGTGCCATAGTATGCAGATTAGACTATGGTTTTCAGATTTTCTAATTCACACTGCAGATATACCATGGAATAAGCAGTACAGCAGAATCTACACCTATTGACACATTTCTAACATCGCACACGATGTATACCATCGTAATGCCCAGCCCAAATTGTAACTGTTTTGAAAATGCAATGAAATAAGCATACAGTAGGTTCGGCATGGATATGTTTGGAAAAATGTGAAGCTTTGTCTGCAATCAGCATCTCCGTGTTAGTAATGCAAATTGCAAAAGCATCCAGTGTAATTTCACCAAGTTAGATGCTGTTTTGCCAATGTATTATCAGAGACAATGGCAGCTATTAATAACAACATTGTTTCACTAAGGATACAGTGAGGAATATTCTGTCTATTTTTAAAAATGGTGTGCTCTTAAAATGTGAGCCAGTTATTTTACAGCAGCACTATTTTTTTTCTTCATTAGGTACAGCACAAAAAAAAAACAACCAGATGAATAGAACCCTTTTTTTGTGAGTTATAGCAATGAGAACATGGCTTGTGGGCTTGAGATTCAAATTAGGATGGAAGGTATGGCATATACCTGCATGAAGCCAGATCTGTGCGAGGGTCATCCAAGGGTGGAGGGGTCCCTGTTTTGGAGCGCTGCTCTGCAGGGAGGAAGCCACCTCTGACAGTGCCTGCTCCACCCGTGAGGCTGCTATGGAGGTGGCGTGGATGGAACCTGCAGTGGAAACACAGACAGTGAGCAATGGCACAACCATTGGAGCTTCTCTCTATTTAGGGTTTGACTCTATATATCCACAACACTCCACATATTAGGGGTTATGTGTTTCAGGACTCTCTGACTGAAATTACTGAACTAGTATCACCAGATAGCTAAACTCTGTCCTCGCATATTTAATACATAGGGGCCGGCTTTGAAATGTCTTAATTCCATAGGGTTTGAAGGCTTCATGGAGACAAGGAAACAATGATTTCTCATCTCAGTATTCATGTTTGCAGAAAAGTGGCCCTCCAGGAGCAGGGATGAAAACCTGAGTTTAATTTAAGAGATTAAATATCATACAGGCTTGAGGGTCTGAGACATTTTCTAGAATCTGAATGCATGAAAATGATTCAGAAAACTAACATTGTGGACTCTGCTGTCGAAGTTTAAAAAATGTGGACAAAACTTGAAGGGTGCTTTCACACTTAAGTTTGATTGTTTGGTCCAAACAGAGTTCTATTTCTACCCTCTCCTCCTGCAGATTTAGTTTTTGTTGTATTATTTAGGTCTGAACTGGCACACAATTTCACTATCAATGCGGCAGCTATTTACCAGTGTAATTAGGTAATGGCCTAGTAACAGAAGATGCCAGTTTCAATGTGTTATTGAAGCATTTGTATATTGGATTTACAATAAAAACTTGCATTGAATGATCAAAGATGTGAAGACTGTTAGCGTGGCTTCCACGGGCCGACAAAAGATATTTGAAAAAATGTGATCGGACAGAGTTTGGGAAACGGTGTTCATACCAACCTAATGAAAATTTGACATCAGACAAAACTGGCTGTGCATCAAAAGCACTAGTGAGAAAGCACTCTTACACAAAACACATACACATCCAGCACAGGTATGTTCATAGTAGATAGTGAGCATGTTTAAATGCACACCAATATGCTGATAACTTTTAAAAATTGGTTAATTCCAAAAATCTGACCACGCAAAAAACAAACAAACAATCACAATCACGTTCAGAACACGGGCATACATTGGACAAGCTGGTAAAAATGCCGGTAAATGTGTTTACATGCAATACAAATTCAGGTAAAAAATCTACCATGTTGATCAGTTTATGCAAAAACGGATTTCCTTTATACAGTTTATATGGTCATAAACAGTTTAAGGCATTTACACACATCAGCTTATTAAGCATAATTGGCATAAGATTGTGCATGAAGCTCTAATAAGTTTTAGGAAAGCAGCAGCAAATATGTAAAGGATTAGTTTACCTAAAAATGAAAATCCTTTCATCATGCCCCCCCCATGCCATCAAAGGTATGTTTGACTTTCTTCTGCTGAACACAAACGAAGAATATCTTTGTTCTGTAGGTCCATACAATGCAAGTGAATGGTGATCTGGCCTTTGAAGCTCCAAACAGTCAGCATAAACATAATCTATTAGACTTAAGTGGTTTAGTCAATGTCTTCTCAAGCGATCCAGTTTGTTTTGGGTGAGAACAGACCAAAATGTACATCTTGACAGCAGCTTCCTTGGCGATCATTTCATGCTCTTCCAATAGCACCATCTAGCGCTCTGCACACTAGGAAGTGTAATCAAGCTAGAAATCATGATCGTGCCTAGAGACTTAATGGCAAGATGTACAGTAAAAAAAAAAAAATGTTTTTAGAGTTTTATTTTAGTCTGTTCTCACCCAAAACAAACCGGATCACTTCAGACAACATTGATTAAACCACTGGAGTCGTATGGATTATTTTTATGCAGACTTTATATCCTTTTTGGATCTTCAGCAGCCTGATGACCATTCACTTGCATTGTATGGACCTATAGAGCTGAGATATTATTCTAAAAATCTTAATTTGTGTTCAGCAGAAGAAAGAAAGTCATACACATCTTAAATGGTATCAGAGTAAATGATAAGAGAATTTTCCTTTTTGGTTGAACTATCCCTTTAAACCTTGCATTTGAAGCACTGGCTGCAACATACAAATTTCAACCAGAGCAACAGACCAATGAAAATGAAGCATGTCTTCCTGTCTGAATAGGATAGTCTGGGCATGCCCTGGGAATAGATTCCAGGGGAGATGGTGGGAGGTAACCCCCACAGTAATCAAACCAAGCAAGAACAACGCCCCCATTATTTATACCATGAGCAATGTAAACGCTTCATGCTGCAACCCACCGAATATTCAAACCAAATCTACACCCTTGTCTTCTAATACAATTGTACCAAAAAATTGTCCAGATTTGGCCTTAGTTGCTTTTTAATTTGCCAGATTCAGGATATGAACCACAAAGAATGAACAAAAGACACCACAAAAGTTTCCTGCACTGAGTGAACTGAAATGAAATTGCAGTTCAGCAATCACAGTGCCTATTTGTCTGGACATGTGGCTGCCCAGCAGAGGCATCAGTGTGGTCATTAAAGTCTCTGAAGATCCTAATATGTTCCTCTGAACCCCAACAGAGTCTTCATGAGTCATAGGCTGACTTTATTGACCAGACCAGCAGGATATAAAGCACATTCAGCCTGAAATCGATCCATGTACATCCCAGTTTCTCTCTCTTTCTCTTTAGCAATGAGCCTGTTGAGTCAAATCCATGGCTGCTGCTCCTATGTTTAGAGTTTCTATAGTGACTGTGGACAAAGGCATGGATCACTGGACAAAACACCAAGGCTAGGAGTTTAAAAGGCTTCCAGGGGATCTCTTCTTGAATGTCATATACCATAGCCTTGCAGGCCACAAGAATTAACAAATATGAGCCATAAAATAGAATGTTTGGTACATGAGTGTTCCTCAATAATGGATTATCAAGGTCATATAGAAGTCTTATACAGAACTAGACTGATAATGGTTGACCCAGTAAATGTTTCACACAAACTACTAAAGTAAAGGAAACCATCAGGCAGGTGAGGGGTCACAGAGCTGGTGCCACTCTTTAGGCTGAGTTTCATGAGACTTATCTAAAGACTAGATTGTAGATTTATTAAGAGCTTCACTTTTCTCTTAAGCACATGCGTGTACACACGCAAATTCAAACAGACTCTCATGATGCATCAGATCTGGCTGTAGGATGAGCATGACTATGGAGCTCCATGCTAACAGCGGGAGGAGCTTTTAAACATCATCACACAAACACAGAAAAAGCAAATATGTTTTTAAAGAGACAGTACTCTTTTCACCAGAACCTAAATATTCAGTGTGCTTTTTTTTGCCATAATTTTTCAAAAACGTATTTTATACGAACAAGCAATTTTAAGTTTATTTAGATTTGATTTATAAATTTCAGAGGTGTTTATTAATGCAAAAATTGTTGCCACAAAGTTATGAGTGTTTGTGAAAGTTTTGGATGGGTGTTAAAGTGTTCTGGGTTGTTGCTATGTGGTTGCTTACTGGACAAAGTCTATGATATTCTGATCACTAGGTGTAGCTCCTCCAATGTAGTTCAAAATCTGAGATGTTTTCGATGTATTGTCTGACAAGTAAAAATAGTTAGTCTGATTGCTTAGAAAAGTAATAGCATACCTCTCCTCAACAAGCTGCACAATTCCAAGCATAATTAAAAGTCCATACCATAAACAGTGTGAGATGAGTTACAGTTTTGTTTCAATCCCTGACCCTAAATATAAACAATTGTAATTGTGATCTTTGGCTTGGATCAAACAACAAGCCAAAATTTTCACAGGCTAAGATTCAATTTGGATCTCATGTCCATCCTTCTTGCCTCTACATGAGCACCTCTCAGTGAGATCTTGAAATCATTACAGTGCTCCTGTGCTCTGAAATGCTTCATTACCATGTTAACAGAGCCCAGACTCAGAGGAGCTGCTAAACTTGAGACACTAAAGGAAATAAGAGCTTTTGGTCTATGCTCCAGAGACCTGGGTGCTATTCCATCAGATAGCTCCCACTTTATATCAAGTGTTCCTAATGACAAATAATCAATATTTAAACAATAACTTTTGAAGTAATTACAGGATCAGTAAAATTCACCCTTATAACACTTTTGGTTGATTTTACTCAGGTTTCAAACTTAATTTTAATATAAAATTAAAAAAATAAACAAACATGGATTAAACGGCAGAATGTCAGATGGAATTAAAAAGGCTTATGTCTAATTTTGGATTAATGGATGAAAAATTAAGAGTGCTTTTTAGACAAGGTCACTACTTTCCTCAGGCAACAAATCAATTTAGATTAGTTTACAATTTTTTTTAACCACAGAGTGAAAAGGAAAGTGATTTGCCATGCAACCATGCAAACAAAGAAAAAACTAAAACAAATACTGAATTCTGATAACAAGAGACTAGAAGCATCTCCCTATCCTTAACTATGAGTAATAGTAATAGTGATGCATGCATTAGCAAGCACAACTAATGATTAATAGTAACAAGTCAGAATACAAACAGATCTGAAAGTGGATTGTTTACACATTTTTTTGTGTATTTAAGTGTCTGGCTTTGTGCAGCTGTGTGTTACACCCCATTTGAAAGGCCTGGAACAACAATACTGTCTCTTTAATTATTAAGAACTGAGGCCAAACGAGCGCATTTATGTCTCTTTCCAGCACAAAGAGGACTAGGAACACAAAATGCCAGGAGAGGACACACAATAAGAGGGCAAACAAAGGTAAGAGGCAATGTGTCCACTAAACACACAATGTGGGAGTGTGTTAACAGACAGGTGGTGGGTGCACTCTGCCAAGGGGAGAAGGCCAGCAGGGCAATGAAGCAGGTGTATGTATGTGTGTATAGAGGCAGAGCAATAACAGCAAGAGCTACTTACAAACCCCAATTAAGGAGTCAAAACCATGAAAGAAAGCATCTGGAAGGTTGCCTTGAAAATCAAAAGAACAACATAAACACAAAAAAGGGGGCAATTACTCACCAAAATCTTTAACAAAAATAACAACAGAAATTTTACTAAGAAAAAAAAAAGGAGGAGGGAAAAAAAGAGAAATATAACACAAACCCTGATGGTAAATTCGGCTTAAGCTAGTAGCTGCATTTTGGAACATGGAAGCTGGTCAAAACTGGTCATTCGTGGCCCAGACTGGAAGGCAATAGGCTTCCAAGCTGGTTTTGGAGCATGGTGCCTGGTTGACCATGCAACAACCAGCTTAAACCAGCCAAGGACCAGCTTGGGCCAGCAAATAATCAGCTTGGAATAGTCAATGATCAGTTTGAACCAGCTTTGAACCAGTTTGGACCAGTTTGAACCAAACAGTGCCCAGTTTTAACCAGCTGATAACCAGCTTGAACCAGCCAATGACCAGTTTGGACCAACCAATGATCAGCTCAAACCAGCCAGTGACCAGCTTGGGCAATCTTAGACAAATTAAAAACCAGCTACCATATTTCAAAATAGAGCCAGCAGCTTAAGATGCATTTTCCATTATGAAAAGAAAATTGCTTTTTGTCTTTCTTTATACCACAAACCAAAAATATTGAAGGATTTGGTCCAGAGTATTGGCCTTGTACACCTAGTATCTGTGATTCCCACGGGCTGCAGCAGATATAGACTGGCAGGTGCCAAGGTGTGAAACATATTGTGTGTGTGTGTGCAAATAAAATGTTTTGTATCTACAGCATAGTGAGTAGTATTACAGTAGTAGAGAACAGTGAATCAGATGCAGAATATTCAAGAAGACAGAGATAGCGAGTATTTACACTTGGTCAATTCATGCGTTTTACTGTTTGGACAGCTATTTAAACATGAATAGACCATGTGTGTACTTAAATGACCTATGGAAGCCCAAAGATAACAAAGAAAATGTGGCAGATAACAGCTTTTGCCTATTGTACCATAATCAGTGAATCTATTTTTACTACTTTAGCCTCCTACTGTTCTTAGTTTTTATGTGCCACATCACGTCCAGAAAAAATGTTGCTCGGATTTGGATCTTCATAGAAGAACTTCATTATATATTTGCACATAACACTTGAAAAATAGATCACATTATGTGGCCAAGTGTAAATGGAATGTGTATACCCAAATGCATAGCAATATGGTCGATTGAGACAAGTGACTATGCACAAAATGTAAAGAGATTAAAAGAGAGAAAAAGCCTTAGATGGTGAGAAAGAAGGCAAAATTGCAGTATGAGTGAGTTTTAGATGAACACATGAAATCTCTTGATGTACACTCTTCTCTCTCTCTCTCTCTCTAATGATAACATTGTGGTGGCTCAGTGCTGGATATGATCCGGTGTCTTAAACGGCTAGCTGATAGCAAGTGTCACTCCCTCTCTGTCTTTCATTTCCCCAGGAGCCTCTCAGTGGAGATTAAGAGCTTAGTGTCACTCTCACGGGCCACTGGATCCCTGAACCCACACTATCACAACGCCATCACATTATCCAGCCAGAGGCATTTAGAGTCTTATAACAGCCCTGTACTCACTGAATGCCTCTTGCAGCTGATCTTAACCATAACTGGACAAATCATTGAAGGCTACATTTACACCCTCCAGAGATCTTGATACCTGGACACAATTTTGAAAGTAGGCTATTTTTGAACACTGCTCCCTTTGCCCTCATCATGTTAGGGGATGTCACAACTATCGATTGTTGTCAGTAAAAACTTACCACTTCTCTTTGAAATGAAAGAGGTGTGATCAATTAAACTAGTGCATCTAATATTTCTCAATGACTCTTGCCACATATTGCATAGGCCCATTTTAGCATCCAATTAATTCACGTAATTCACTCAATCAAATATTTCTTCTTCTAGAGCTTCTGGACAACCTTCTCGGAGAACTATTTTCAACTATTAACAGTTAGTGGAGCTGTTTGGGCAAATTTATACTTACAGGCAAACAGGCTTCCTTTATTTTGGCAAAAACGATCCCAAAATTATTTTTTTTTTCTGCTAAGGTGTTTGGTGATATTTCTTCTGTTTGCACACATCCCTGAAATACTTGACCTAGGAGAACTTGGCTAGTCAAAGAGCATAGATGATTGTTCGCTTGAACATGCCATTCTTTATATATTTATTTTTCTCATCAAACTAATTTTAAAACGTTATGGGTAGTATTAAACACTGGCTTAATTCGCCTAGGGTGTTTTAGTTTGTTCAGGAGAATAAAGTTCAGCATTTTCCATTGTATAAATTATGCTTTAATGTTCACCCACTTAATGACATAGACGCATGCATAATCTCCCTCGATTTTTCAAAGGCTTATGTAAATGTGACCTGAAAACATCTGAATTTGTTTTGTAAAAATGTGTTATTGGGCTAATTAACATCAACACATTAACAGTGTTGGGTGTAATCTGATTACAAAGTAATTTGTTACAGTAATCAAATGACCTTTTTTTACTCTGAAAGTAGATGTAATGCACTACATTTTAAATTCTTGTAATCAAATTACAGTTACTGACTTCCAATTAAGGTTGTTACATTTAAGTACATTACTTGGGTTACACATATCTCTAAAATAATATTATTTATGTGTTATACATTTCAAATATTTACAGACCTCCATTAGACCTGTAGAAAATGGGGTCTTTGAAAGCAAGTTAAAAGTAAAGTAACTAGCAATGTGATTACTTTTTGCTGAAGCAATAATCAAGTAATTTGATTACAATTTTAAATAATGAATTAGTAACTTGAAGTGGATTACTTTCTTTGAGTAATGTACCCAACCCTACACATTACAAAGTTGGAGCTGTCATTGCTTGACGGTCTTTGAAGACTTCAATAATAGGCCTGCAAAGCTCATGCACTGTCAACAGCAGCAAACAAGTCACAAATCCCACTCAATAAAATCACACACACATTGGGCTACTGGGCACGGGATTAGGGCAGGGCAGGGCAGAGCAGTGCGGTTAGTGGCAGGGGATTGGCTGGTGAGCAGAAGGTCATGCTAGATTATTGGCCGAAAAAAAAAAAAAACCTCATGGTGCATAGTGCATTACTGGCTGAGGAGAATTGCTGGTGAGGGGCGTGGTCACAGAAAGCATGGCTGCTGCGCCTCTGGGTGGATTCAGTCTTGGGTGGAGATGGAGAATAGTAGGATGGAAGAGGAAAGAGAAGAGAGACAAGTTCTGACCCCAAAAGGGAGGAAGAGGTGTGACAGCTAAAAATGAAAAGAAGGTGAGAACAAAGTGACTTTTGTGGAAACAAAGTACAGAGAAATAATCTGACCCAGTGAACACAAAAAGATAAATGTAATGCTAAAAGGAATAAATAACCAGAACTGAATTGCTGGAAAAGGAGAGGATAAGGCTAAAAAGAGGACTGATGAATTAGGCAGGATGACGTGTTTACTGTCTGCATACACAGCACAGAAATCCTCCACCATCAGTGCTGGGCAAACACAGCAAATCACCACCTGGTCTCATTTCAGACCCTCTTTATCTAATTACCTTACTCAGTGCTCTAGATACTAGGAAAAAATCCACTCATAAATTAAGATAAAAACAGAAATGACTCAAAGCAGTTTTTCACATAGTATTTGATGAAGGCCCACGGCTTGTTTCGGAATTCAAGGGATCTCATACTTTATTTTATTTGGTGATTTTTAGGAATAATAGTATTTATTCTATTTCCTCCTACCTAAATTACCACCACTGGATGGGCAAGATGCAGCTTTGTTTAGATGGTCTTTTTGAACTGGGGAGAAGGTTTTGAGCTCTGAAATTTACAGTATGTTTTCATAGTACATCTAACTCCTTTATTTCAAGAGATTTTCCATGAAAACTAGATTTTCCATGATATGACCCCTTTAAAGAATGCATGACAAAGTACAGTAACTATAAAGGTCATTCATTGTAATTCTAGTTAAATAAATATTCGGGGTTCAATTCAAGTTAAGCTCAATCGGCAGCATTTGTGGCATGATGTTGATTAACACAAAAAATTATTTTGATCATCCCTCCATTTCTAAAAAAAAAAACAGTGAGGCACTTACAATGGAAGTGAATGGAGCCAATTTTTGGACAAAAATTTGAAGCTTATAATTTTATAGAAGTAATTACGTTAATTATTCTGTTAATACTATAAAGTTGTTTAAATCGTAATGTTAACAGTCATTTTAGGGTTTGTTGTCATTACATCATCATGGTAATAAAGTTGTCAAATTGGATGTAACTTTCCACAGAATGGTTAGTAAGTGATTTTATCACACTAAAACCAGGTTTACATGGATATCCTTTATGTCTTGTGGCTATACTTTTGAAATAGTAAGTATTTAAATGTTTACGGATTGGCCCCCATTCACTTCATTGTAAGTGTCTCACTGAAACAAAGATTTTTGCCTTTTTTAAAGAAAGTTAAAATGACTTTTTGTGGTAATCAATATTATGCCACAAATGCTGTAGATTGAGCTTAACTTGTACTGAACCTGCAATATTCCTTTAAGTATGTGTGTGTGAGAGAGAGAGAATGAGTGAGCAAGAGAGACATTTGGAGGAAATACAGATAAAATGTCAATAAGCTGATGTCATACAAAGGGAGGCAAAAAGGACGTTTCCACAATAAATATAGAGATATAGAGAATAAGATGGTAGTATGCATGTATGCTCACCTGTTTCTGGATCACTGAAGTCAGGTAGTGTCATGGCGCTCAGCTGGCGACGGTCAGCGATAGCTCTGTCTAACAGACTGCTCCCCCTACCAGAATCACTACAGACACAGACACAGACACACACACATACTTATGAGGACTCTCCATAGACATAATGATTTTATACTTTATGAACTATAGATTCTATCTAGGTATATTAGTATACCTAACTCTACCCATGATCCTAACCCTCAGAAAAAAACTTTCTGCATTTTTACATAAAAATGATTTTTTAAGTGATTTGAATTATGGGGACACTAGAAATGTCCTCATAAACCACATTTATAGCATAATACCCTTGTAATTACCAGTTTGTAACCCCCCAAAAAAGTCCTCGTAAACCACCAAAACCAGCCCCCCCACACACGCACACGCGCACAGAATGATGAAACCCTCAGAAATTTCACATCTCACGCATTTAGACAGATCTCAAAATCTCATGACACACTACCACAGCACACACATTCAATGACAATGCCTCTGTAACTGACATTATTCTAAAAATAAAAATAATGCCAAAATGCAAGGGTGATGTGGGTGATTTGTTGGAGTGTAGCTATGCGGTTGTGTTCTTAGTGTTTCTTTAGCATGTTGTTAAATGTCATTCTAATTTTAGGCACAACCTCAATCATCATTCACTTTCATTGTATGGAAAAAAGATGCAATAAAAGTAAATGGTGACCGAGTCTAAAATTCTGCCTTACATATACTTTTGGAAGAAAGTTATACAGGTCTGGAACAACATGTGGGTGAAGAAATTACAGAATTTTCATTTTTGGATGAACTATCCCTTTAAAAAAAATACAAAGAAATCCAAGATTGGTAGAAATACAGACACAGATCTTACTGTTTCATTTGGTATACTAGACTAATTTCTCTGCCACGCGTGTTTCAAGAAAACCCCAATCACAGAAATGCTAAATCTGGCACAGTCTCTTAAAAGCACACTGTCCATCCACTTCCCAGCAATAACACACCAGCTACCAAGCAGTCTGCTGAGAACTGTACTTCCATGGTGACTGAAAATTAGATGTAGGAGGGGCCTCAGCAACCTTGGACGGAGTGGATACTGCTCAGGGTCTGAGGAGGACTATGAATATGAGAAAGTGGCAGGGTTTAGGGAAGAAAGACCCGAGGGGTCATGGCATATTGGTACTACCCAGTGTATGGAGAGGGACTCTGAATATGAGGCAGTGGCGAGGTTTGGTAACCGTGTCCAGATGCTAATTGGTCTCTAGTGGGCTGTCACTGGGTTCTGAGTTCAGGACAGTTTGACAGGAAAAGCTGGAATGTTTTGACAGGAAGGGGCTGCTATTCAAGCCATTAACACAAGAGAGAAAGAGAGAAAGTAGGACTGATTCCTGGTATGCTGCACTGGTATGAGCTGTGCTTTTATTTATTTTTAATGAATGTGTAGTGAGATCCTCACAGTCAGAGAGACATGCTGTGCCGTCTTATGTGTGAAGGTGCTTGCAGACACTTGAGCTTCTAGCATTCATGTGTCAACAGCTGCAGTGTGTGTGTGTGTGTGTGTGTGTGTGTGTGTGTGTGTGTGTGTGAGTGTGTGTGTACCTGGGGTTGGTGAGGTTGTAACAGGACTTCCAGATCTGCAGCATGCGTTTGCAGGTGAGTAATGCCTCTTCGGGGCCTCGACACAATGTCTCCAACTTTACCTTTGTGAATAAAAGACTGCAGAGACAAAGAAAGGTTAAACTCAAAACTTCAAACTTCTATCTCATCTTCTCACTTTATTGTTTTTCATCCAATCATCTCTTCTTTCTTCCTGAATATCCAATAAAGTGTTGTTAAGAAACAGAGTGAATTGAAGAGAGAAGAGTTGAGTTTATTTAACACAGATTAAGGTGAATCGGTCTCTGGAATTTTTATGGAAAACTGTAACCTGTGTCGAGGAGATTCTGCGTTTTCTGCAAATAAATGGAATGAATAGTTCCAAATAAACATCGACAGTGGTCATCACTAGATTTACCTCTTAATATATGATATAAAGAAATGAGCAATGAGAGATAAAAAAAATGAGAATATGAACACCAAGTTCAGATTTGAGGATATGTACAGAGTATGTATTGCATATTTGTAGTATACCATGTGCTGAATTGTGTATTGAGTTTATGTATTGTGTATTTGTGGTGCATTGTGTTTTATATTGTGTATACTTTGTTACTGTGTTATATATTTTGTTTGTGTATTTGCGGTGTGTTTTGTTTAATGTTGTGTATGTGTTGTGTTGTATATGTTTTATATTTAGTGCTGTCAAAGGTAACACTAAATTAATTTAACGCCACTAATTTTTTAATGCCGTTAAAGCATAATATGAACCTTTGAATAAACCGTAGTTCACGAGAAGCAAGTCAATTCGCACAAACATTGCTAACATCACATGTAACATGGTGGGAGACATTATGCAGAGACCTGCGCCAAGCATATTATCAATGTAGCACAGCAGAAGCAGAAGAACATGCCCGCAAAAGGACAGATAGAGCTCCTAACATTGTCACATCATTGCAGTGGCAAAACCGCTGCCATTTGGACACCAGCCTTGAATTGAGAGGCGTGGTGCGAGTGCGAGGCTAAAGTCTCGAGGTGCGGAGCGTGAGGCGATCGTCTGTGTTCCGCGACTGCTACCAGGTCCTTGAATAAAATATAACGTGCGAATAAGGGCAGCTGGCTAAGTTTATGGTGCCACCCTAGGGAGTTGTGCCCAACACAGACTGCATAATATGTGTATAGGGAGCGGCGGTACTGATTGCCGGCTAACGGAATCCCTGCTGCTGTCTCCAAGGTTATGTCACAGCATCTGTTTGATAGTGCACTAGCCAATTCAGAAGTTGAAGACATTGCTGGAAGCCTGCAGGTAATCTACACTGTCTTTAACCTATTTAATCCCACCAGGACTGTCAATTTTAAATGACAGTGCAGACTTTTTTGCATGTCTGTCAAAACTCCATAAAAGAAGCAAATAAATCCTGTCATAATACACTTACAATTACCATATTTTGTAAAAAAAATTTAATTGAGTTGTGCTGTGTTCATTTTCTGTTGTTCAACTCTGTTGGTCAGGTAGGTTTTGTGTGAATGACTGAAAAATACATCTTGATGAAGCATATTTAGTCCACTCATGTTTATAAAGATATTGTGATTAATCACAATTAACTTGGCTTGCTGTGTGCTGCCCTCTCTGTCTCTGCCTCTGGCATTTGCAATCTTTTTGTTTTCTAATGTTTGCACTTGTCAAATCATCAGAAATCAATCCATAGTTTGCTTGTCTCATACCTTTACTTCATGCTTCAGTGAAGAGTTCTCTGCAGCATATTATGAAGTATGGGATTCTTCAGTAATGGAATCTACTCTACACAACTTGGATGCTGACAAACATCTCAGTTACTTCAACTCTACATGTGCCTCTATTCTGGACACCATTGCTCCAACAAATCTTAAAAATCATAATCTGGGGCCTGTTCCCTGGCATTATTACATGTCACATTCTCTCAGACAGGTTTGCAGACAAGCTGAGCACAAATGGAAAAAGATAAACTTCAGGTTTCATATGAAATCATTAGAAATTCTCTCACTATGTTCCAGAGGGCAGCTAAGTCTGCAAAGTGCAAATACCTCTCTGATCTGAGTACAAAAAACGGTCATAAACCCAAAGTTCTTTTCTCCTCATTGACTCTGTGTAAAATCCCCTTGTAAAACTCTTTCCTGAGACTTCTACATCTCTTTGAGAAAGTTTTGGGAAGTTTTTCACAAATAAGATCATGGCTATAAGATCTCAGTTGTCTCATACTGGGTATACTTTGACTGATGTTCCTTTATACTCTTCTACATGGTCCGTATTTGAGGTGGGGTTGGCCCGGGTCTGTTCTCAGTAATCGATAAGTGTTTATATACAGGTACCGATCCTGCCGGTCTTAAACTTGCTGTGGTGTCACCGTATCTTAAAAAAAACAAATCTTGATCCTAATCACTGAAGCACTGAATCTGCTCTTTTAAGAGTCTCAAATGACATCCTTCTCATGACTGATACAGGGAAATCCAAGCTCTAGTCCTATTAGATCCAAGCACAGCATTTGATTTGGTTGACTATGACATACTCCTATCTCGCCTGGAGACATGTGTGGGTCTTCGTGGTACTGTATTAAAATGGTTTCACTCTTATTTGTCAAATAGGTGGTTTACTGGGGGTTTGGGGCATCATATTTCTTCTAACATACCTCTTGGTTGTGGTGTTCCGCATGGTTCAATTCTTGGTCTGGTGTTGTTTTCCCTGTATTTTCTCCCTCTGGCCTCTATTTTTGAAAAATGTGGTGTCTTTTAATTTATATGTTGACGACACCCAAATCTATCTTCCCTTACACTGTAACAATAAAAACTCACTTCAGCCACTGTTAGATTGCCTAATCGAACTTAAACTATGATTTCAAGTAATTTTTTAAACCTTCACAAAAAGAAGTCTGAAATAATTTTGTTTGGCCCTAAGGGAAACAGTGTTTTTGATTATGATCTCGGCTCTCTTGCCTCATATAATACGCAGTGTGCCAGAAACCTGGGTGTCCTATTTGACAGCAGCCTAAAGTTTGACAGACTGCTGTTGTTTTTTTTCATCTTCACCTTCTTTATAAAGTGAAGCCCTTTTAATCCATGAGTAATTTTGAAACTGTAATCCATGCCTTTGTAACATCTCGGCTAGACTACTGTAACTCGCTGTATTACGGCATCTCTCAAGTCTTCCATTTCTCGTCAGCAGCTAGTACAAATGTAGCTGCTAGGCTTCTCAAAAGGAAGTGCAAATATGACCATATTACGCCATTCTAATTTCTTTGCACTGGCTCCCTGCCAAGTATAGGATTGATTTTAAAATTGTATTATTTGTCTACAAAGCCCTCAATAATCTGGCTCCTCAATACTTAACTGATTTATTGCTCGCGTAACTGATTTATTGCTCTCCTTCTCGAACCCTAAGATCGTGTGACCATGGCCTACTCGCTGTTTGGCTAGAACCAAACTTAAATATCGAGGTGATAGCGCCTTCGTGATCGCGCCTTCGCTATCGCTGGTCCGAAACTTTGGAATAGACTTCCTCTTTATATCCATCCATCTCAAGATTTATTTATTTTCACTTGCTTTTAATATTCCCTAACTATGTTATTTTGGGGTCTTTTATATTCATGATTGTTTATTGTTTGTTTATTTAGTTTTTATTTTTGTCTTAATTGATACCTTTAATTCACTGTAGAGCACTTTGGTCAACCTCGGTTGTTTTTAAATGTGCTTTATAAATAAACATCGATTGATTGACTGAACTACAAAAAATTATTAAATTAATAGTGATTAAATATTTTAATCATTTGACAGTCCTAGCTATATTATGCATGTGTTTTATTTTTGTGCAATATTATGTGTATGTGTGCATATTTGTACTATATTGTGTGTTGTGTTGTATATTGTTTTGTGAATTGTGGTGCATGTTGTGTATTCTTGTGTGGGGTTTTAAAAAAAAAAGCTGTATTTCACACACTAATTTTCTGCAGGCAGCCGATCTGCTCACAGGCATATAGAGGCTTGAGTGTGTGCTGAGCGAACGTCCCACCATCAGTGCGTCACTGTCGAGAGTACAGATGGGCATTTCTATCATCAGATATGGCAGTGAGTGCAAAGATCCAGCCGGTGTGTGTGTGTTAAGCAGACACCATATATAGAGGTTGCTCTTCCGCAGCTCACTACTGCAGCTGCTTACACTCCGAACTGAACTGAGATCAGTCTAAGCTTTTAACACACACTGCAGGCTCAGAAGGCTATACTGATCTAAGTTCAGCTTATTCAGAACACTGACAGCAACATTAGCATCAGCCATGCTTTCATCTCAGCTGCACACTACACCACTAGGACGCCCACACATCCACTGAATTAATCCAGTACTGTGTGTGTGTTGAATAGGGAGGGCTGGATATTCTGGTGCATTTCCTCACACACACACACACACACACACACACACACACACACACACACACACACACACACACAATATGTGCGCGCACACATGCTGGAATTCACAGAACTGGACAGACCAAAATCCCCCAGGACAAGGCAGGGTGAAAAAAGAGGGGCATAGGATAAGGGGGAAGAGAGAAAAGCTGTTTTCGTTTTTCTATTATGTAAGTGGCTAAAGCGCACAGCCTGAGGAGCGACAAAACAGAGTACACACACACCAACACAGAGATGGAGGGGACTAAAATCAAATGAGAAGGGAATTTGCGTGGGGAGTGTTTCAAACATCCAACACACACTTCTTCTCACTGCTCTAATTGAAGATGCCAGCAGCAGATATCTACCCATCTATGCCAGCTGCTACAGCAAACACAAACATTCTCATTAGAGTGGGGACTGTGACACACCTCTAAATGTCTAAACACTGCCTGCCTTTGTGTCTGTGAGAGAGTGTCTTTAAAAATGCTGTTTACAAGAATACAGTATCTCACAAAAGTGAGTACACCCCTCACATTTTTGTAAATATTTGATTATATCTTTTCATGTGACAACACTGAAGAAATGACACTTCACTTGGGGCTATACTCACTTTTGTTGCCAGCGGTTTAGACATTAATGGCTGTGTGTTGAGTTATTTTGAGGGGACAGCAAATTTACACTGTTATACAAGCTGTACACTCACTACATTTCATTGTAGCAAAGTGTCATTTCTTCAGTGTTGTCACATGAAAAGATATAATCAAATATTTACAAAAATGTGAGGGGTGTACTCACTTTTGTGAGATACTGTATCACACCTTCTATGTGTGTGTAAAGTCGACCACTTCTGATTGGTTCTCTGATTCTTGAATAGTCTCCTCCCATTATCTGATTGGCTGCTGACAACCCTCTTGACTCTGACCATATTTGTACACATCTAATAACTTAGTCCAGGTGCATAACAAAACAACAACCAAATGAAAGCTCAAGAGGTTATATAGCATTTGTGACAGTGAGTGTATGTGCTGGACTCACATGAAGTTCTCTGGGTATTCACTGAGGGCCATCTCAATAATGTTGAGAGCATCATGGTAGTGTTTCTGAGCAGACAGCAACAAGGCCAGCAAGTGCAGAGAATGAACATCATCCCCCTGCAGTTGTAATGCCTGACGAACATAACCCAAAGCCTCTGGAATCTACACAGACAGACAGACAGACAGACAGACAGATAGACAGATAGATAGATAGATAGATAGATAGATAGATAGACATTTGGGAACAGAGACAGAGAGGGACAAACCAAAAAGAAAAGTCTGGTAAAGTATTAGGCACAGTTAAATGCTAAAGACAAAGCAAAATTTGTCTACAAATAAAAGTGATATGTGGCCTGAATAAAATGAATTTTGCCATAAGCATCTTTCCACTGACTGCTATAAGGTGTCACCAAGAACACAATAGATGTTGATTCTCCTACCTGTCGAGATACAGCCAGCTGCAGTGCCAGGTAGAAAACAGCCAGATGATCAGTGGGAGATAGACTCTGTGCCCTGTGAGATAGAGAGTACGTTCCATTAGTGTTTAAAGTCTGTAGTCCACTAAACACTAAACTCTCTCACATACAGCACAATCATTCCCGTCACCACATATGCCTCTCGTTTGACAGACCGTAAAAAAAAACCTGAGAGAATGCTCAGAAGGTCAACGGATCTCAGACCTTCTTTTTGTTATGATTTACAGGTACCAAGAATAGATAGATAATATAGATGCTAGATAGAAAAAGAGAGAGAGACTTTAGAAAGAGTCTGAAACTCACCTCTGAAAAGCACTCAGTGCTTTTTTCTGATACTCTTCCTGCATTCCTCGAAGAGACGCTGTACAGACAGAGACAGAGAAGTGAGATGATGGCATTGAAAAGAGAGTGTAAGACCTGTAAAGTTTCAGATACCTTAAACCTTTTGGAAGCCACAGTGTGCAGATTAAAAAAGAATAAAGAAATAAAGTATCAATCTATTAATTTAAAGAAATATAAATAAACCAATTTATAAATGATAAATAAATAGAAACATTGAAATGTGTTTATTTAATTCATGTTTAAAATTGTAACTGTACTTAACTAGAAGACTGTGCATTAATAAATCCTTTATTTAACTCATGTTTAAAATGCAATTAAACGTAACTATAAAATAGCACATTAATTAGTAATTTTTATATGCATCTTATAAATTGCGTTTTAAAAAAGCATTTGGCAATTGCTTTTCTTCATTCATTTGACAGTTGCTTTTCTTCATCTATTTGCCAATGGCTTTTCTTTTTCGTTTTACTTTGGCTTTTCTTTATCCATTTGACAATCAAGTTTAAAAATGCCATTGGACAGTTGACCCGTGGGAGCAACCAAGGAACTTTCGACTCAGTTTTAGACACACAAGTTGTTCTGTCATGGGACAGCAATTGCTAGAGGTTTACGTGCACTATGAAACCCGTGCAAAAGAAACGGAGGTGAGGCATAACAGAAGTTAATGGTCACACTTGTCACTGCTGCAGTTAAATGCCGAGGGCGGTCCTCTATGAACTTGCTCAGTGGTACATGTCCAGGAAGGGCGCCGGTAACCACGATGCCGTCAACAGGACTGATCCGCGACACTGACTGAAAGCACGCGGGCTGAAGCGGCCGCTAGATCCTACCTGATCTAGAGCTCCCATCTGTTCCCATCAAGTGGTATCCACATCCACTTTCAGTGATATCACATTCCACTTGAGACACTTTATGTCCACCTTTTTAATATTTTGAATACATTTTTTATTGACACAATTGCACAAGTATGATTGGGAAAATGCGGACCAGTTGATACACAGAAGGCGAGCACACTTCGTTGAAAATGTTAAAGCTTAAACTACTGTTGTGATTTACTTGTTGTCAAGCATTTAAAAATGGTCTGTTTGGAATGCTAATTTAAAAATACTTTAAAATATCTACCTGCTGTTTACATGGCTATTTATTATGTTGCAAATAAAGTCTGTGCTTCTTAATCTTGTGTTGTGCTCCTCTTCATAAAATGTTTTATTTACTATAGCAGTAGATATATACCCACATTAAACACATTAAAAGTTACACATTAAAGTGATTTGTGAAGTATTGCTACTTTTGTCACATACTTCTCTGGCAATTGTAGTCTGGGTGTTATGGATTTAACACGAATTTACAGTTTAATTTCATCAGACTCGATTGTGTTTTACATTTAATTGACACAGATTATGGCAACTAACATGTCATAGATGTTTAGGTAAAATTTCAAAGCTTTAGTCTAAACATTATATGACCAAATATGACCAAAAATCAACAAGAGTTTTTCCCCCACTCTCCCCATTCATTGCTTGAATTGGGTGAAATGAAGCCATGTCACTTAAAAGGTATATCTTTAATTGAAAGAAAGAAAAAAACATCTCTGGTTGTTTAGGCAGTATCACGAACATCAGTATCAACTTAAAAAGCTATATAAATAGAATAAATTTAGTAAAGTTTAATCAAATCCCAGTAGTTGTTAATGATCCAGGTACAGCACTGTATATTGGAGGTTTGTTCACTAATATGGCAGAGAGAGCGGTCATAAAGTAGTCATATAAAACAGATTAATAACTGGAAGGTCAGGCAGCACAGAGAAGCATTCGCTTCAGGTAAGATCTAACGGCCGCTGCAGCCTGGAGGTCTGGCGCCTTTCTCCAGCTGCTTGGCGGCCGCGTGCTTTCGGTCAGTGGCATGGATCGGTTCTGTTGACAGCATCGCGGTTAATGGCACCCTTCCTGCACACATACGGAGAGGGCCGTGCTTGGCATTTAAATGCAGCAGCAACGTGTGAATAGAGTTATGCGTGTGCCACAATTCTGCATGCATATATAGTACATTTTGAGCACGCAATATGATATTTTGAGAGCACAATATGTTCTGTGTGTGCAAAATTATATTTTGATCATGCAAGATTTTATTTTAAGCACACAAAAATCAATTTTGCACTTGAATATAGTTTATTTGAATGTGAATTTGCACAGAATTATGAAATGTTCATTATGCTGTTTAGGCTACTATATTTTGAAAAACTTACAGTATTCCTGGTATGTCTATAATCCAAGGGGTAAATATCTTTTGTAATGATAATTGCATACAGTATATAATGTGTGTACTGAACTTGGAGCATTGTGCCTGTTGTCTTTTCTGCTACATTTTCACTGAGATGATCATGGTTGCTGTAACTTCCTCAAATGTCCAATCACAGAGCACTTGTAAGCAGCTTCTAATAGCCAATCATGACATAGGAGGTGGGACGTGTCAGAATACGGTTGGGAAAGCAAACGAGCAGCCTAAAGTTCAGAGCGCACACAAAAAATTATATAATCTTTGCAAGAAGGTACATTGCTCAAAATACAATTTTGCACGTGCACAAATTTGGCACATATATAACGCCATACAAGTGACCATTAACTTCTGATACGCCTCACTTCCATTTATTTTGTGCAGGCTTCATAGTGCATGTAAACCTCTATCAATAGCCATCCAGTGACAGACCGTCATACATCTCCTTCGAGCAGGACGTGAGTGAGAGGGTGTGTCTTAAAACTGAGTCAAAAGTACATTGGTTGCTCCCACGGGTCAACTGTCCAATGGCATTTTTAAACTTGATTGTCAAATGGATAAAGAAAAGCCAAAGTAAAAAAAGTTTTTTAAAACGCAATTCTAAACGGTGCATTTAAAAATGACTTACTAATGTGCTATTTTATAGTTACATTTAATTGCATTTTACATGATTCATTAATGCACAATTTTATTGTTAAATATAATTACAATTTTAAACGTAAATTAAATAAACACATTTCAATGTGTCTATTTATTTTATATCCATTTATAAGTTGTTTTATTTATTCATGTTTTTATTAACAAATGAATAGATTGATCATTTATTTCTTTATTCTTATTTAATCGGCACTCTGTGACTTCCATAAAACCTTAAGGAGAAATGGAATATATTATTAGTAAAGGGAATAAAGCTAGTGGTGCACTGATCAGGAAATTTCTTACAGTGCCCTTTGCTAAACTTTCGCAAGTTAAGATAAAAGCGCTCATGATCGCTCAATCAGTCTCTATCGCTAAACATAACGTATGATTGCTACGACTCGCATTACATCACGTGCATTCAGATTTGTATTTGCATGTTTTACATGTTGCTTCATTCGTTTTTATACCCATTAGCAGCCTCTTTATCCTCTTCCTGCTCACTGTGCAGCGAGTCTGAAGAACTATTTTAATGACTCTAGAAAATGGGCTTAATATTCATACATGTGTAATTCTTACATATTTATTTTTTTTAAATAACGGCATATTCATCTGAATAACAGCCTGTCTGAAAGTTTACATTTGTGAATGCTTAGAATTGCCAAACAAATCACTCTTCAAAAGGCCACTCTGTCATGCATCAAGTGCAGAGCAAGCGCTCATTCACTAGAGTAGCAGTGTATGTGTGATTCCCTGCTTGCTTCAAAAAAAGATCGGCCCTGATTCTAGGCACGATTGGCCAATCGAGGATTTAAGATGAATATCGGACGATTTTGATCGGTGGCCGATCGATCGATGCACCCGAATGCACCTTGAATATAATCGAATTAAAGCGATTATAGAAAGGGTATAGAGTGTGTTATAGAGGGCAGATAGATAGAGAGAGAGAGAGAGAGAGAGAGAGAGAGAGAGAGAGAGAGAGAGAGAGAGAGAGAAAATCAAGCTTTATAATGGGATTATAAAGAGGGTTTAAAGCAAGGATAGCCAACTGGTGGCCCAATCACTTTTATCTGGCCTTCCTACCGATTTTGACAAAATTGCATTGCCGTCTGAAAAATCTGAGCTCTCTGTAAGCAAAACTCAGCGGTGAGTTTAACAAAACTCAGTCGCTCATGCAAAATGTCAGAAGCGATCCTTCTTCTAGTTCCGGTCCAGAGCGAGAGTGTTTAAGCTTGTCTGGGCCTAGTTTAATAACACTCCTCTCCAAAACATGAACTAGTAACCTTTAGGTAAGCATATTTTACTGTGTCTTATTCAATCAAATGTAGCCTATTTATGCAAATTAACACATAGTATAAAATGTGTTTCGTTTCGTTAGTTGCAATGAAAATGTCAGCTTAGATAGATATGAAAAAAGTTTGGCCTCCATCAAATTTTCATCTGGATTATCTGGCCCCCACAAGAAAGTAGTTGAATAGCCCTGTTATAGAGTATGTTATAGAAGGTAGAGTATTATGAAGCAATTACTAAAAGGTATAGAGTGGGTTATAGAAGGCAAAAATATGTTTAGTGCATTAAAAAGAGAATAGAAATAAGGTATAGACTGTTTTTAGAAGGTAAAGAAAAGATTTAGAGCATGTTATAAAGTGTAAAAAAAAGGATATTGAGTGTTTTATAGAGGGGTAAAGAAATATTATAGAGTGTGTAATTAAGGGTAGAAAAAAAATATAGAGCATTATAATGGGATTATGGAGAGGATATAGTGTGTGATATAGAAGATAGAGAGAGTATAGAGCATTATAAAGAGATTATAGAGAAGGTATCGAATGTATTATAGAGGATACAGAAAGGATAGAGTTTTATACGTTTATATGCAGTGTGTCCTGCTTCAGATATACTTACCGTCTGTGGCTTTCAGACTGTAGACCAGACCAATAGCAAGATACCCTTTTGCCCTGAATTCAGCCGCCTTCTCACCCATATCAATCACTATTTTAGCAAAGCACTCACCCTCTTCCAGCTGAAATGCACAAATACACATTCCATGTCATCACCACCTCACTGATCATGGAAGGTCTTACAGTAGTGGATTTACAGAGTTGTAAACAGGTCAGTGTAAATTCTCTGGTTAAGCTTGCACATATTTCCCATGATTCCGGTTTCATTACCCAATGCAGGTTTCCAATACACAGCTTGACAGCCAGCAGAGGAATAGTGGGATCATCCGGCTTCAGTCTTATACACTCCTTCAGCACCTTCACTGCTCGAGCCGACTACACAAACACACACAGATGAAAATGTACAGGAAAAACACGTACATCTAGTATGTGAATACATATAGTATGTTTCTTTTGTGATGTTTAAGACTTGAATAGTTGGGTTTGTCTACCTAGGTCACTGAATGAGATTGTGAATACTAGTGATGGGCAGGATGGTCAATTAGTTGACAAGTTGTCCAACAACCAACTAGCTGAGTCCTAGATTAGCTCAATTAGTTTTTTTTTTTTTTTTTTAGCTTTAATTTATTTTAGCATAGATGCTTTAAACTGGATTTAACAGAATTTAAGCAGAATTACAAGGCAACTACGGTCTGACTTGTGAGCAATATCCCCACTATTATCAATAATCAAAATGGCTAAGTTATCGAAACATGATAGTTTTTGTAGTAAAGTTTATAGCTATTGACTCAGTTTTCCCTTGAATGGCTTGGATTCCTGGATTTTGTCTGTGCTACCTTTTCTTAAATTTTGGTCTGTGTACACATGCAGACAGATGTCTTTGGTCGTTGTGATACAACTTGCTGTGTTTTTAAGCATCTTGTAATTTCAAAACAGCATGTCAAGTTAAAAATTGGTCAACTTTTAAATACGCACCTCCGTCCAACTGTTTTGAAACACCAGAAAACATCTTGTGTGAACTTACGAAATGAAAGTTGTTTGATCGGGATCTTGTGGATCCTAATAATTCAGGTCTTTCTTTAGACTGACTTTTTGGCACATCATACAGACAAACAAATGATTTGTTGATTTAAAAAAAATACAGTTTTGCACATCTCTAGTGGATACACAGGGGCCGAACATGTATCACTGACCTTCCCAGCAGCCATCAGGGAGAGAGCAAGCTGGAACCAAAGGTGGAACTCTTCAAAGGCAAACTTCATGGCTCTTTCGAGACACTGAGAAGAGGGGACATTAAAATAACCTCCAAAAAAACTGAAAACAATAGCTGTAATGCACAACATACACACACATACAGCGGTCAAACACAGAGCCAGGCTGTCTCCAGTTGAAGATTACCCATAGTGCCACAGGGTTTCCAACATATCTCTGATGCATTACAGTTAATCACACTAGCAGCTTAGCAGAGAGCATTTTTATTGAATAATTAAATCAATATAAAAAACAGCCACACACACACACAATCCCAAAGGGCATGCACATTAAATATGGCAGACTCTTGGGGCCCTGTACTTGCACATCTACAAAATCTGAATATAAAAGACACAGCCAAAACGACAGCATCAAAAAGTTATGCTGAGTCCAACATTAACACCAACAGCATGATCAATAGTTGCTCACTTGAGAGAAAATCTGCCCAGGTACACTCATTTAAGCATCACACTACAAACCCCAGAGCAAAACATCTCTCCTCTTTGCCTGGATGTTATGCCCTAAACAGGTCATGCTTCTAAAAAAATATTTAGGCTTGTCCATGGCTAAAAGGAAACATTAAGTAAAAATTATGAATAATGCTGTATACTTTATGATTTGTCCAAATTTGTGACATTAAATCTTCTTCTGAAATACAGAATCTGGTTTAGTTATTCTGTTAAAGTCTACAATGCAGTGCTGGTCTTGTTACCAAAGCAACCACACCAGGAGGTATTCCTGTATGTTCCCATGGCGACAAGTGGGTGGGGTCTCACCTCTGAGAGCATCTCGTACTGTCCGCGACGGCCCAGTGCTATGGTCAACAGGTCATACACCAGCGAGGCGCTCTGCAGACTGATCATACGGTCGTTATTGTGCTCTGGGATTCGGCTTAATACAGCATCTCTGTTAGCCTGTGATAAGTACACACAAATTACTACATACACACACATCTTGACAGATAAAATGACATTACTCTAAGATAGTATGCAAACAAAAAAGAGTGCAAGCAATCAGATTAGATATCTGTATTCACTGACTTATAGAGGCAAGTGTTTGTTGAACGTGGCACAAATAGAAGTTGGATTTTAAAGTGGAAACCTAACATATGGACTGGCCAATTTTTTAACATGTAGCAGAGCGTTTATTGTGTTATGACATCTTATGTATTATTTACAGATACTTTTGTATTTTATGTTCATTTTAATTTATAATTAACAGTAATAATTGTTTACAATGACATTTCTTTTTTAAATAATAAGTATTTGCCATAAATTGACTTTTGACCCATTATGATAGCCCTTTCATACTGAAGAAACTATGTTTCAGATCTCAGATCAAAGTTGCTTCATTTAAGGGGGTAGCTCAATGGTAAAGACGCTGGCTAACACACCTGGAGTTTGCTAATACGAATACCAGGGCGTGCTGAGTGACTCCAGCCAGGTCTCCTAAGCAACCAAATTGGCCCAGTTGCTAGGGAGGGTAGAGTCACATGGGGTAACCTCCTCGTGGTCGCTATAATGTGGTTCGTTCTCAGTGGGGCGCGTGGTGAGTAATTCAGAGAGTACAATGCTTACTTACCATAGATTCACTGATCAATAACAGGAGTAAGGCCTCCTCTGTGTTCTCCTGTGGACAAAACAAACTAGAGACAAAAAGAGAGAAGAGAGAGAGAGAGAGAGAGAGAGAGAGAGAGAGGGAGAGAGAGAGAGAGAGAGGCCATCATGAATTTTTCCATCAACTATATCAAATTCAAATTCAAATGAGCTTTATCATGGCATGACAAATTGTACATTGTATTGCCAAAGCATTTATATGAGCATGAGAAATAAAATAAAAATAAAAAAATAAAGTAGAACAAATTCTGTATTGAACAAGTGTGGAAAAATAAATAAATAAACATTGTATATACTTTCAGTGGTGTTTGTGTGTTTGTGTGCGTGTAAATGGGCGTATCACTGTTTGGTCGACTCTTCCCTCTTTTTGTGGCAGGAATTGATGTATTTTGCTGCTAGTGAAATGCAGTCTCTTTGTTCACCAAGTAAATATTGAGCTTGTGCATCATTCTTCAACTTTTTGAATAATTTCAAATTTGGGAAAGAAGTGTTTTTGAATTTCATTATAATTAGGGCAGGTGGTTAAGAAGTGCAGCTCTGTTTCTATTTGTCCTTGGCTACAGTACGGGCATAACCTGCCCTCTCTGGGCATCCAGCTCTGTCTGTATCTGCCCTTCTCTATAGTCAGGCTGTGGTCACTCAGTCTGTACCTCGTCATGTTTTTCCTCAGTTTGTGGTCTCTGACTGTACTCAGGTATTCTGCTGTCGTGTAATCTCTGTTTAGGGCCAAATAACATTGTAGTTTGCTTTGTTTTTGTGTTGTTTCATTCCAATATGTTCGGTACTTTTCTTTTTGTGCATTAATCATTTGGTTGGGCTGGATTGTGTGGATGAGGGTGTGCGTGTCCTGAGGCTGATTATTGTTAGTCTGTTTGTGGAGCGTCAGGACCAGCTGAATGATGGGACTCTTCTCAGCGTTCATTTCATGGTTTTTAAGGGCTTTAAAATGAGTTGGGGTCACTCAGTTTTAGATGCTTCCAAAATTGAATGGCTCTTTTCTCAATGTGGATTAAAAGAGGGTATTGGCCTAATTCTGCCCTGCATGCATTATTAGGTGTGTTTCTCCCTAAGAATGCTATTACAAAACTCTGTATGCAGGGCTTCAATCGGATTTTTGTCCCATTTGTCAAATTGGTGATTTAGGAGAGGACCCCAAACTTCGCTGCCATATAGTGCAATAGGTTCTATGACTGATTGGAATATTTTGAGCCAGATTCTAATTGGCATTTCAGATTGGACAGATGTTTTAATGGCATAGAAAGCCCTTCTTCCTTTCGCTTTCAGTTCATTCACGGCCAAGTTGAGGTTTCCGTTTGCACTGAATTTCAACCCAAGGTATGTGTAGTTTGTGGCATGAGCAATTTTGTTCATACCAAGGGTGAAACTGTATCTCTTTCCCTGACATCTGGGTCTTTTCTGGAATGTTAGGACTTTAGTTTTAGTATATCATAAGTGACAAATTTCCATGATTTATTTCCATGTGAGAAAAGCAGATCCTTGAAATGTTTAGCCTTGTTTACACCTGGTATAAACAACACTTAGGGTGAGCTGTTCACAAGAGGTTAGCTGACCGAGATTTCAGTTTAAACCTGGTATGGTCTCAAATGTGTTTTCTATGACCACTTGTTTATTCATCAAGGGGAAGGTCTCTAATTTTGAGAATACATACATACTACATGAGTGTGTCAATGCATTTTAATAAAGCACCAAAAAAGTCCTAAAAAAATAAAAACTCACAAATCTCACCACAAACGTGACTTTTTAAGTAGAATGCCTCTTAAAAAATTTTTTCGAATCAATTGTTTTAACCAAACTTCAATTGTGCTTCACATGATCTGTGTAGCTAAATGTTGAAATGTTGCATGCATTCAAAGACACTGTATGAGCAATGCATCATTTCACCACGTGTCCTGATAAATTTACTACAAACCTTCCCCCAAAAAGTTCTGTATGTATATTCCAATTGTACGATTGCTTTCTTTTAAAACTGTACATAGCTCAGTTTTAAACCCTTGTTTTGCTGCAATGACTGATGACCAGAGAAAAGGCAGTTTCTGGGAGGCATCTTGGGTGTATTTGTGTTTGCACTACAAAATAGTGGACACATGGGCTTTCAAATGTGGTTTTAGTGATCACAAAATGTTTGGACCCCGTTTACACCAGTATGTAGCGCTGTCTATGTTTACACCAGGTGTACAGTAAACTGGTCATTAGAAATGCCATTGTACAGATGTGAAGATAAAGAGAGACAGAGAGGACAGAGAGAGATGGGAGATGGAGAGAGGACAAATGGGCATTTCCTACTTCTCTCCTGAGTAGATACGTGGGCGGCGGCTGAGGGCGTAGTCCTTGGTGTGTGTGGTGTGTCTGAGCGGGTCGTCCAGTGGGGAGTGGTTAGGGGGGTCTTCCAGGGGGTTCCAGTAACTCTGTTCACACATGCCCCTCAGCAGGATCTCAGCAAGCTGCCTAGCAATAGTCTACACAAACACAAACACAAACACATATGGCTGTAACTTATGAAATGATACCTTCAGATTTCATACAGGCCATTTAAACAATGCAAAGTTTTGGGAGTGAAAACCACAATTACACGTGGAAGGGATGTGTGCACAGAATAGAGTCCTTCTTCTCGAAATTGCAATGATTGGCATTTGTCAATCCAATGACGTAAGACATTCGTTCATAAACGTAACACAAAAGGAGACATTTTGAAGAGTATCAGGAAAAAGAATGTCATGTGGTTTTGGAACAACATAAAGGTGAGTAAATGATGACAACTTTTATTTTGAAAAACGCTTTACAATAAGATTGTATTTGCTAAAATTAGTACATGCATTAAGTATCATGAACTAGCAATAAACAATATTTTTTTTTACATGTATTAATATTTGTTAATTTTGACCCTTTAAGCTCTGAGAGTGTTTTTAAATATTTCCTGTTTCAGTGGCATACCAAAAATGAAAGGCTTATAACTCGAGAAAAAAACAAGGAGAGTCAAGTGTATGATAAATTCTAAGAATCTCAGCTTAAGAAACTGCTGAAAAATCACAAAAAAAAAATTGAGCCAATATTTTACCTTTTTCTTACTTTTCTGATATGACATTATACATCTCTGGGTGTAAATAAAGCTTGTGTTTTGTTCCCAATCATGTGAATTGTAACTAAGAAAAATGTTGTGTTGATTCAACAAAGCAATCAAAAGATATGCCATTACACAAATAATTTATCCTAGTGTACAAAAACTTCTCCAAGTGTCCAAAAGCCTCACCAAACAAACAGAACATAATAACTGTACATAAGAACTAATTACACATGCAAACACAACAATGACTAGAGGTTTGCATAGCATGCAGACATGATTTTAGTAATGAGAATTCACAGAATGGGAGCCATTTGACTCCACGAGTCTGCATAGTCTGATTCATTTACTTGGCGCCATCTCCAGGTGGCCATATGTAACAGTCACCAATCATAAGTCTCTCTGCCTGAAAATGGATGATCTGTGCACCGATCTGAACCCAATCTGCTTGTTTTAGTTTTTCACGATGCTACATCATTTCTGATTACGTCATCTGATAACTCACTGCTACCTCAATAATGGCAATGTCCATAGAACATTATTTCATAATATGTTATGTTTACATTTGGCATTTTTAGAAAGTATAATCTTTTTGCACTACTCAGATTACAAATGTGTACTGGTCGGCACAAAACTCACTGTCTCTCACTGTGCCTATTGTCCTGTTCTTTTAGTAATTATTGTACTGTCTCATCCTTTTTGCACATGTTTGCACGTGCACTTTATATAGGAATGTTATTTAGTCTGTGTAGTCTCATGTGGTTCTGTGTTTGTCCTATGTTGTTTTATGTAGCACCATGGTCCTGGAGGAACGTTGTCTCGTTTCACTGTGTACTGTACTAACTGTATATGGTTGAACGACAATAAAAACCACATGACTTGAGCTAATTTAAACAAATAGGATGGTTATATTCTACTCACTGAGAGCTTTCCAACGGCATATGACACATGGCTATTTGATGAGCTTGATGTTTTTTTCCGATTACAATAATATGTACAGAGTAAAAGTTTTCCAAATTCATCAAAACAAAACACTTCTGATTTGTCTGAAAATTTCAAAGCACTTGTTCAGTTTTGGTCGTAAAGCCTACATGCTTGAAAAATGACACCTCGCTGGCCAAGTGGCCGAATCCAGCGAAGTGTTGAAGGTATTTGCATGGTCATCTTTTTTGTTTGCTTGTGGCTGTAGCGTCACACTATTTAATTTAGTTAAGACAGAATCTGACTTGAGATTACAATTGTTATTGATAATCATTTGAGATCTTATCTAGGTTTGTATACTTGATTATTCTAGCTAATTCTATACATTTACATTGCACTCTTTCATTTAGATTCCTGTTAGTAGAGTCTATGCACCAGCCGGATCATACATGATCAATCCACAAACAGGCCAGTTTTGGGAAATTATCCAGAGGTAATTGACTAATACTATTCAGTATAAATAGCTCCATGCATACTTTAATCTGAAAAATAGTTTTGTTTAGTCCCCTTTGATCTGCATACATTTAATTAAAGAGGCCCTATTATACTTATTGTGATTTTACATTTCCTTTAGTGTGTAATATAGCTGTGCATGTAAAAGGTCTGCAAAGTTACAAAGCACAAAGTCCACAACAAAGGGAGCTACTCTGTCCCACAGAAAACACTGCTCCTGAACTGCCTGAAACACCCGGTTTGCAGTCCAGCCATTGTACAATAATCTGATTTTCTCAGGGTTCATACATTTGGTCTTTGCCTCCCTGGGAAGTTCTGTACTTTGAATGCAAACACTTTGGCACCAGCCTTACAGAAAAGTAGAGCACCTAATCTTTTAAACAATACCTATTTTGTGTTGGTGGTCAAGAATGAAGTTATTAATATTTAAAAAATAAATAACATTTCTAGCAGGCCTGGCCCATTTGAGCTTAAAGGGTTAACTAATGCTAACATATACAACTTGTAATTTAAATAATTTGTTACTATATTTAAAATTAATTAATAACATTAACTAAGATTAAAAATGCTGTAATATTATTGATCATCATTAGTTCATGTTAACAAATGTAGTTTACAATTGTTAACAAATACAATTTGTAAAGTGTTACAACCCAATGTTCTATAAACACCAAAATATAAACACACCGAGCTCACCATTCTAAGGTTTTGAGTAGTCCTGGTCTCTACAGCTCGGAGAATCTCTCGGAAGCGGCCGACACCGCGTGTCAGGTTGCTGCGGCAATGGGAAAATGGAGAGAAAAGATATCCATTAATTACCATAAATCTGACGGCTGACATCAACAAATCTCACATTAACTCTTGACACACACACACACACACACACACACACACACACACACACACACACACACTTTACTATACTTATGAGGGCATCTCATAGACTTTCATGTATTTTATAGCAGGCTAAAGATATGTTCTATCCCCTACCCCTAAACCTACCCCTCACAGAAACCTTTACACTTCATTAGATTTAAAGATAAACATAATTTAGTTGAAATATGAGCCTTATTTGCTTGTGAAGACCAGCTAAAATGTCCTCACAAGTTGTTTTTCTCAATTTTTACTATATTTGTGAGGACCTTTTCAAAAATGTGGTCCTCACAAGCATAGCTAAACCTGCCCACACACACAAACACAAACACACAAACACATAGCCCCAGGCCAGGTCAGAAGTCCTCCATGATTAAATGAACTCTAGCATAAAGCACTCAAACTAAAGCAGTCACTTATCAGTGGACAGTAACTTATCGGGCCTGTAGGGCATTTCGACTTCAGCGGTTCAGGGTACAGTGCAATAAAGCAATAAGCCACAAGAGGCCATGTAACAACACTGTTAAGGGGTGTTCTTCAGCATGACGTGAACACCCTTACCCACTGAAAAATCACTGTAATGCACAGTCTTGTGAGCTTGTTGCATTTCTATAACGGCAGCAAGAGCAATGTGATAAAAGACACCAATGGTCAAAAAATACTTTTATTACGAATAATAATCAAAATATACTTCAACTAAGCAATATAGTTCATTAAACTAAGTGTAGACTGTTTGAAGTTGCCAAGGAAAGAAGCACCTTAGCACATTCATATAAAAAGTGTGGTCACAAGTGCACATTTATAGACATTTTACAACAGCTTAGAACACAGCGCATCCAATCAGAATTTAAAGTCGGAACTATCCATTTCATAAGTCACCACCTACTATATGAATGGTGCACAGACTGCAAGTGTGTGTGTGTGTTTGTATGGTCATTTGTGCGAGACTGTGCCTGTCAATGACTGGGGGTCAATATCTCTATCAGACTGCAGTGTTCCCACACCTACTCACAAACTGACAGCACACAAACACATCATGAATGAACAAGTGTGTATGTGTGTGAGATCGAAGAGAAAAGAGAACATAGCTCAAGGCTTTGGAAGTGTGAGGCATTACAGTAATGTGCATTAATGTAGGGAGTCTTGGAACAGAAATAGTGTAGAAAGGGATAGGGCTAGCTCATAAAATTAACCTTTTAAGCATAGAGTCTATATCAAGAGCCTATATCAGTTCAAAGACTGTCACACGCATTTAACTAATTTTTAGGGATGTCATAAAATATTTATATATTGATCGCCACATTATTTATCTATATGTTCTTGAGGCATAGATACATTAACATTAGCCAACATTTAAATTAGAACCCTAATTTGCGTGCTTTCCGATTCACTCAGTTGGCCTCTGTTTAACAGTCTGGCGATAATTGTGTTGGGAGACCACAAGAGGGTGATAAAACATTTACTGAAGCAGTCGTGGTCAGGAAAGGCACAAGTATCTCACACACTCACACACAACAAGCTAATGCGGTGTAACAGATGGAAATCCAAAGTTACGTTTTTTGTACTTCAAGAATTAACAAAGTGATGTTAGTGTATGAAACATCAAGTCATACTAGTAACTGAAAATATATTGTGTAGGCTATAGGAAATATACATATACACAATACATCATCCAGAAATGACGAGTGAACCCCCTTTAATTTATCCTGCTGCTCACACTTTACCACATTTCTTGAGAAATAAGTTTTAAAAGACAAAGAATATTGTGCATTGAGCAGCCTTATTTATATCAGATAAAAATCCCAATATACTGTACATTTGATAATCATTAGGAAAATCTTCCAATTATCGATGTGTAAAAAAGCCATCAATCTCAAGCCTACCGATCTTAAACCCATAGATTCTCTCTGATTGAAAATTGTGCATTGACTACCAACAGAATATCAGTACATCTATGTTAACTTAGGTGAAGTGTTTCAGTGGGATCAATCTGAATTGCAAAAATAATCACTGTTTTCAAACATATACCAGAAAACTGCCTGTATTACAATTGGTTGTACAAACGGATTGTCCCACCGCAGACTCACACCACTCGAGCCATATTGCTGAATTAAGCTGGTCAGGCCTCTCAAACAAATAAAGCAATGATTGAAAGCACCACTCATAGTTGAAATCAATTAACAATTGGCTTATTTATAATTGCATATTAACGTGGGATACACAAAAATACATAGCATTTAAAACCAGTCTACAGTGTTCTGACAGCACAAAGAGAGCAGAGAAGTGTACATACATATGTGATCCTCTAAATTTAGTGTGTGGCGTGAGCTTTAAAGATGTGGCTTTGAATCATTTATGGGCCCAACAGATACATAACCCACAATGCACCACTGCAGTCTTAATATTTCAGACTGATGCATTACAAGCACTGTCAGATGCTCCACCTGCATCCATATGGAAGATCCCTACCACACGCTTATCGCACAAACAAATAATAATGGAAAGATTTTCAGAAACACAAGCTCACAATTGCATTTGTAAGAACATACATACATTTCACAGTAGTGGTGCCAACTGTTTAAAAAACGGCTGTAAAACAGATAAATGTCCAGTTAGGGAACACTATGCAGTACACAAGCATGTGCTCTCCAACTCTGTCATTCTCTTCTCTTCTAAGCGAACCTAATTCGATAAAAGAAAGATCACTGACTGGATTGCCTATATTTTACTCAATATCTTTATATTCAGCAGGCATAAAGTAAACTAAATAAAATTTTAGAAAAATTTAGCTCTGTCCCAAATGACACACTATACACAACGCTCTCACACTATTACCCTCCCGAGACCCAAGCTTGATTGCTGTGTGCGTTTTTCACTTCCTTGGTTTGTAACTGGTAGCCCCTAATAAAAATGAAATACATGAAAAACAAAAAATGCAGTGTATATATATATATATATATATATATATATATATGTATGTGTATGTGTGTGTGTGTGTTTTTTAGTGTCATTGGCAAAAAATCTCAATGTTCTCTCTTTGCACTGTTAAACAAACAAGTGATAGTGCTGAGGCATTATAATAATCAGAAATTAGCATAAATAATTAAAAAGTAATGGTCAGCATCGTCAAATCACTGACAACCATGTTAAAATATAATTAAACATTATTTTTATTTTGACCATTGTACTGATTACCATTGTCTGCCAACTATGTTGAGTAGTCCAAACATCTTCTGTAGCCTGAAACAGGCTGTTTAACCCTTTACTGAAAGAGTGTAGTATCGTTTCAAATGCAGCAATAACTTCACGGAAACATTAGTTGTTAATCAGCTGTTTAAAATGCAAGTGTTGCTGCTAGCTTTAGCCAACATTAGCCAAACTCAGTCCAACACTTACTGTATATCTGGAATAATGTACATAATTTACACAGTTTGGGGTGATGGTAAAGCATTCAACTCATATTTGCAAAATGCTGTCTACAATGATGCTTTGGTAATTGCCATATTCACCATTAATTATAACTGTTTTGTCAGGCCAGCATCACAGCCATGTAATGCCACCCCTTCCGCTATGTAGATAAGTCTGTGACCGCGGAGTGCTTGAAATGTCCAATATTCATCTCTTCCACAACAAAATAGTATACAATAGTGCAGAAGTATACGATTTGGGACGCAGCTAGAGATTCTTTCACCACTGGGCTCATCCTAAATTTTTACCCCACCTGGGTAAACAAGTTGTTCTTCTTTAAACTTGTCACCAACACTATCTAACATACTATGATGTTTTGTTAAAATTTGTCAATGACTTGTGATGGTCTTGGAATCATCAGTAAGAATGGGCTGAAAATTACAATTCAAACAATAATGTAGACGTTACTGTCATGGAGTTACACATTACAGCTGTAAAATTTCCAGCTATTATTGCAAATTATAAAACTTTCTTTTTGTAAAGAAAATATATTTTTTGTGACAAGGCCAGTGAAAAAGTTGACAGGGTAAGAAAAAAAATCAAGAAGTTCTGGCCAACACAATACATCCTTCCTTTAGAGCCCTGGACACCCTTCTCTCTTTACCTCATTCTCTCTCAATGTGGAGAAGCTACTGTAAAAGCAAAGGCACTATTCTACCTGAAGAGAGTTGAGGGATACATACGAGTAGTCATTATACACACAGCTCCATGGTGCAAAGGCCGCGGTGCAGGGGGGAGAGTGTGACATCAGAACACACATAGATGAGACACACAAACACACACAGGCTGAGAAATAATGAAGGGTTAATGAAAGACAGGCAGAAAGTTAGTGTCCAGACAGAAAGCCCAACGTATTCCTAAACTTCTGCTTTTGAAAAGTAGAGATGCACTGATCCAATACCGATACTGACGTTTTTAGATGGATCGGGTATCGTTCCGGCGAGCCCGATCCAAATCTGATACTGTGTGTAAGTCATGTTCGTGATTGTCAAGCTCCAAAAATGACATAAAAACACCATTAAAGCAGTTCATATGACTCATGCATTTTTTTTTAATCCACTTGAAGACGTGCAATAGCCCTGTGAATCACAAAAGGCTGTGTTTAATAAGTAAATATATAATATTCACGTGCATCGACAGTATTTTTATTGAATGGCGCTGCTCTGTTTACACACACACTCGTGCCTACCGGCATTGCGCAACATTTGAACGCTACCCATGAACAACATCTCAGATGTAGATGCTCAATAGTTCGGTTCACATGCATTTAGAATGGCACTGGAGGTGCATTTTACCAGAATTTGAATAAGAAGTGAATTAAACTACTATGAACTTGCTTACGAACAGACACATACAGGACTTCCTGTAGAGTTCAGAATGTCAAAATAAATGCAGAGGGTTTTAAAGTTAATGGTTCACAATTAAAATACATTACTGTTCAACTAAATTGAAAAAAAGAGATCTAAATCCTTTAAATTCCAGATACATGTTGAATGTTTTTGCTAAAAACTGCTGAACACTTGGAACTACTGACTGGAATTAATGTTAATTTGCAGCAGCATTATCCAGTAGACTAGCTCTTACTAAAGTTTTTCTAAATAGTTTGTACATTTATATTGAAATAATGTGTAGTTAAAGATTTGTGTTTCTTTACATATAATTAGCATCACTCAGTGAGGTATAGATATTCTAAACTGGTTATGAAAAAACAACACTGGTATCGGAATCAGCCAATACTGAGATTTGAGTTTTCGGAATCAGAAGAGAAAAAGTGGTATTGGTGCATCCTTACTGAAAAGAGGAGGGATGAACGAATGAATGGATATAACTCAAAATGAAACTTAGTCTGGACTAAACATATAAACAAACAGAAATGCACTCACCCATTTTTGAAATGGATAACATGGGCTCTCTGAAGTCCAGTCTCAAGGAAGTAGCCCAGTTCTTGTTCCTGTGTGACTGGGCCAGGTTTTGGACTGCGGTTCTGAATGCCAGCACTGAGGGCCTAAAGACAGGACACATCATCAATTAATATTGCCAAAAGTTACTATAAAGACCTCAAACTATCATAGCTTCCTATTTCTGTTAATCATTCAGCAAATACAAACCACACCTTCAAAAGAAGCAGAATCACACATGTTTGCTACATTTACCAGAATACCTTGATGGATAAGATGGCGCCGAAGATGGCTGCTTCAGTGTGGATCTCTCTAGTGTTTTTGTTACTTTTGTTTGTTTGTCATATTTTTTTGTCACTCATTTCTGATCATTTTCACCAGGGATGAACTGTTGAATATTTGGCAGAGTATACTTGATAATTTTTTGCCAGTGTTTGATTAATCAGACTTTTTTATTAGACATCTTATTTGGAGGCACAGCGGTGCTCTACAAGCGATTCAAAAGACGCATGTGATGGAAGCGAGCTGGCGCTTGTGAAGCTTCGTCAACACAGCTTTAGGTCACAGACACATCACAGACACGAAGCAACAACACCTGAACTCACTTTAGTATTATTCTGGGAGATTTTAATAAAGCTAACCACACCTGTGAACTGCCAAAATACAAACAACACATCACATGCCCCACCAGTGACAAAAATATACTGGATCACTGCTACACCACTGTAAATGATGCATATTGTTCTGTCCAACGTGCAGCTTTTGGACTCTCTGATCACATATCCTCACAGAAACTGATATATGATGTCACAGTATCTGTGAGCTCGTCCAGGTCTATGGCTGCAGCCACAAAAACACTCCAATCAGTGCAGTCAAAGCAGGCTTGTAGTTCCAGCTCTGCTTTATTGGTCCTTCTCTTTACAGTCTTTACTACGGGCTTAGCTGATTTTAGTTTCTGCTTGTAGGTAGGGAGAAGATGAACCAGACAGGAAAACTCAGATAGCTTTGTCATACCATAGAGGATGCTTACAGAAGTGGGGCTCCAAACTTCACACAGATATTCAATAGCTTATTGGAGCAGTGTGAAGTTCCCTGCTGCTTCAAATGTTCCACCATCATTCCGGTCCCCCCCCCCAAAAAAAAATCAAAAATCACAGGAATAAATGACTATAGACCTGTCACTCTCATGTCTGTGGTCATGAAGTTGGCTGTCTGGTGTGGTCATAACAACCTTGAGCCGAACATGCTCAAAACCCCCTGTCCTGAACAGCACTGTAGCAGCAGTGGAGTCATTCAGGTTCCTGGGCCCTACCATCTCTCAGGACCTGAAGTGGGTAACATACATAGGCTCCATTGTGAGGAAGGCTCAGCAGATATTGTACTTCCTTCACCAGCTGAGAAAGTTCAACCTGCCAGAGGAGCTGCTGACACAGTTCTACCCAGCCATCGAGTCTGCCCGGTGTAAATCTATAACTGTCTGGTTTGGTTCAGCCACCAAATCAGACAGAAGGAAACTACAACGGACAGTCAGGACTGCTGAGAGGATTATTGGTGCCCCCCTGCCCACCCTCCAAGACCTGTAAGTCTCCAGAGTGTGGAAACATGCAGGTAGAATCATTCTGGAACCCACACACCCTGCCCACTCCCTCTTTGAACTGTTTCCCTCTGGCCGTTGCTACAGAGCACTGAGTGCCAGGACATCCAGGCACAAGAACAGTTTTTACCCTCAGGCCATTTTCCTCATGAACAACTAAACTGCCTCAGGACCCCATAGTGCATTAATATAAATACATATCTCATGTACATATGTAAATTCACATATTTAATTCAATAACTGTACATACCCCTACCATGCACATACATTACCACTTGCACATGTAAATACATACGCCATTCTGTTATATTTATACTCTTACCTTGTTTTATATTCTGTGTCTTAATGTAATTTTCTGTGCACACTTGTTTCTCCTATCACTAATAAAATGAATTGTGTATGTGAGAACACTTGTCAATAAAGCTCATTCTGATTCTAATACTAAACTAGCACTTTGAAGAGGATGTTGGTTTGGAGGGTGAGTTTCACCAACCTGAAGGTCAATCGTAAATCTTCAACTGCACCCAAAAAATGCAGCATCAACACTGCAGCAGAACACCAGCGTTGAATTTCTCCTTTCCTGCTATTACTCACTTTCTCTTTAATCTCCCTCCCCTTTCCACCAGCAGTAAATACTGAACACCATGCTGGGGGAAGAAATTCACTCTGTGTGTGTGACTATTCTAAACAGGCTGAGAGAGACAAAGTGAAATCATTCGACAGGAGAGAGACGGGTCTTGAGAATATTCTAGATGGGCAACAGGCTTGTCTGTGATTGGTTATAATGCTCAACCACTGCAACAACACCTTAAATAGAAAATTGATGCAACATGAGTGGACCAACATGAACTTGACACTTTTCATAAAAAGTTAATTGTTGCAGCTTTAACTGTAATCACGATAATTGATGTGATTATTGTGCAGCCACTTTTAAAGCTGCATTACAGAACTTTGGGCTCTCTAGCGACATGAGGCTGAAACCTAAAATTGCAAGCAAATTGCGGACGTACATTTTACGTGAGTTGTGTTTCGGCACTGCTCTTCTGGTGGATGCATCTCATGGTTTGAGATTACCTATTTGCCTGTGATCACTCTGAGATTTCAGCTCCAGAGGCAGAGTCATAACGTGCTATTTTCATATTGATATTACGTTATTTGTTAAAACATTTATAACCGAGATGTTACTTGCTTTGAGGACAAAAAACAACACTATTACTTACATATTTTTACATGATTATACAAGTGTTTTATCCACTACACATTAATGATTGTATTGTAATACACATGTTAATTTAACATGTTTATATTACAGCCTCAGTGAGAAATGCAAGTGAACAGTAATACCACAATAGTAGGTCTATACACTGCAAACAATAAGACAAAAAGAGAATTGAATAATGATGGGGATGAAGTTTAATTTACTAAACATGAAAATAATACGCAAAAATATTCATTAAAACAATTACAATAATTAACGGTTTCCTTAATTGTTTCTTTGGACTTGGGTTATAAAAGAGAGATGTTGCAAGCTAAATAAATAATTGTTTACATCACTGTGCTATAAAATTGGTACATTATATACAACTTAAGATGAGAATAGATTCATGGGGAACTACCTTGCACCTATAGTCACTTATAGACGCAATCTGCTAAAAGGGATAGGGAAAGTGACAACCACTTGTGCATTTCTACAAATGGGGTAAAATAAATAAGAAAACAGTGGCAAACATACACTTAGGAGATCTTGAAACTACAACAATTTTATAAAATGTATGTTATAAAAGTCATGAAAATTGATAAACATGTTATAGTAAATTCAACCAGAAAATGAAACCTATTTAACTCTTTGCAATTGGTAAACACAATATCAGCAATATTATGTTCGATTCATTAAAAGCATGACAACCAATGCAAGCTTCAGCAACCCTACCAGAAAACATATACAAGTATTTTAGCAAGTTAATAACTTCGCCAAACAGTTAAACATCCATCCGGAAACTAATGTCATACTACTGCTGTCCTTAACTGCGAAGCCATAGCTTCCGACAGGCATTGCCTCTATTCTGAACTTAACACGTAAGGATGAATGATGTAACCCTGTGATTTTGCTCCAAATCCGACCCCTGACAGCTCAAAAATAAATATTTATCTTACTTTTAGCTCACCGTAGTGAATCGGGGTAAGACAAGGAAAGAGTTTTGAATAGGTATTTTTATGTCCTCACTCAATAGTGGACATCTGATTATTGTAACCAAATAAATCTTACATAGTGTAGCTTTAAGAATCTTCAGAAAATAAACTTCAGACAAATCTTTTAACCACAGAGCAACACAATAATAAGATCTCTGCGGTTGGAACGCTGGATGTATCAGACATCAACAGAGTGACAAAAAAACCTGGCTTTCGTCAGCATCATATTCCTCAAAGTCAAATTACCTTTTCAACCTCCTGAAGATAGAGCAGAGCAATGTCTCCAGACTTCTCATAACAAGTAATGATCTCCTGGTCTCTGTCTGTGTTACGATTGGAAAGCGATGGGGACGCTGCAGGCACCTTCTCCAGACAAAGACCTACAGACAAACAACAGCAGAAAAATGACTTACGCATACAGCAAGAAAGGTTCACAAGGCTGTCCTAGCATACTGCTAGATTCACAGGGATATTCATATCTAATGACACTTCATGTGCTTTTAGGTCTTATATAGATTTTAATAAGACCTATATAGATATAAAAGTCACATTGTGGCTCTGTGGTGCTATCAAAACATTGCTGTTAATTTGAGCATGACGACCAGCCCATCATAACAACTTTGAATCAAGCAATGGGATGAGTTTGGGGTGGGACTTTCTCTTTATTCAACAAATGGCAGCAGGTGTACAAAAATCAGTATTTTTGCAATTCGGTTTGGTGACACTACTGACACTGAAATTACACACTTTAATTTAAACGGAGCGAGATAAGCTTCATTATTTTAACTTCAGCTTTGTTTCCTTTGTTTCTGGTGGACAGAGGAAATGAGACCCTGAAATATACATGTGCAAGAAAATCAAAGGTCTCAGACAAACCAGATAAGCTTTAAATGTTTTAGCATGTGCTGATATCTGTTCCACTGATGGATCCCATTGCCTCGTCTGGGTCAGCTGAGAGCCAATCAGTGTGGTAAAGACACAAGCGTGGCTCCTTAGAGATGTCGCATAATTTGTAGCCAATCTTTGTCTACTGGCTTCAGCTTCTAAAGCCACATCTTAAATCGTTCTCAGCACAGATAAAGTTATTACTACATTATTGCTGTGTAACAGGAAACAGAAACTGTAGCCTCCCTACTTTTCAGACTGTATCAATAATACATAATGGCTTATATACCTAAAAGGTGAATAAAAGTCCAGAATTTACTGGTATTGAGAATGAAAGCCTTGCAATTTATGTGCAACGAGGTGATGTTGAAGAATCTCTAATAAAAAGTGCACTGTGGAGTCACAGCAGAAGAGAGGAAGAGAATAATGCAGATAGAGGGATAGAGACACTGATTGAGATAATAATTAAAGGTGAAGGGTGTCACTTTTCCCCCCATGTTAAGTATGTAATTTCTAGTGTCACAAAACAGAAAAATAACTACACTAGATGTCAGGATAAACTTTGATTGGCAAAGCCTCATCTGATATATTAACGGTTTATTTTTTGACGGTTGAATTTGGATTGTCATGTCTCGTTACAACATTCCTTTAATGCAAATCCATGGGATATTTGGCATATTGGATAATCCGCTACGGAAAAACTGCAAGAATGATCAGTTAGAAAAGATATAACCAGAAACAGAACAGTCTGAAGGTCTGTGTCGAGTTAGTGTTACAAATTCTGGTTTTGGTTTAAGGATTTTTTTTTTTTAATTAAGGGACCTCCTTTCTAAAATATAGCTATATATTTGAATGTATAAAGACCTGTAGCATAAATAATATAGTTTTCATTTATCACTTAATGTCATACAAAGTCCAGTAAACATAATTCTATGCTAAATCAATATTCGGTGTGACCACCTTTGCCTTTAAAACAGCACCAATTCTCCTAGGTACACCTGTATACAGTTTTTCTTTGTTGTTGGCAGATAGGATGTTTTAAGCTTCTTGGAGAATTTGCCACAGTTCTTCTATCTGTTCAGGCTGTTTCAATTGATTCTGTCTCTTTTTGTAATCCCAGAAAACAATGTTCAGTGTGGGGGCCATGCCATCTGTTGCAGGGCTCCTTGTTCTTCTATTCTTTTCTATTTGCAAAATAAATGTTTGGGAGTCTAACATTGACACACTAAAGCTGAAAATATAAATAACCATCTTAAGACAAATGCTTTTCTGAAACATCTTATGTGCCTAAGACTTTTGCACAGTACTGTATTTTTTCATTGGTGCTCGAGTGAGGATTTGCCTGTTCATTAATGCTGCCCTGGCCATGACATCACAATCTCACTCCAGCCTGGTATCCAAAATTGGCAAGCCTTCTTTAGACCAGGGGTACTCAATAGGCAGACTCCGGTCTGGATTCAGACCGAAGGACACTTCAATCCAGACCGAGATCTAAATCTTTGTGCTAGTTAAGTGATTGTGTACACATACATGTATACGAGTGCAGAGCGGGAATAGCGCGTTCAGCACTCAAGATAAATATCTCCCTCTAGAGCGGATTAAAGCGCTTCGTTAATCAGCATTTTAGGAGCCTTTTTATAATAATCAAACAAACAAACACATTTTTATTTTGTGAAAAGTAATCAGAAATGTCATCCTGGCATGGATGGCAAGGAAAGCCTATTTATAATTAAATTAAGCAAAAGTATTTGAATTCTTCACTGTTGTTATGTAAATTGTTTGTTTGTTTGTCATTAGATTCTTTTAAACATCCTGCAATATTTGCCAAAAACGCCTAAAAAAGGCCTACCCAAATTAAAATGCATGCTGTTCTTGAACCCTTTGGAGTATATGCATGCTTTTGGTCTCTTTTGAAAGGGGAGACTTTGAGGTTTGTTCCTAAATAGTCAGAATCACTGTAAGTCTTACTTGTATTGAGTAATAGAACTTTGAACACACTCAAAAAGGGGAAATAAACTCCGCCTACATTTTTTTTTTGTAAAAAGATGCCTGCAGATAACTACAGCTGGGAGGACATAACTGGAAAACACAATTAAATCACAGCATGAAGCCTTACCAAACCCAATTTAAAATTTGATAACAATACATTAGAAAATGAGTGTTTTACACATGTTTATCCAAGTGTATGTATAGGCTTCAAGGATATTGATACCTGGCCACACCTCTAAAATGCACCGACTGGCTCAAATGACCTGTCCATCTAAAGTCCAGGGGTCAGTGGACATTTTGACATAAAAATATCTGTAAAGTTTACATGTTCAAGGTAGATTCATCAAAGAATACAAAGTTGTGTTTGCTCTGTCGGTTAGCTCGAAATGCTACATGGGTGTTTATTGATATATAAATGTGTTATGGACCAAAAACTTTGTTGAATTGGATTGTATGGACCCTTTACAGTGTAACTAAACCATTTTTGATGGAATGAAGTGGATCAGTAGAGTAAGATGAGCATTATAAGTGAGTTTCTACCATTTTGGATTCGTTTATTTTGCTGTAAGTGGTCTGATAAATACACCGATTGTACCCGCTGTGTTAAGTGTATATTAAAATGGTTTACATCGTTCGAATCACAAGAGTCTCAGCTTTCCAACGATGTAAGATATGTGTATCTTTTAATTTTTGAGTTTTTGCATTTCGTGAAGTTATTGCGTAATAGTCGGCCGGGCCCGCAGACGACCCGTTGGGATGTTAAAAGGTTAAGGAAAATACTTTTACATTTTTATAAATGTTCTCACATGGGACACCCCTGAACCCCCATACAGTATTTTTTATCCATCAAAAGGCCTCCTATGTCCCATACACATACAACATAGTCTGAATGTACAAATATATAAACATGTAAACTGTACTGCTGTCATTCAGCTTTAAAACGATCTGTTGATCTTGTCTTTTAATACTCATATCCAAGTGCCCTCGACTGATGAAGTCTTAATGAAATATGTTAATCCTTTGGAAGAAAATCCCTCAGACCCCACTACTTTGGCTGTCTCTAGGCCCCCAATGTCCATATCCCTGCACAGTTTTGAGTTTAGGATTTATTTGTTATTCCTTTACAACGTCCTATTGCTGCCAATGTGGCAAGTTATAAAAACTATTCAAAAATATTTATTATATACAGTAATTTCATAGTCATACAACTACTGACACCATGTAGGCTACGTATTATCTGGACCTTTGCTGGGAAGGAGATCAAGGCCAGACCTCTTGGAACTTTAATTGAGTACCCCTGCTTTAGGCTTTAGACAGACTACCCCAACCCAAACTCACACCATTTGTTGAGCCAGTGTTGCCATGTTGGGCTGGTTGGGATGCTCAAACAACAGAACGATGTTTATGTTTTGTATGGTGCTGCTAGAGGCACAGAAATGACACACTGCACCTTTAAGTAAAAGTTAAATGCCGTGACTAATGAGGACGTCTCACATTCTTGTTGTTCCACACTGATTCCCACATGGAAAAACGAGAACACAAAAACAGATAGAGTGAGTGTGTATAAGCGTACAAGCAGTACATCTACCGTATATGCCTTATATAGACATACAAGGCACGCAAGACCTGAGCTTAATCTTGAAAGGTCTTGAAGAGTTCTTCTCTGTTCTGAGACACATATCAATGTCAGAGATCTATCACTCTCATCCCAAAGATTGCCATGTTGTACTAAACATACACTTATCCTCCCTTCACCTTTATAGGTTTAAGGCCCGTTATAAACTAACCAGACCCAAGACAAGCCCTATTACTGCGAACAAGCTATTTAATGACCTGTATAACAGTCGCAGTAAATCTGATGCCTCAGTACAGGCTGTGACGAGCAGCTCACAACAGAAAGAGGGATTTTATCTATAACAATGAAAATTTAAAAAGATAGTTCACCCCAAAATTTTTATATTGTCACCATTTAGTCAATCCTATGTCGTTCCAAACCCGTATGCTAGACCAAATGTTCATTCTTAGTCACCATTCACTTTCATTGCATGGAAAAGAGATGGAATTGAAGTTTATAGTGATAGAGGCTAACATTCATCCTAACATCTGCTTTGTTACAAAGAAGAAACACAATTATGTAGTTTTGGAAAGATATGAGGGTGAGTAAATGATGACATACTTTTTTTTAACAAAGTGCAAAAGACACACATGTATTTGTGTTAGTGTGTTGTATGTGAGGAGTGTTGGATGATTAGGATCAAGGCAGGAGGTCTCCTCATAAAGGCAGCTGTCAGTCACAGAGATGCTGCAAGTTGCTTGGACGAGACAAGCTCACGTGCCACCATGCAGTTATCCCCCAGAGCCTCTAAGTACCGCCCGATCTGTCAGAACTCTGATCCAAAACCTCATACTGCAGTCTTGGCAAGCACATAACTGTGCGTGGTGTTTAAAGTGTGTGTGTGTGTGTGTGTTCAAAGAGCACAGGAATTAGTTGCAATTTCTCTGCAGAAAACCATGAGCATTTAGACAATGCTGCCTCCTAAAGGTTGGAATGTTAACTGCAGAAGCACAAGAAGCATTTCTTTGCTCATCACATTACAGCATCCTACCAGACAAGATCAACACAAGCCTCTGAATACGAACACATTTACACTTTCGTTTTTAGAAGAATTAAGTGTGAGGTCAGTATGAGTGTGTTAGAATGATAGTAGAGGAAAATAATGCTGTCCTGGTCAGGTGTGTTGATAGTAATATTGTGCCTTAGCTCTAAATACTACTTTTCACACTATGTACTGGATTTTTTCAATTCAGAATTTTGAGTCTTTCCACATACTATACTGTAGTAGGTAAGTAGGCATATTCAGACATGGTACTCACCTTTGGTGGCATAGGCCTCTGCAATCATGGAGAGTCTGTATACTGGAGCCCCTACCAGCTGCAGCTCGTCCAGATTAACAAGGCCATACTGATTCAGTGCTTCCCTGTAATCACCCTCCACATAACACAGCTTAGCCAATATCAGACTGGCCTCCTGCATGTATTCAGGCTGAGAAAGAGAGGAAAGATTGTGCTATACACATGCACACACCACCACATGCACATACTATAGAGACTGAAATATACACTCACGGAGCACTTTATTAGGAAGACCTGTATACCTACTTATTCATGTGATTATCTAATCAGTCAATGGTGTGGCAGCAGTGCAATGCAGAACATCATGTAGATACGGGTCAGGAGCTTCAGTTAATGTTCACATTAACCATAAGAATGGGGAAAAAATTAGGGATGCACCGATCTGATACCTGGATCGATATCTGCTCCAATACTGAAGCTTTTAGACAGACTGGGCATCGGTCCGACGAGCCCGATCTAAATCCGATACTGTGTGTTAGTCATGTTCCAAGCTCCAAAAATGAAATAAAAGAACCATAAAAAACACCATTAAAGCAGTTCATATGACTCGCGCATTTTATTCAAAGCCACTTAAAAATGTGCAATAGCTCTGTGAATTTTGGTGAGCAATATTTGAGCACTACTCAAGAACGGCATCTCAGATGCTCAATAGTAAGGTTCACTTAAAATATGCACTTAGAATGGAAGTGCATTTTACCAGAATTTGAAGAAGTAGCTAATTAAACTACTGTGAACTTGCTTACAAACAGACACATACAGGACTTCCAGAAGACTTTAGAATGTCAAAATAAAAGCGTGAGGGTTTAAAAACTGCACGATTTAAACATATTACTGTTGTATATCAAATTAAAATTCAATCTTCTTGGCTTGACTTTTTTTTTTTTGCCATCACTTTTCCTTCAAGCTGGCCCATCTGTTTCTTCAAAAGTGGCAGTGGCCCAGTGGGCTGTACGTCGCCAGCATTCACGGTCAGCAGCTTGTGATGCCCATTGGCGGTGATTAATGACAAAGGTGGTGAGGGTCTTTTTCAAGGAGTCTTTATATGTCTTTTGAGGTGGCCAGTGGACAGCTCACCATACAGTGCGATCTTTAGAAGGCGATGATCCTCCATCCTGGAGACGTGCCCTGCGCAACGTAGCTGTATCTTCATGAGCATGGCCTCATGCTTGTTTGAGGACTTCAGTGTTTGTGACGAAGTCACTCCAATGGATGTTTAGGATGGTGCGGAGGCTGTGCTGATGGACTCGTTCAAGGAAGCGGAGGTGGCGGGTGTAGGTGACCCAGAATTCTGCTCCATATAGGAGGGTGGTCAATACGACAGCTTAGTAGACACTGATCTTTGTAACTCTCTTAAGACTGGCATTGTACCACACTCGTTTATAGAGTCTGCCAAAGGTAGTGTTTGCCTTGGCTATTTCTTTGTCAATCTTGGCATTAGAGGAGATCACCCAGCCCAGTTAGGTGAAATGGTGAACTACTTTCAGCTCTGTCTGGTCAATGAAGATGCTTGGTGGCCGGCACTATTCCTTAGGTGCAGGCTGGTTAAGTACCTCAGTTTTTTTTAGGCTGACCTCAAGACCAAAGAGCTGGCAAGCTTCTGCAAAGCAGGATGTTAGACGCTGCAAGGCGGCTTCCATGTGGGCAACAAAGGTGGTATCATCTGCAAAGATAAGTTCTCTAATCATTTTTCTAAGGTCTTGGTGTGAGCCCGAAGTCACCTTAAGTTGAAGAGGTTGCCATCAGTACGAAATTGGATATATATGCCATCTTCTTCATCATGGTCTTCTGTTGCTTTTTGGAGCATCATGATGAAGAAGATTGAGAACAATGTAGGGCCTAAGACGCAGCCCTGTTTCACACCATTTGCATTGGGGAAGATCTGTAACAGGTCGTTATTGTTTCTGACCTGACCAAGCTGGTCTTCATGTAGCTGGATGACCATAGTAAGGAACTTTGGAGGACAGCCAAGCTTTTCAAAGATATTGAAAGAGAGTCCATTTCTAATCACCTTGTCAAATGCCTTCGTCAGATCCATATATGTGATGTACAATCCTTTGACAGGATTTTAGAATTTAGAAGAGAGTTTAGAATTTCAAAATAAAAGTGTGAGGGTTTAAAAAGTGCACGATTAAAATATATTATAATAATAATTTATTATTATAGGCACGGTGGTGCAGCGGTTAGCACTGTCGCCTCACAGCAAGAAGGTTGTGAGTTCAAACCCCGGTTGCCCCGGCCTTTCTGTGTGGAGTTTGCATGTTCTCCCCGTGTCTGCGTGGGTTCTCTCCGGGTGCTCCGGCTTCCTCCCACCATCCAAAGACATGCAGGCTAGGTTAATTGGTGTCTCCAAAAAAAATTGCTCTAGGTGTGGATGTGAGTGTGAGTGTTGTTTGTCTATGTGTGGCCCTGCGATGGACTGGCGACCTGTCCAGGGTGTACCCCGCCTTTCGCCCAATGTTAGCTGGGATAGGCTCCAGCCCCCCAGCGACCCTGTACACAGGATAAGCGGTGGTCGATGGATGGATTTATTATTATTATTGTCATCATTAGTATTTGTTTACAATTTATAACAATATTTAATTTTAATGGGTTCCAAAAAATAACTGTTTGAATGAAAACTAGACGAATGTCTTACAACTAAATTGAACAAAAAAGAGATTTGAATCCTTTAAAGTTCAGATGCAAGTTGAAAGATCTTTGGGAAAAAATCATTTGATCGTGGCATGATTGCTGGTGTCAGACAGCTGGCTTGAGTTTTTATGTAACTGCTGATCTCCTGGGATTTTACTAGAACAGTCTCTAGTTTAGAATGATGCCAAAAACATCCAGTGAGCGGCAGATCTACATACGAAAACACCTTGTTGATGAGAGAGGTCTGAGCTGACAGAGAGGCTATGGTAACTCGGGTAGCCACTCTACAATTGTATTGAGCAGAATAGCATCACATCGAACATTAAGGCAGATAAACTACAATGTCGGGAACTTTATTAGGACCATAGTGTTCCTAATAATGTGCTCAGTGAGTGTTATTCCACATGCACAGCAAACACAAACACACCATCTACTGTACAGTAAAAAAATAGCACTTATAGTTGCAATACAGAACAACACCAACTTATGGAACACCAAAACTCAAATAAGACAAATGTGTGATGTTATACAAGATGAATAGCATAACTAAATTCATAAATTCATTTATTGTTTACTTTATGTGACTAAGGACTTTTGAGTAATAATCTATTTTCACCGGTGTGAATATGGGTCAGATACACTGATGCAGCACAAAGGATCAACGCCTGTCTAACAGGCCTTGTCCAGAATTACCTTTAAGTTTCCACGATCAAGTGCAACCATCAGGTGTTTCCGGACCTCCTGGAGGTGTGGCCAGGGTCCGCGGGGACTGGTTCCCTGCTTGATGGGGTTTTCCTTCAGGTACTGCTGGAGTTTGGCCTCCCCCAGCAGGAGTTCCCCAAGATCATCTACTTAAAAAAAACAAGCAGAAGTTCAGTATTGCACCTGAATTCATTCTATAGACAAATTGTTTCACACTCACACCTACACAGCTAACAAACCGTGATTAGAAGGCAACAGGTCACACCACTGAACACATGTTCAGTACTGAAATGTGGAATATGACTGTTCTCTACATGGTTAATTACAATCAGAATGAGCTGTTGTTGGCTTAGTATTTCATCAAAGTGGAACTCAGTAGAAGGTGGAACTCATGCACAACCATTCATAAAAGTACCACAAAATGAGAAATATTATATCTAAATCACTTAAATATTAAATATCATAATAAAGGTGTAGAGTTGTCAACTGAACGTAACATTCCGAAATGTCAAATCCTGTTCATATTTATGAACTCTTGTTAAATGCTACATTTGAAATTCTGCACAAATTCCTGATATGCTATTAATTGTAGCTTATGTTTATAACAAAGTAAGCAATGGCCAATACCCAAAACAAGGGAAATGTTTAAGGTACCTGTAAAATCTAAATTTTGCTGCTTTTTGTCCATATCAATTAGCTTTAAGATTATCGACGTATATGCTGGTTTACAACTAAATGTTGACAAAATTAGTTTTCTGAAGCATTTACAATCTGCAGTCTCTCTCTTCCGGCTAAAAAGACTCAGGATAATCCATGATGTCACACAGAGGTTGAGAAACATTGTCCAATCAAATGCTTTCTAGAATGAGAACGCAGCATCACCCTACAACTGTTCAGTGAGCCCGGATGCGTGCTGGTGCTGACTGACTGACAGACTGGTGCTGATCATGCCTCCATATGGCACTTTGAAGTGAGCACAATCCATGTTGTAGGGTCCTTCCAAACGAGTACTGACTGACCGTTATCCCTTTTCAGCCATCAGAAGCTCTCACAGTGGAGGATTATTGTCTTCATAGGGAATAGGACATAGGGATGATCACGTCTAAATGGGACGCACCAATGTAACAATGGGGTGCAAGTGTTTATTTATATTTTTTGTGCAGCAGCAGGTTTCTTGGGATGTACAGCTCCAGTAAGAGTTCTTAATTCCTTATGTTTAGTGTATTGTTATTCAAAACATGGATATATTATCTTTTACTGGCTTGTTTCTCATTCATCTGTATTGAACTTGCACAACGGGTCCAGCCTTGTTGTAAGCAAAGACTGCGATTTGCTGTTTGGGAGTTATGGATTAATGTTGTCAGTTAAATCATCGTTTGCTGGATTCAGTACAATACAAAATGTTCTATGACATACTAAACCAATCTTTGTAAACGAGTCATATAATATGACAATATATTACAACAAGAAAATAAAACAAACACTTTTACTAAATAAACACCCAGGCTTGATTAATAGAAGAATTATAGCCACAATGAAGATGAATGGGCACAAATCTGGAATCAGGAAGTGTGATGAGGAGAACATCTAAAGTTTAGAACCAACAGGACACTAATTTCACAATGTAAACACCCCCTGAAATCACAGTATTCATTAGATGTAGCGTTTAAAGTATGGTTGAATGTGAAGGAATGCATCTTATACGTATTCTAACCCCCAGGCCTGTCCGAGCTAACGCATTAGCCCTTAGATTATTTACCAAAAAACAAACACACCGTTTGAGATGAGCTTCGCGGATAGCTGCCGCACAAGTTCTGGTATCTTGTCCCATTGTCCCTCTGATCGACAGCGCTCTATTTCAGTCTCTAATCGCGACCCGGACTTTCTGGCTGTCATCTTTCTGCCACCTTCAGACCAAAACACGACCCGTAGCCGCAGAACAGAAACATCAAATAACTAGATAGGATAACAGGGCAAACGTCGGGAAACGCTTTTCCGAACCACAATACTGAACGCTGATTGGCCAAACTCCTGTCATGTGACATGTCATAATCGTTGCATTTTTTTTCTTTCATTTAAATGTATGTAGATTTACAACTACGTTTCTATTTAATGTACCAACGGAGTAGTTGTACAGTAATTAAACGTTTAAATTATATTTTTTGGGACATTGGAGCGCCATCTCTAGTGATTCAGATTGAATGAAGTCGCCCTTCTAGGTTGTTTGTAATTCATCAGTCTTGAGAGCACGTTGCACTACATCATCCTGTGCTGTTGGTGGCGCTGCATTAAACGCACGCTTAACATTTTGCAGCAGTGTGTTCCGGTCTGCGGCATGTTGGTCGTGAATGTGAAGAGAAGATTTAAGTAATCGTAGATTTGCATGAATATAATTATATATAAATATATTTGAGGGGTTGGATTGATTTTCATCATAACATATTTACGTTTGTGGGCATAAGTGTTTTCCATCGTTGTTTTGCCAACGGTATTGTAATTATTATTGGCTTACATCTTATTGCTAATGGCGGTCATATTCTTGTAAATTAATGAATGTGTTTAAGTATGATAGTGAGTGTTTGGACATCTGGCTTGTAGGACAGGCATGCATGACAAGTTGAAACATAATTATTTGTCTTAGTTCTTTACCATTTAAAATGCAACAGAAGTAAAGGTCAATCAGATTGAACTGGTTAGAGCTCAGTGTTCTGGAGTTAAGCTATTTAAAGGCATACATAGTTCACCCAAAAATTAAAATGATCTCACCCTCATACCATCCCAGATGTGATTTTTAGAAGAATATCTCAGCTCTAGGTCCATACAATGCAAGTGAAATGTGACTAGACCTTTCAAGCTCCAAAAATCACATAAAAGCAGCAAAAAGTAGGTTACTTTTAGAATATGAAAGTGGAGAGTCATAATAAAAAAATTCATAAATATTGATCTGTTTCTCACCCACACCTATTATTGTTTCTGAAGGCATAGATTTAACCACTGGAGCCATATGGATTACTTTTATGCTGCCTTTATGTGATGAAAGGTCTGGTCACCATTAATTTGCATTGAATGAACCTACAGAGTAGAAATATTCTTCTAAACAATTTCGTGTGTGTTCAGCAAAAGAAAGATACACTTCTGGTATGGCATGAGGCTGAGTAAATGATGAGAGAATTACATTTTTTGGCAAATACCTTTTGTATACCAAAATACCAGTTTGTCACATTTTCAGGTGATTAAAGATGTAGTCTTCTATCTATGAGTGTAAAGCCATGACATATTGATAATTATTACTCTTACCTTTAAATTCATTTCTGACTTGTCCCAGAAAATAATGTATGCAGGTTTTTATTGCTTGTATACAGTATATAGCTTATGTTTATCAATGCATTGAAATGTTACAGGTGGTTCAGACAGTACAGAACAGATTCAGTTTATGCATCCATCTTAGAAGTCCAACATAAAGGAATAGTTCACCCAAAATAACATTTTGCCATCATTTAGGCTACTCTTTTCATGTTGTTTCAAACTAGTATGACTTTATTTCTTATGTGGAACACAAAATTAGATGTTAGGCAGAATGTTAACATCTCAGTAACTATTGACTTTCACAGCATTCTTTTTCCAAACAATGAAAGTAAATGGTAATTTACGGCTAACATTATGTCAACCATATCCTTCTGTGTTCCAAAGAAGAAAGTCATACTGGTTTGAAACAACATGAGGGTGAGTTAATAATGACAGAATGTTAATTTTTGAGTGAACCATACCTTTAAACTTGGTGGGTTGTTTTTGAGTAAGATTAACCTTATGACCTTTGTGAATAAGTGTAGAATATGTAGAATAGATATCTTCTTAAATAGCTATCAATACATCTTTTTTTATATCTGTATATTTATGTGTACATTTGTAATGTTGACCAACTAAGGATTGAGGTGATGTTGTAACTGTATGTTTTGTCATTTTTTGTTCTCACAGAATCACACCCATAACCTGTTGCTGGCTGCAGGATGTTCTTGACTTTGGCACTTTTTCGGAAGGGGATCCCAGGAAAGCAGTGGATTGGGAAGCATCGTCGGCCTCGTGCAGTCACCTGGCAGATGAAGCGGAATATGGTGGAACGCCTAGAGCAGGAAGCAGAGAATGAATACTGGATCAGCCGGCCGTTCATGACATTAGAGCAGGAGAGAGGCCATGCAGCACAGAGACGGGAGTGGATGTCACTTCAAATCAAAGCTGCACGACAAGCCAAGTTCCCTGAACACAAATACATTGCAGACCAATTGAACCACTTGAACATCACCAAGAACTGGTCCAGCTAACCAGGACACCAAAGACTGATCTCTGGCTTTTGAGAGGGAGCAGAAATAAGTTTTCTGTTTGTGCAAGTTACATTGGGCAACTGTATGTGATATTGGCTGTGTTTATAAATGATATCTGATTAACACATTTAGCTCCTTTCTTTATTCTGATTCATTGTGCAGTTACATGCAGTACATTTTTTTGCTGTGTTTCATAGTTAAATCAATTTAACTCCCTTCCCATAGATATATTTCTATTTTGCTTTTCACAATACATATTGTTCCAAAGCGGCTGTATTGAGAATACCCTCAGAAATCCAAAAGTGAGAGTGACAAGTAAAAATCCCTTAGAAGTTTAGAAAAGATGAGGTAAAAAAACTCTAGCCAACTCATATTGAATTGACTAAATAAGCCATAAAATATAATTATAGTAAAACTTATTGTATTATTTTTTTAAGTTTGCAGTGTATCTTGAAGCAGCTGGAGGTATGCAGGCAATATTGTCCCTTTCAAAAATCAAGAGTTTATTTCAAATTTGCCACTGATTATTTTCACATGCTAATGAGCTTTGCAGTAAATTGTCCACTCCAAATTGTCAAAATGTTTACTCCAGGTTCACCACTACTAATGAAGAGCTGAAAACTTCCAAACATTTGCAGTGAATCACAAGCTCATTTTCATGTGAATATAATGAGTGGTAGGTTTGTGGCTAGTTTGCCAGAACTCTAGATTTTTGAGTTGATTCACATTTTCTGTTTCTCTATATGTAACACTGTAAATACATACAGTGTTGTTAATGTAAAATAGAGCTGTTTAGCCATGACATCAAATTGTAGGTGAACCCTGCCATGGGCTCCCTCTTGAATGTCATATGGGTTTTTATATAAGGGGGGGTTCTCTTTCTAACATTTGTTCAATATCTCACTATCAGAATCAGCTTTATTGCCAAGTATGCTTACACATATAAGGAATTTGTCTTAGTGACAGGAGCTTCCAGTGCACAATAATACAAAAACAGCAGCAAAACATAGATAATAATATATATATATATATATATATATATATATATAAATATATATATATATATATATATACATATATACATACATACACATACATAGTGCTAATCTAAAACTACTCTGTTATATGAAGTACACAAATACAGTATGTTATGTACAGTGCAAAAAGTTTTTTTTTACTTTGTATGTAATGGCAGAAGTGGATAAGTTAGATAATATAAATAGACTTAAACTGTGTATTGCACATAATTATTGCTCAGTGGGGTGGCTTTATCTGTTTATGAGATGGATAGCTTGAGGGAAAAAACTGTTCCTGTGCCTGATGGTTCTGGTGCTCAGAGCTCTGAAGTGTTGGCCAGAAGGCAACAGTTCAAAAAGGTAGTGGGCTGGGTGAGGAAGTACAACCTCTGATGAGCCTTTTTCACAATGGAGTCAATGTGTGTCTCCCACTTCAGGTCCTGTGAGATGGTAGTGCCCAGGAACCTGAATGACCCCACTACTGCCACAGTGCTGTTTAGAATGGTGAGAGGGTTCAGTGTTGGGGTGTTCCTCCTAAAGTCCACAATCATCTCTACCGTTTTGAGCGTGTTCAGCTCCAGGTTGTTATGATTGCGCCAGTGAGCCAGCCGTTCAACCTCCTCTCTGTATGCAGACTCATCGTCATCTCGGATGAGGCCGATGACAGTGGTGTCGTCTGCAAAATTCAGGAGCTTGACAGAGGGGTCCTTGGTGGTGCAGTCATTGATATAGAGGGAGAAGAGTTGTGGGGAGAGCACACATCCCTGGCGGGCACCAGTGCTGACTGTACAGGTGCTGGAAGTGAATTTCCCCTGTCTCACAAGCTGCTGCCTGTTCGGGCATGTCCAATCCTGGAAGCACCAATAACACCCAGTCTGTCAATTGGCAGACCAATCACAGCAGTTTATATATCCCTATATAAACCACCGTTGTATGTGCCTATTTCATTTTTGTTCTCTTCCTTGTGAAGATCTTTGGAACAGATCATCAACAGGACTTGTAAGAAACGGTCGCTTAACCATTAATCAAACGAGCCGTTCTGGTACGTCCCAGAACTTGGCTGTTTTTGTGAGTATATTCACTGTCAAAGTGAATATATTTTCTGCTGTATTATTTTGTTTTCTCCGGGTGGCATGAACCAGCGTGTCGAGGCGGGTTTGCGTTTTTTCTGCGGAGTTTCGAGCTGTTATAGCTTTTACCTCTATGGCAAGAGGATTAACACAGAATCATGTGGCACATTGTAGTGAACTGCTTATTTGTTCTTGAGATCGGGTTCTGTACTGCGAGCTCACCGAGCTGCGGAGCGAAGGGGAAAGTTCCCTCGCATCCGAGCGCTTGTGGATCTATGAACTCCCTGAAAGATTCCCACCCGCTATGTATCGCCTGTCTGGGGGTCAGGCACTCAGGGGCCACACTCGCTAATCCTGAGTTTTGCCTGCATTGTTCCTGTTTTGTACGGAGAGTTTTGGAAAGGAGGGTGCAGGCCAAATAATGAGGATTCTTATTTTTCTAAGCCACCAATGTAGAAAGACCCCCCCACCCCAGCTGCAAGGAGCTATTCATCGACTGGCCCTCACAGCAGACCGTCAAGGGTACAGATAGGGATATGCATGTGTGACATGGCAGAGGGCGGGGTCGCCCTCCTCCGCTCTACACTCCTCCCAGCGTTGCCTCAGGCCAGGGAGCCCCCGGCATGACATACACCCCCCCCCCAGGAGGGGGGCATGCCTTGCGCCCCATCTGCTGGCGGGTCATCCCGCCGTTCTCGACCTGGGAGGAGGCAGGAGGGTAAAAACAACAACAACAAACAAAATAGGCGAGGGACAAAGGCCAACATGGAGTGACAGATAGAGAGAGAGGGAAAAAAACCTCACTCACCGGTTCTCTGATGCACCATCGCGTGGTCCTCGATCACTCCTCCACCCTCTCAGGCAGACGGCAGCCTCTCCTCCCCGGGCGGACAGAACGCCCCTCACGGCGACTCATGGGGACACTCCTCCAACCCTGGCAGCGGCCCTACCGCTCCAGGCAGTCGGGGAGTCGCTTCCCGCCCCCCCTTGCGGACGACGGTCCTCTCGACCCCTCCGTGTTTCTGCAGGGCACTCCTCCACCCCTGGCAGCGGCTCCATCGCTCCAGGCGGTCGGGGAGTCCAGTCCCCACTCGCCTTGCGGACGGTGGCCGTTCCCCGCGTCCGGGTGGTCGGGCTACTCCGTCCCCGGCAGATGGTAGCAGCGCTCCCCTTGGTGGATAGCAGTGTGGAGGACTCCGCGATGGGCATCCCTCCTCTTTCCCGGGTTTCGGCACCAATGTAAAGCAGTTCAGTGGAAAGGAGGATGCGAGAACCATCTTGACAATATAAGTAGTAGTTTTAATAATAAACTGAATGAAAAACACACAAACATAAACACACCGAGCAGCTGCATGTCATCCTCTCTCTCTTTCGCACCACCGTCTGCAGTTGGCCTTTATCCCTCTCAGAGACTTGATTTGCCTGATAAGGGACCGGGTGTGTAGAATCACACCCCGGCCCCGCCCACCGCCCTGTCACAGTATGATGGAAATGGCAGCCATCTCATGCTGCCCCGGTAAAACAATTTATTCCAGCCATCTCAGCTGAGATGCGTTGCTTTGACTAACAAGCCTTTTTCGAACAGAGTGTTAAAGGTTACTCTACGTTGGCTCTGCAATAAATGGAGGATTTGGGGATGTCCAGCACCCCTCCAGTCGAGGCATCTATGGCGGATCACCTTCACGCTGATCGTCAGGCATTTTTTTTGACTACTCCTGCTTCATTGCCGGGACAGATGCAGAGATTGTCAGCCACCATTTACCAAAAGATCTACCGATCTTCAGCCCTAGCTGTAAGGGCTCTTAAAATAACCTCGCTCCTCACAGCATATCAGGCCATGGAGGAGATGGGCTGACAAATTGATGCGGGGGTGCCGGATGCGGCATTGTGGGAAGAGATCTGCATTATTGCGGATCTCAACCTATGTACATCAAGATGGGCTATCCAGAGCTACGGCCGCAGCATGGCTCTCACTGGTTTGTCTGGCCTGTCTGAGAGGGAGAAGACATATTTCCTCGATGCCCCAGTGGATCTTTTCAGGGCTACGGCATCCACAATGCAGCAGCAGTGTGATTTGAGGAAAATGGGTGGGGAAACGTTCGAGACCTGCCTTCCCCGAAAATCCTCTGAACGCCCCCGCAGTCATCACGTTCTGGGTTCACAACCCATTTTAGAAGTGGACAATCTGGTTTTAGAGCCCAGTCCAGGACTCCCCCTCCTCCCCAGCAGTCAGGGCAGGGAGGGGCACAGCCGAAACAGCCCCAGCCAAGAAGCAAGGATTCTTTCACTGCGGTGGTGGCCAAATTTTGTCTGAAGAGTTGGGCGACCTAACCAGTGTTCTTGTTCGGGACATGGAGTAGGTGAACACCACTCGAGTCTCTCTGTTCCACTCCTCCCTCTAGAAGTGAGTTTTGTTTTCCGCCCCTCCAGCTAAGAGGACTCAGAAGGAGAATCAAACCATAAGTTTTGTGTTACATGATTCATACACAAAAAATGTAATGGGAGTGTTGGCAGCAGTTTCCCCTGTGCCTCTCAGTTTGTATCTCCCCTCTCCATCCACGGGGTCAGAAAAGAGAGAGGAGGATTTTCAGCACAAAAACATGTTAGTGACAAAAATAATAATCTCCACTGTGCATCCAGCCAGTGGACAAAGGGCACAGCAGTGTGTGTGTGTGAAAATAAATCACAAAATAATACTGAATTCAGAGCTGCGATCCCCAGCTACACCGCAGCACCATCAGTTAGCGAGCACTTCAGAAGACCCCTCTCTGTTCACGCAGAAAGTTGATGCGCATGTGCAGTTCATCCCTGGGTTTTACCTAAGATAAAACGGGGTTCTTGGCTGCAATTCACTGTAAAACGACCTCTGTTCAACAGTGTGTTTATGTCAACAGCGGAGGGGGAGTTAGCTCAAATTTTAGAGGAGGAAATAGCCAATTTGCTGATTAAAAGAGCAATAAGGATTGTGGTGTTGGAGGACAGCCGTTAGGGCTTTTACTCCTGGTATTTTGTCATCCCCAAGAGAGGAGTTCTCTGTCCCATTCTGGATTTGCGAAACCTCAGCATCTCCTGTCAAGGGGGAATTCTCTTTATGGAGAATGGAAACTTCGCCCTAAGGTGGCGAGTCAGCTGTGGGAGAGGTACGGGTGAGCTGCATAGATTTCTTCGCATTGCACAAAAATTCTTATTGTCTTCTGTACTTCACTGGTGCTCTTATGGTTGTGGATGCTCTAGTTCATCCTTGGCCAAATGCACTACTTTACATGTCTGATCATTCCAACTCTAAAAAGAGGTGAGAGAATATGGTCCCTCAGTCATACTGATCACCCCTAACTGGTTGGGGAAACTCTGGCTGGCAGACTTAATTAAACTTTTGTGTGCCCAGCCTTGACAGCTCCTGCTGTGCAGGGATCTCCTGTCACAAGCACAGGGGGACATATTTCGACCCGTGCCGGACCGTGTAGCTCTTTGGGTCTGGTCCATGAGAGGCTAAATTTGAGTGTCACAGGTTTACCCCCCAGGGTGATTGAAATGATTAAGAGCACAAGATCTACTTCAACATGCTCTGCGTATTATCGGAAATGGGCTGTGTTTGAGCAATTGTGTGCACACAGACTCATTGTTCTATTTTTACATTCAGTGGCAGATGTTTTATGTTTTCTGCAGGGACTATATCGGTTTGTCATATGGTAATATACTCTAATATAATGGGTCAACACCCACATGTTTGCAGGTTTAAAACCACTGATTCTGTCATGGGATATTTCTGTGGACCTGAAAGCGCTTTTTCAGCCTTCCTTTGAGTCAAATGAAAGTATAGAATTAAAGCTCCTTTCGCTAAAGGCAGTTTTTATTATTGGTCTTAACAACTGTAAAGTGGGTTAGTGAACTACATGCTTTGTCAGTTCATCACTCTTGTATGTGCTTTGCTGTGGATTTATCGAGAGTGTCTCTTAAAACGAATCCAGCTTTTGTGCTTAAGGTGAGTGACTCTGCAATCAGCTATAAGCTGGATGATTTGATAACTTTTCACCTGCCAACTTTTTCCCTGCCAGAGGACGAGTGGCTTCACTGTTTGTGTACAGTTTGTACTCTAAAAACGAAAAAAACAAAGGCATTGAGGAAGAGTAATCAGCTTTTTGTTTCTTGGGCTGACCCATATCACAACAGCGCCTGTCTCATTGGGTAGTAGAGCCTTTGATATTAAGTTAAATTAGTCTGGTGCTGGGACCTACGGAGTTGTTGAGAGCTCATTCTACCAGAGGCATGGCTACCACGTGGACACTGTATAAAGGCATTTCAGTCCAGAACATTTGTTCAGCTGTGAGTCAGGCAGTACACCCTCCCTCCTCCCTATCCATTCTTTGCAAATGATTGGGTGGGTGTACATTGGACACTACAAGTTGGTTGCAGTCTGCTTCGGACAGCATATCTGCAATACAGGAGTTGGCTATATCCCATAGTGAGATACCAAATTAATATTAGAAAGAGAACTTTGTTACTCACGTAATCCCTGTTCTCTGATAACAGGAGTGAGGTATCTCGCCACACTTCCCTCCTTGCAGTTGCATGACAACCTATGACAGTGGTCTATATAGGTAGGTGGGGCTCCATCATCACTGCTGTGATTGGTCTGTCAACTGGCAGACTGGGTGTTGTTGGTGCTTCCAGGATTGACCACACCCATGATGTTACCCATAGTGAGACACCTCACTCCTGTTATCAGAGAACCAGGGTTATGTGAAAAACCTAAAGTTTTACATTTTTGAGGAAAAATAAGGTCTGTGGTCAACATTACTTAAAGATACTTGCATGTTTTGTTCTACAACATAAATTACACACAGTCATGTCAAAAGTGAATTTTGAAGCGCCGCATTTAAAATAAAATTGTTACTATGTTACTATGAACTTCCTAGATAAGGACTACAAATACCACAAGCATTAACAAAACAGAACAATAAAATGTATTGTATGCAACTTTTAAGCAACATACTTCAAAACACACACACAAACACAAACATGGTGGCTTCAAAATTCACGTCTCTTGTATGACTGTGTATAATTTGTGTTGTAGAGAAAAACTTCCTAGTATGTAATGTTTACCTCAGACCTTGTCTTTAATCATAAATCCAAAACTGCCATTATAAAAACCCATAGGAATCCTGAGGGATTCAGTGGCTCGAAAATGCTAATTCTCTTCCAGGTGTTTTGGACTACAAAACAGAATAGCTCAATGTAGGTCTAACTTTCTGTGACTACAAGTTTCAATTATGCAGGCTGGAAACGTGCCTTTTTGCACACAGTATTTGATGCTGTATACCAAAGAGAATGGCAACCCACTGTGTTTCATGCCATGTTGTAGCACAAATGAGTTGTTTTAGTCTCATACAAAATTCAGATAAATACTCAAGTATTCATATAGATTTCTAAAAAAAATACACCGTATGACATTTAAGAAAAGCACAATTAACTTTTTTTTAATTATTCAAGGTTTGTGCTAGTTGCCCGCGTCATTACTCCAATGCACTAGAGGGCAGTGTATACATCTGGACAACCGGGTCCACATTAAAAACTACACTTCCCATAAGTTATTGCTCACTTGGTCTCCATAACAGTCTTGTTGCTGTTGTTCAGTAGGTAGTCATGGATGAATGAAATGCTTAACTGCTTTTCTCTTCATGTAGCCATTCCAAATAAACCACACTCCGATTTGCTGGAATGAGCCAATATTCCTTTCATGTTCGCGGACTCTCGTCAATCTTCTTCGCCTGGGTGGATAGATCAGTTTCGGCCCAGCTCTGTGCTGGATAATAGATTCGGTCCTCCAGCTCAGTGTAATCCAGTCTGTGTGGTTCAGTGTCGTCTGAATCGTTGTGGTTCTGAAGCCGGTAAAGCATGAGAAGGCAGCGGTGGTTCAACGGCCCGGTCCGGACACAGGCTGCTCGGAGTCTGATCGCAGGATTGATGGAGGAGATTCGCCTGTAACAGCATCAGAAGAATGATTTCAAGATATAACCGACGGCCTGTATCTCACAGCATTGAGATGTGCGTATAGATCACACTCACCATTCACAAAAAAAAAGCTGTGTATCAAAACCTAATGACCTACTTACCAAGACAGAATTTTTGGGCCTGTGCTGCTTGTGGAGGTAGGAAGCTTACTAGGTTTTGAGGCAAAGCCATATAGTGCGCATATGAGGCAGGTATATCTATTCATAGCACTTTGAACTGTGTTGCTATTAAGATAATTTTCCATGCAGACACTTTGTTAGCATAATTCTCCACATGGATACATCACTATATAGGTGTTTAGTTGGCTTGGTATACCTACTGGAATCTTACATTTTAGTACATATGCCGTTTTTCTGCCCTTTTACATGAGATATGTGTACCAGTTAGAAGTGGTCCTATCCTATGATTTTATGGATGCTCATTCTCTCTCTTTGTCTCCTGGTTTTGGTGAATCGTTAGCCGTGGGTTGTCCCGCAGCTGTCTGGACCAGCATCCTCTTCCAGAGGAGGTTGATGATGATAATGTGCATCCTCCCAGACTCCTGCATGATCTACAGGAGGATATGTCCTCATACAGCGGGTGAGTGATTGGTAGTAATCACGCGTCTGTTATTACCAATTACCAAATAATGTAGGGGAACTTGCACATGTTGTTACCATGGTATATTTTAATGTTATAAAGTCACTGGAGATATCCTAAAACACTAGTTATTGTGTGCAAAACTGATGAAAACTTGCATTACCTTAATACACAGCACTTTGCAGTTAAAGTCTGCTATTTTTAATATACAAAGATAATTAAAAAATTGTATTTGGATGATTACTTATAAGTAATAAATGACACAGTTGCTCTAAAGGGGATGGTAAGGGTTGTTTTACAAGGGGGGTGGCATCTTCTTGCATCCACACCCTCAAATTGAGACCTATGCACCAGAATATGTTAAAGGTATAGTTCAACCAAAAATGCTAATTCTCTCCTCAATTACTCACCCTCATGCTATCCCGGATGTGAATGACTTTCTTTCTGCTGCTGAAAACAAACAAAGAATATTTCAGCTATGTAGGACCTCACAATGCAGGTGAATGGTTACCAAAACTTTAAAGGTCCAAAAACACGCTAAGGCGGCATAAAAATAATCCACACAACTCCAGTGGTTAAATCTATTTCTTCAGAAGCGATATGCATGAAGAAGGCGAATTGCCAAAAACAAAAGAATGTGAAAGTGAAAATTAAAGATTGAGAGTAAAAAAGGACTTAAATATTGATCTGATTTTCACCTAACACCTATCATATCACTTCTGAAGATATGGATTTATGTTAACCACCTGAGTCATATGGATTACTTTTATGCTGCATTTATGCTCTTTTGGAGCTTCAAAATGTTGGTACCCATTCACTTGCATTGCAATGACCTACAGAAATGAAATATTCTTCTATAGATCTTCGTTTGTGTACAGCAGAAGAAAGAAAGTCACACATATCTGGGATGGCATGAGAGTGAGTAAATGATAAAAAATATATGCAATATGCTAGCTATTCTGGAATTATTATTTTGGCTAAGGTTTCAGACCTAACGGAAACTGTTCTTTCTCTTATATAGAGGTTATTGTCTTGGTGTGTAAATACAGCAGATATTGTTTTGTTGAAAATATGAATCTCTCTCTCCATAGGTCTGAGCAGTCCTCCGCTACATCTGTCAGATCAGAATGTCAGACAGTCACCACAGATGACACAGCGCAGTCCTGGTCTGGTATCCATAGTTACACTGGCACTGGCATCTCCACAGAACGCAGCTCTGTCTTCTCCTGGGGCTATGATGTGAGTGATAGAATGTGAAGCATTGGCCCAAGCGCAGCATAGCACTTCCTCAAAGCATTGTAACGTGGGCCTCAAAGTTGAAATAATTTCAACTTTGACCCTTTTGCTGCTGACCTTTTGAAGTGTCGGACAATGATTACTGGCAGTGGTGTAACTACAGGCAGTGCAGGATGTGGGTTCTGTGATGGCTGACTGAAAAGGAACCATTAAAATGACCGGGGGGGGGGGCATTATCTTTCACTTAAAACAGTTCACGGCCAGTTGTACACAGTCAGACATGATGACCAAATATGGGGAATAAAATTTCCCCTTTCTCTCTTTTCCTGTAGGAGTTTGATAAAGCTGCCTCTAGGCAGGTCCAGCAGATGTTTGAAGAGATTGATGAATTGTTGTATGAGAGAAAGGGAGAAACTCAGCTCAAAGGCCTGCAGGAAGAGTGTCATGAGTGGGCGTCGAGATTCCCTCACCTACGGTGCATACACTCACACGCGCTCAAAGCATAACAAACTGTGGAAGACAACTCCATATTTTCTGATTATTGAGACTGTTTTGTGTATCTGTGTGTAAAAGGATCCTTGGAACACAGCTGTTGTGTCCTACGGATGAAGGCTTCCAGTGGTACGCTACGCCTGCTCACACACCCATCTCCTCCATCGGAGGACAAAACAAAGAGAAAACAGCCAATGAGTGAGTTCAGTGTGTGTGTGTGTGTGTGTGTAATCCTTAAAGGGATAGTTCACCAAAAATAAAAATTCTGTCATCAAATACCCTCCCTCATATTCCAAACCCCCTGTGAATTTCTCTCTTCCATGGACAACAAAAGATGTAAGTTTCAGTGTTGGGGACTGACAGCCTCAGTCGCCTATTACTTTCATTGAATGGTAAATGGTGACTAAGGTTGTCATTCTGCCTTGCATCATCTTTTGTGTTCCACGGAGGAAAGAACATCTTATGAATTTTGAACAACATGAGGGTGAGTAAATGATGAATAATTTTCATATTTGAGTGAATTATTCCTTTAAAATTATTAGTGTTCTGTATAGCCTAATTTTCATGCCTCTCTGTGTGTATGGCAGGTTGTGTGTGCAGGGTCAGAGGGCTGTTTTGTGTCGGCCCTCTGTGGAGGTGACCCACCCTAGTGCCACTCCAAACTGTAACCATGGAGATGAGTTGCCCAGGGTTATCGAAGCCGAGGGGCTGATGGAAGAATATCTCGCCTTTGACTGCCGGGACTTGTGAGTGTGTGTGTGTGTGTGTGTGTGTGTGCATTTGTGTGAATGTGTTAAAGATGTATTCACATATGACAGATGGTGATAGGTTGGTTGATTATTAATATGCATCTGCCTGATATTTTTCCTTTTTTTCTAAAAGCTTCTTATTGGTGAACATGTATGTGTGTGTGTGTGTGTGTGTGTCTAGGGATGAAGAGTGGGAACGTGAGTACATTAATAGAAGGCGGAGACACTGCCTGCCCCCTGTCTCGCCCTATCGCTGTCATCGGGAGGTGGTGCTTGATCTGCTTTTTGATGATGTGTGGCATGAGCTTATTGGCTGGATGGAGGAGCTGGTACGCAGGCACTGGGACGGTTTTGTGTCAGGTAGGATACATTTTCTGATGCTTGTTTAAATGGGATATTTTGAAATTATTTTGACTTATATTTTACAATAACAAAATTAGAGATATTTGTTTAGGGATTAGAGGTTGACTGATTGTGGATTTTGTAGATACCGATTACTAAGTTGGTAAACGTTGATAAACGATTAATTGGCCGATAGAAAGATTTTATTGCTTATATATTTCACCAGATGACGTTGAATGAGGAATAAGGTTTAATATTATTCATAATATACAGCATGAAGTTGGAGATTCGAAGTATGCGCTGACGGGGCACATTTCCATATAGCCACATTTTCTTTGCATGCCCTTGCTTCAATTTAGAACACTTGATTATCTAATCAAAATAATGAAATATGGATTAATATTAGGGCTGTCAATCGATTACAATTTTTAATTGAATTAATTACATGGCGTGCCGATTAATCGCATACATAAATATGCTCAGAAAGCCCCTCAAATAACAATAATTGAATATATGATTAAATAATTATAAAGTTACACTTAAATAATTATAAATAATGTGTGTGTGTATGTATGTATGTATGTGTATATATATATATATATATATATATATATATATATATATATATATATATATATATATATTATTAAAAATACAGATAATTAAAATGCATGACATTATTTTGGCACACAAGTTGAAGCATTAAAAAACACAATACAAAAAGTGGCTTTAGAATACAATATATTGTTAATTTCCTTATTATTTAACATAAGCCTATCTTTGGCCTACAGCTCACAGCAATCCATTTTGCAATTGAATTCATCAAACAGTCCGAGTTTTATTATAAGATCTTGTCTAAGGACACGTCAGTGTACACCGGTATCATATGAATGCTTTTGGAGCGTCTCGGTTGCATTGCGTCATAAACATACTGTTTTTAGTTAAACGAAATTTGGAACTTCGAAGTTTTGAAAAGAACATCTTGAGATCCTTGCCTTCGGAATTGTGCTCCATAAAGCTGTGTTTGTACGCAAGAACGTGTTCTCGTTTTGTGTTGTCTGCTCTTGGTAAGTGTGCTTTGTTTTCTCTCTGTATATGCTGCTCGTTGCTTATACAGCGTGTTGTGCTTACTGCCCCCTGGAGAAAACAGGTGGTACTCCAAGCTTGAATTGCTCATATGAAAGGAATGTATATTATTACGGTCCGGGGACATGAAAAATTGCATAATTTTTATTAACACTCATAATTTGTTTGGATAATTAATTTTTATTAACACACATAATTTGTTTGGATAATTAATTGCACTGAATCAACACATTAAATCAACAGTCCTTATTAATACAGTAAATATGCAATGATGGCTGATTTAGATATAGCAAATCCCCACGAGGTGATTCGATTGTTTTTTTTACATTTTAGAGGCCGCCTTTATGCTGTACAACCAAGCCATTTTGTAGTCTCCTCCAGTGCTGGCCACAGAGGAATAACAAAAAAATACAAATTATCTGTATATTTAAAAGAAAAAAGATTTTTGCAGATAACCGATAGTTCAATAAAGCAACTAGGCACAGATTAAACTGTAAAACTGATATATCAGTCTACTTCTATTAGAGATATACTTTTCTACCAAGCAACTTGATGTCAGCATTTGAGTATTATTATGATAATGTGACTATGGGGTTGATAATGATGATATTGAATAAGAATCTCTCTCTGACCCTCTCTTTTGATCAGATGATGAGAAGAATGCTGTGGCCCTCAGCCCTGCATGCACTAACTCCCAGAATCCCTTTCTGCTGCTGTCCACCTTCTCAACGGTGCTTCCGCCGCTGTCGCAGAGCCGAACACAACAGCTCACCGCCAGCATGCAGACACAGGTTAGTGAAGTGAGCAGGTTAGTGGGGCCAATTTTTGGAGAGTTTGAACACAGAAATTTGAAGCTTATAATTTTATCAAAGCACTTACATTAATTCTTCGGTTACACTTTCATTTTCAGTGTCCTTGTTGTTACAGTGTAATTACACAAGCAATTACTGAATATTACTAATTAACAATTAGTTGCTTGTATTATACATAATTCACCATTATTACTATAGTCAATACATGTAATATGTTTAACAAGGACACTGTAAAATAAAGTGTTCAAACTCATGTCTTATTTGAACGGAAAAGGTGGGTTTAGTGTTGTCGTCATGGCAACCAAGTTGTAAAATTGCCTATAACTTTACACAGAAACGTTTAGCAAGTGATTGTATCACACTCAAATCATTTTAACACACATATTGTTTACATTTTGTGGCAATACTTTTGAAACCTTTAGTATTTTAATCTTTACGGATTGGCCCCATTGGCTTCCATTGTCCAAAATTGGGAAGAAAATGACTAGTTTAAGTTTTTTTTTCTGGTAATCAATTGACAATTGAGCTTAACTTGTATTAAAACCAGAATATTCCTTTAAAAACTACTGAAATGGTAGTTTTAACCAACCCAGATAATGCAAAGGTAGCTCAGCTTCGTCCAGCATGTATACATGCTAATTGGATCGCAACTGGCGTTGATGTTGATGAAGACAGAGGTGACATGTGTTTAACAGTTCCTCAGCTGATGTCCTTCAGATATTCAATTACGCATTGTGTCATGTATACTTGGACAAACAGATGATGACTAGCTCAGCTATGCAAAAATCATTTGTAGCCCAATTATAAGTGCACATGTAAACAATAGTGGCTGACATATGGATAATAATCAACCCTGCCTGACCCATCAAGTAAGATGTGTGTCTTCAGGCAGCTGGTCTGTTTTTGTAGGCAGTTTTATGGTACCTTTAATGGACAGGTCCAAAGCGTCATTGGTTAAAACAGAACAGGAGCTTGTAAACAATGTGCACATGCTAAAATTAACAAGCAAAGCTTTATAAACTTAGTGAGCTCTCTTGCTCTTTTCTGCCTACATAGGCAGCTGCTTTTAAGGCAGCATCCTAACTGAAATGGGACCACCACATAAATAGTGCTCCTCGTGTTAATCACAAAATGACTTTATTCATGATTGATTCGAATAGACTGACATTAGCGTTGCTAAACTAACAAAGCAATACACCAATAAGCATATTTTTTTTAACCTGCACTATTATGACTTGAAGACATTACTATATCACAGCTTTTTCTCTTAAAGCTGCTTTCAAATGATATGTGTTGTGAAAAGCACTTTACAAATAAAAATGGCTTGACTTCCAATTACACAAAAATAATTTTTTCATTAGATTTTTTTTATCTGCTTTTCAATATTTATAATTTGGCCAATACAAAGATACTGTATTTTAGAAGGCTGCATGATGTTGCTGCCTATCTTTTGGAACAGCCTTAACATTGTGACCATGTCTGTGTGTTGCCTATAAAGGCTGTCTAGGTAGGCAGCTCACTGGGTTTTGGAATTGAGTTTGTGTATCATTCTCTTCCCATAATAATGAGCATGCACACAAAGGAGAAGGAACTGTCCAAGAAATGTATTTGTAGGAATGAAACCCGTCATCTCTCATAATTAATTTTTGTGTAGATATAAGACTAGTTATTGTTGACAGAACATCACTGCTTTGCTTCCTCTCAGTCTTTACACATACTCGCACATAATCAGAATGCAAAATGCTGTTTTTCGCTGCTGTCGGCATTTGTCTTCAGCTTTTTTCCAGGCTTTCAATTCATTAACCTTTTACCTCCTTTATTCTGTTTTCCTCTCTGTCCCTGTTTCTGCCTTGCTTTCCCCATTATCCATCTGTCATCTATATTCTCCCTTTCTTTATCTCTCTATTTTTATGCTCTATCTTTCTATCTCTGTTCCCTCCATTTTCTTCCCAAAGAGCTCAAAGTCATGGGGTTCAAATCACAAGTCAAGACGGAAATCCAAAAAGCAGAGAAAATCATCGACTGTATGTAACTCTCTCCTGATAATAGCACTTAAACAGAGAGTTTTCTGTCCATTGACAGGTTTCTCTCTCTTTCTCCCAATCTTGTCTTTGTTTTCTAACACACAAGGCCATTTTTCTAACAACCTTTTATTCCGTCTGACTTTATTTCAAGCTTGTCGTTTTTATGTTGAGTGAAGATGTTTATAATGCTTGTTTCCCGCTCTGTTTTGTGTCTGTTCAATTTCTTTTTAGTGTCTTTTTTTTCTGTTGCTTGTGTCTGTTTTACACATAATTGCATGCTGTTTAGATGATGGATGTCAGATGTTGTGAATGCAGTCTCTGTTTGTAAAAAACCCCATTGTGATAATGCAGTATGAAAAAAGTTTTTTAAAGCCTTTCGGTCTTTTTGTTTATTTTCCGCTCTTAACTTTTTTTTTTTTTCCTGTCCCTCTTTCTCTCTCCCTTTCTCTTTCTCCCCTCAGTCCAGTCGGGTGCCTGTAGGGGCGGCCGTGACTCATCACAATCTCAATGACCTCATCATGATACATGGCATTCCATTGCAGCAAAGGAACCTGGGAACTCTGGACCGAATAACTCAGTATGAACACCATAGGAAAGACAGAAAGGATAAGCAAATATATATATACAAGTTTTACGGTTTATATTAAGAACTATCCATTTAAGGGTTTGTACATTATTTTAATAGTCCTCTTTCTCTGATTTAGGGACTCTGAAGAGAAAGTGTCTCATCGACCTGGCTCTAGTGCCCTTTCTACCAGTAAACCTCGCCCTCGCCGTGCCCTGGAGCAGAGCACCTCCTCCTTAACCCGTCCTCCTCAGTCGGCGCGGCGACGTAACCCGCCTCCTCGCACTCTGATGCCATTGACCTCCAGTGTAATGCAGTCCCTCACAACCGGGTCCATGGAAGAGGTTGTTAGAGGGACAAGATTGTAAGGGCTCCAGTTATATCAACTCTTCCTCCCTTGTGAAGCCCTTCCTAGCAATAGTTTGTTTGTGGTCAGCTTTGCCTACATTAGCTGCATTTCCACTATCAGGCCAAATGAGGGCGTGCTAGTGCATGCCAGTGCCAGTTGCTTCCCACTGTCACTTCCAGGGCTTCATTGTGCCTCCTCTGGGCTTTCTCGGGCCAATGGCCTTTGGCCTGCTGATTACCTATGGACCAAACAAGGGAAACTGGGGAGTGAGGCGGGAGCAATGTCAAAGGCGGAGGTTTGTGTATCCAGCACACAAATGTAAAGGTTCAGGAAAAATGTACAAATTGTGGAGACCGTACAAATCCGTTCCATGGTTCGAGATCATGGATGGTGTGCTAGGACATGCTGCACACCGTCCCTCTGTTAGTGGAGAGACCACTTGGGACACCACGGCAGTTAGAGTCGTTGAGTTATCAATGCTAACTTATGTTGCTAGATAGCTAATGTTTACAATCGATATAAACTCTATACTCTAGAAAGCACGATACTTCAGCTTGAGCTTTCCTCTTACTTGTGAAATGAGTGGGGCTTGTGACGTTGGAACTTGGGCGCGTATTAATGGCAGATTTTTAAAGTAATGCTGCGGGCCTAGAGAGTGAAACATAATAGAAAAACAATAGAAAAAATCCTATTAATTTATCCCATAGACAAATTGATTTACAACAATAACTTATGTACATTATGTATCAAGTCTCTTATTTACAGTCAGCTGTTGATCAAAAAAATAATAATAATAAATAAACATTTTATTTTAATCACACATAGCACAGATGTAGCAAAGAAGCCATGCAACTCTCATTAATATGTGTTCAACACTTCAGTAGTTTTTAGCACTCGTTCTACATATCAAAGTAAATACTTATAAATAGGACAAATTATACATGTAAACAATAAACTTAGCTTTTTAAAAATGTACAAATGCCATGTTTCCCATCCATTTGGAATTGCATGTGTTAAATTGCACACACACACACACACACACACACACACACTGATCAGCCACAACATTAAAACCACTTGCCTAAAGTTGTGTAGGTCTCCCTCATGCCACCAAAACAGCACCACCCGCATCTCAGAATAGCACTCTGAGATACTATTCTTCTCACCAAAATTGTACAGAGTGGTTATCTGAGTTACCGTAGACTTCGTTACCGACTGACTGCCGTCAGTTCGAACAAGTCTGGCAATTCTCTGTTGACCTCTCTCATCAACAAGGTATTTCCATCCACAGAACTGCCACTCACTGGATGTTTGTTTTTTTGGCACCATTCTGAGTAAATTCTAGAGACTGAAATCTCAGGAGATCAGCAGTTACAGAAATACTCAAACAAGCCCGTCTAGTGCACACACACACATATATATATATATATATATATATATATATATATATATATATATATATATATATATATATATATATATATATATATATATATATATATATATATATATATAACATGCAATTTGTACATTTTTAAAAAGCTAAGTTGTGACCAAAATTATTAAAAACTAATAATACAATTTGAGAGAGAATTTCTTTCATATGTAAGCAAAATGGACATTATAACTGAAAGAGTCAATGGGAAATCCCCACAAAGTTAGAAAAACAAACGCGTGTGTGTGTTTGTTTCAGGACAACAGCCAGCGATCGTTTGTCTTCACCTCAAATGCCTCTAAGCAGAAATACTCTCCTCCCACCTATTGGTACAGAAGACACAGAGCATATGCACTCTGGACAACACTCCCGACTTATGCAGGTGCTTTAAACACAACACATACAGGCATACATTTGTTAGTAAAATATATTTGCGGTACTTGATCATGTCCAGACCTTTTTCAAAGGAAAGATATGACACAAATGTTTTCACTCTGTGTGCGTGCTTTGTCATATTTGTATGTGTATACTGTATATATAATTTGTGTGTGCATCTATGCGCAGAAACAGAGAGGCTCCTCGAGTCGTGCATACAGTGCAGTGACTGACGAGTGTGTCAGTCTGCAGCCCAGAGACAAACTGCACCTGCTGGATGTGTTTTCCAGACCCAACACTACACACACATTTAGGGTGAATCTCTCTCGCACATCATACGATTTATAAGTCTTCAGCAGACACTGATGTGGGTTTTTTTATGTGTGTATTATTCATGGAAGTGTCTTGGTTGTTTTGCAGTCGGACACCCCTTATCGCCGTTCATTCATTGGTATAGACAACATTGGGCAGGGACGACCTGGCAGAGCATCTGTCGGCATAGGTTAGTGCATGCACACACAAATAACACTTCCTGAAAATTTACACTATAGATCTATGAAATCAGTGTGCCATAGATATCACCCTCTATTCACTGTGTATGTGTGCAGATTCTCTAGGAATTGGTGTGACTGGAATCAGTTTGGGCATCAGCAGCAGCTCTTTCATAGACTCATTTTCCCATCATCCCCTCGGCCACTTCCCCATCGAGCATGGAGAGGAGCCAGATGCAAAAGCCTTTCAACCACGTCAGTGAGAAACAGTTTTTTTTAATCAGATGTTTTAATTAGTTATGGGTGTTTCAAGTAATTTTGTAGTTGAGTACTCTAACACATAAAAACAATTTGTAATCAATTTGAAAATATAATTTAAGTTACCTTTGAACCTGTTTTTCTTACGAAAAAACAACAACATCTAGATCAAGAAATGGTAAAATAATAATGACATTTTAAATGTTTGGGTCAACAATTCCTGTAACAACATCATGCAGGATTATAATGGCAAGATTGAGGTGAAAGAAGCATTTTTTGTTGTTAACCATGGCAGGCAAAGGCACAGAGGGTAGTCAAATTGTGATATTAGAGTAGTGTTTTTACTAGTCAAATATTTAAACCTGAATGAGTACTCGATTAATCGTTTTAATCATTAACAAATAAAATGGTAATTATCTCCTGAAGGAACTTTTATAACTTTTATTAGTTATATATATATATGTGTATATATGTATATATATAAATGTGTGTGTGTATATGTGTGTATATATATATATATATATATATATATATATATATATATATATATATATATATATACACACACACACACATATATATGTATGTATGTGTGTGTGTGTGTGTGTGTATATATATATGTATATGTGTGTAAGAAAGACGTTAGATGTAAAAAAAATAAATAAAAATAAAGACCAATAACAATTCATTATGCAAATATATGCAAGAAGGAAGACCAATCTCGATTCAGCATGCAATTAATACTATGATGTCATTGTTGTCTGTGAATTCCAAACATTCTAAAAATGTAGTTAAGGAAGATTTTCAATATTTTCTATATTAATATAATCTAATATTAATATTAAATTTTCTTAAAAGTATGAAGTTTATAAAATCAGAAATTCACGAGCACTGCTATAGAGAAATTGTCTACAAATCCAAATTGGAATGAGTTAAGTGTTGAATGGAGAATGTTAAGCAGTTTGAACAGAATAAATATAAAAAAAATTGTGAAGAAGAAAATTGTAATTTTTGAGGAATATCAATACAGTTGCCTTCCAAGCACTATATTAAGACTCATGCATGGGCTTCTTAAATTCTACCTTTCTCAGTACTCATGAATATTATTATTATTATTGTTTTTTTTCACGTTAAGAGGAATGATGAAGGGAGGGAAATGGAGAAAGGAAGTTATTTATTTTTCTGATTTATTGTCAATGTATTATTTAATATTTGATTAATCATTATCTACCATGCCCAAACTCAAAGTGTCTGAGTATGAAAAGGATCTCAAATGTAATATTCCTTACAGACTTTTGTATAATCATAATGCGATAACACTGGTTAATGTCAACATATATATTTTTTAAATAAATTCTTTCATTTATTAAAGGTATACATTAACATTAGGTAATGCTTTATGAAATAACTTAAACTAAACTTGTAAGTGTTACTTTACTACTTTACAACTTGTGCACTGTATAACTAGTCATTTTGGTAGGAAAGCATCTGCTAAGAATATAAATGAACCTCAGAAGGTATGTAATCATTGTTCACATGTTTGTCTCTTTCTCTCTCCTTTTTAAAATGACTGATCCCAGTGTCTGTTCCAGCACGCTCCCACAACCGTGGCGGTACGACGGCACGCAGTAGCAGACCAGGGCTTTAACACACACACACACACACTTTCTCTCCCCTCCCTCTTTGAACCAAACTCGCTTTTCTTCAGTACCGACAGACACTTTATACGCCTGCTGGACTTTTTTTATGGCACGCCGTTTGGGCGTGGACTTTATTTATGAACCACTATTGCTATTATAATTAGTATTGTTATTCATGTTGTTGTTTTAAATTTTCTAGAACCCTATTTTTGTATATTGGATTATTCAGCTTCATTTGGCTGCAAAATGTCTTATCTTTTACATCTGTAGATGTACTGAACATGCTGTAATATTGAGTGACAACTTTTTTTTTCCCCTTAAGACAGCTCCATGAGGCCTACATTAAATTTCTATGCAGGTTCATAAAAGCAGGGTTTTCAGCACTATGGGCATCATAAGTGTAGAAGATAACTTTTATTGCCTGAACATTGCCTGTATTGGAGTGTTCAAGACTTCTTCAGCTCTAGGTATCACATGTGAACTGCACAAATGGGTTGTGGAAACTGTTGAAGATGATGCTATATTCTAAAATGTTTTAAAAATGTCAAGTCATCATGATGCAACTACAACAACTCTATCCAGTGAAAACAAGTCAAGTTGTTAACATAGGCAATGCTTTTACACTGGTTATTTCATAGGTTTTTAAGAACTATTACATGGTTCTGAAGTTTGTACATGAAAACATCCTTGAAGATTCCGCATTTGGAACCCTGTTTACTGTAGATTAACATTCTGATTCCGTAATCACGGAATGTGCAATAGTATAGTGTCATTTGCATTTGTTGAACAGGGTTCTATTGCGACACCAGAGCCTCAGTCAAGGAACATTATGACCTTGTATTTCAGAGGAAAACAATACACATTTTAATTCTGGAATAACTCCTGCAATAAGAGGGCAGACCAGTACAATAGTACGGGCTAAATATTGACCATTGAAAAAAGGATTTCAAGTTTCTTTTTTTTTAACTATTGGTTTTTCACAAAATTAGCCTTTGTGATTGAGCCTTAGTCCAATGAGCCATAAAGAGCATGCAGTGTTTGCCCTTGCAAGAAGGAAGGGAAAGTGTATTATTATTGCATATAGGTATATATACACCGTACATACGCACACAAAGAACAGCAGAGTTCAGGGTTCATTCAATTAACTACTGTAAAAATATTTTTTGTCAACATGAGATGGACTGTGCTGGAATAAAATAAGGAGGGTCTAATTATTAAAACTATCATGGCCATCTGGTTCATTTGGTGCCTGGAAATTCTGACTGGTAAAATATTTTCTCACACAGCATTTTCCTGGCAGATACTGAATGTGGCTCTTACAGGTTTGTAAAGTTTATGTGGCAGCTTCACCATATTTGATTGAAATTGTACCAACTTTAACAAGCATTGGTCCTCTGTATTAACCTAGCATTTACAGTGAGGGTTGCATTTGATCTACTTTTATACATTTTTATGGAGATTAAAGGAATATTGTGGGTTCAATAAAAGTTAAGCTCAATTGACAGTATTTGTGGCATAATGTTGATTACCACAAAAATTAATTTAGACTTGGGACTAATCTGTCCTTTTCTTTAAAAAATAGAACAAAAATTGAGCTTACAGTAAGGCAAGTACTCTGAAATATTTAGTTGTGAAGTAAATATGGCAGAAGTGAAAGTACTTTCTACTGAATGAGTTAAAAGAGTGAACTTGAAAATATTAAGTAAATTCTAAATTTTTACTCAATTCAAACATGTCAAAAGTAATGCCCTAGCTTGAAAATAAATATTATTTATGATTGTTTGTTATCTTTACAATGTGTCATCTTGTATCACTCCTAAAGTATAAAACAGACATATTTATTTGTTAATTTGTGTACATTTCACAGGAATTTGACATTTTACTTAAATTTTCAAAGATGGTGTTCCCAGCATGTACCGGGCTTGAATAATTAATAAGCTTGCGTGGTTTCACTGTTTGCAAATTTATTTACACCATTTTTATTGTTGATTTTGTTGTTACGTTTGGTAACTTCTTGTTTTGTTAAGTCTGAACTTAATTTATTTACTCAAAATTAACCATTCATGATCAAAAAAAATATCTGTTGATTGTAATGATCTTAGAGTTTTGTGCTTCAAGTTTTCAGGTCTGAAAGCACAGTTCTAGTCTTGATTTTATTGCCTCTAAAGTGAGGTGATGTTGTCTAACAGACTAACATCATACATTAAGTTTTCCTGTGGAAGGCCTCTGTGTGCCATGCGGTACAGCCTTTACTTAAAAATGTGGTCTGATATATTGACTATTAATTTCTGCTTAGCAATTGCCTTCCTTTTTGTGTACAATGGAAGGGAATGGGTCCAATCGGTAAACGTTAAATAGCCACAAGGCGTAAACAATATGTGTGTTAACATGATTTTATTGGGATAAAATCGCTTCGTACCCTTTTCTGTGCAAAGTTAGAATACATTTTACAAGCCATGATGTCGTAACACCATAAATTCTAAAACTAAAATTTAAACCACTTTACAGCTCAAATAATACACAGAATTCATGTAAATGTAAATATGAATGTATTGCTCCTTTCACTTCCATTGTAAGTGTCTCACTGTAACCTTAAAGAAAAGGAGGGACCAGTGGAAATTAACATTATGCCACAGATGTTGTCAAGTGAGCTTAACTTGAACCCTGAATATTCCTTTAACCAAGCTGAAATGCGCAAAATATGAGTGTACTGTAAAAGCCATTAGAGTCATACGTTTTTATGATCAGAGATATGGTCTCCTCTACAGCCACATTGAAGCGATTTCATAGATTGACTTGTTCTTGCCTGTCATCTCTAAGATACCCCTGACTCCAAGACAGACCCAACAACTCTTAGCTCAGCAATGACAATTTATAGTTGCAGAAGTTGTAGCCATAATTGAGTTCTAGAGGTTGTTTTGACAACAGACTGAAATCCCAGTAGACATTCTGCTGTCTGACTGCAGACCACATATCTGCTGATAAGAAGTTGGCAGGTTTCAAGAGCCATTACACTTCAATCAAGTATGCACTGGTCTTTTAAACACTGATGCATACTGATTATTTTTTTCTTCAAGTGGACATGTGAGGCCAGAATTTCTCATTTCATTTGTGCTGGATGGGAGTGAGTGTGTTTGTGTGAACCCAGTGCAGGTCTGTGACAGCTCTCCGGAGACTGCTCTAAAATTTCCCCTGAATGTTTACCTCAGTATCTGAAATGAGAATGGCAATTTTAAAATAAAGGAGATTAATTGAATAACATTGTCTTTGACATTGTGACACTGCATTAAAGAACACATTAGCTGATCCTAACATTGTCATCACAAAATTCTGTGATAAAGAACATCCTATTCTGTGATATAATGTTGTTAAATGGGAAAGGTCACTTTTAAAGCATAGTAACATCACTAATCCCACCATGGCCACACCAAGCACGTCTGGATGTTTTAAAAGCCTCCTCGCGGTGAACAATAAACACAAAATACTGCCAAAGACGCCTTTCAAAACAGACGAAAAGCTAAGTCTGGGCTAAATGTGATGTATAAGTGTTTATCCAGTAGGCCTGTATATAATACTGTTAATAGTTATTTTTATGTAACCGTTTTGGTGTTCGTTATTGGACGTTCCGAAGCGCGCTCTATCGTTTGTAGTATCTCCAATCAGCTTATTAAAAGTATCATGACAAACTTTTTTTAATCCACGGCAGCTCCTACAACGAAACATTTACCAAAATTAGCGCTAATTGGTTCTCTTGAGCCATCCAAAAAATTTCCCAACCCTTGTTAGACTGTTGTACGGCAGAGGGAGCCACTTGAACAATTTTAATGGAGACTGTGGCAAGTTCTTGGTAGGCTATTATAGTCTTATTATTTTTTTTTTTTAATTTGACCAAACTTGATAAACATTTCCTCAACGTGACTATTAATTATTTGTATTATTCATTTTAAAGCTTTTCTATGGGTATTTTGAAAAGTTATTTGGATAAAAATGTGGTATTTTCACATAACCTATCATAACTTCAGCTCATTTTAAATCAATGGTAATAGTAATGGTAAGTTCAAAGTCCTCCATGGAAGTTTTTTACGATGTGATGTTCGTTCAAGTGATTTTAGTCGGAACGGATCCGTTTCGAGATTTCTTATTTCTTTCTCTTTTTCACTTAGACCTACTAGCGATGGCAGGAAGCTTTTTAGAACTACACGAGCAAAGCCACACATTAGCTGTGTAATAATGCTTTTTCTATACATTTTATGCATAAACCAGCTAAATGAGTCTTATTTTCTCGCAGGCTTTTAATCGTCATTCTTCATTAACAGTACAAAAAAGCATCCAAACCGATTTGCACAGTAAAATCATCAAATTAAACTAATTATTTCCAATTACAATTTGCTTACACCATGATTCTTATATGGTGCTTTGAAATAATTTAGGAATTATCTACGAGTTGAACGCGCATGAACGCCACCACAAAATCGTAATTATGAGATTAATCGGGATTTTCTTTGAGTCCGACTTCCTGATTAGTAGGCGTGGCAATATTAGAGACATGGCGGAAGCAAATTATTATAGGTAATAATTCAGTTTTACATGAGGATTTTGATTGTGTAGTTTTGTTTGTATGCATTTTATTGTACTGTTAATGGAGAATAACAAAACAACTTGCTAGAAAACAAGACTAGATTTAGCTGGTTAATGCACGACAAGCGTTTGCAACAAATACTTCCCATCATTATATGAGGCCATGCACGCAAGAATGATAAAATAGGCAGATGACGCATTATTTATACACCCAATACGTAGCTTTGCTCTTGAACTTTGTTGCATTGGTTCTAAAAAAAATCTTCCTGCCTTCACTCATATAGAAATATGAAATCGCAAAACGGGTTTGTACTTTTCATCTATAATCACTTGAACGCACATCACATCGTATTTAGGATTTCAGACATCGTAAGTACGAAATTCCCAGAGGACTTGAACGCATGATAAAATCATCACGTCCAAAACTCGGAAAGTCAGGGCTCATAGAAACCCAAAGTTTCCCACTTGTAATTCTGACTTTTTTGTGGCGTTCATGTGCACTTAACTCGTAAATATGATCATTCCAGCATTATTTAAATGCACCATTATTCAGTGTAGTGCCTTATTTAATTTTTGAAAAGAATGAAAACGAGGCTCTAAGGGATAGGCTTGCAGTCTTTCCAGTGACATTAACTGTAGGCCTAAATGTCCTAGATTACATCTAACTTTCAAAGCTTGTGTTTTCTGGAGTTTGTCTTCTTAAAATAGTTTGGAAAAAATATAAATGTTTCATCAGCGGAACAATCAAAAGCAATTTATACAACAGTACAACCCATTGAACGGACAGTATGTGTATTCATCACACCCTCGTTGTCATTTGTGTAAAAATTAAATATGGCGCTACTCTGAATAAGGGCTATGAAAATTATATATATATTTTTTAAAGGAATTTTGCTGCCATCACCCTTGATCAAAGTCAAAGCTTGACTTCAGATCATTTTAACGTCTGGTTGGTAACTGGGTTTTTATTTGTGCCCTAAAGCGCATCGCAACAATCACATCAAAAACAATGAAGCAAAATGGTAACTTGTTTTTCCCTGCTGCATGCTTTAGCAGAGCATAATCAACACACACTGACTTCACACAACTCTTTTGCTCCCCCTCTTTTTCTCTTGCTCTCCATCTCTCTTTTACCCACCCCTTCCTCACTCTCTGTGACTTTCTCTGATACTGGTGGCAGATTGAGAGATCTGATACACAGCTCTGCTTAGTGCTGGTCCTCAACCCCCCTGACTGTTTTTCTTGCATATTTTGGCACAATCTTCTTTTGTGTAAGAGATGAGGGAGATTCTCTGTTATTCAGACACTCAATACTGTATAATTAACAACAGAGACAGAATCACAGACATCAACAACAACACAAACATTAGTACAGCAACATTGTACAGTAAAGTCTTTGCTGATGTGAGCTGGATCTCTCCTCTCTTGGTATCTGTGTTTATGAGTGTTGGCATATGTCTCAGTGATCTGAATGAGAATGTAGACTTCCTTTAGTGTGTTTATATGTCAGTGGTCACATCTGACCTCCACTGCACCAGATCTTGGCCCCAACAGTTTCCTCTCTGGCCTTATCATGGCTTCCCTGTGGCTTAATGTCTCTTAATTGAGTCTTCCTCAAGAGTGAGATGTTTTTTGAGATGTTCCCCGTGTTCACTTAACATTCATTCCTGGTTCTCACCATCTTGCTGTGGTACTTAATTGGAAGTCCCCAGCGTCTCATAAGATAGACGTCAAACACATATACCACCCCTGGATCTAATCCACCAATTACAGCTGTTGTGACCGCCCGACGTGGGTTAAGCTCTTGGAAATACTTACAGAGGACTCTCTCATTGGCTGGTCGGGCCTCTGGGTCGAGGCAGCGGTCCGTAGAGCTGTGTCTGATGTCTTTTGCATCAGGTGGGATCTGCCTTCGATAAACACAATAAAGACTTCGCTCTTCTGTCCCCATCCAGGCAATTGTAATGGAGTTGCAGGTACGCAGCTTGTTAAAAGACTTAATTTGCAGAGTGGCAGGAAACACTGGTGCTGCTCGGCGGTGGTAAGCTGATGATGCCTGCATTTTGAGACAGAATTTGGACTTGTCTGAATCAGCTTTAGAGATCGAAGACGAGGAAGAGCCTTGAACCAATGCCTGAATCTGGAGGAGGTATGATGGGCCACCATGCAACCATATCTGGGCCAGCTGGTGTCCCACCTCCTCAGAAGACAGAACCCGTCCTTTACTGGAAATGGTGACCTTGACTTTACTAGTGCCATTGCAGGTGTGCAGGGTGAGAAGGCCATTCTGTTGCCACCCACGAGGCTTAAACCGGAACAACTGCTCCCCCTTTTGACTGCTCGCATCCCCACTCAGGGTGACCCATTTGACTTGACCCTCTCGTAAGGATGTGACGGCTTGCCGAGCCTCCTCGTGTGTGCGGGCAAAGGTGCCAGTGTATGCTGCATTTGGACCATTAACCCTGTCCACCACAAACACATCAAAGTAGTATTGTGTCTCTGGAAGCAGGTCTGATACCGTGCACACACTTTCTACATCCCTGCACACACATCCAGGATCTTCAGGGTTGTCCCACAAAGAGGATGCATGATCCTCAAGGGCATCTGGCTGCTGCCACCACCAGTCTTTAAGTGTTGCCCACACAATCTCTTTGCCTGGTTTTTCTCTCCTCCCTCTTTTCTGTACATTCTGTCTCTCCTTTCTGATCCCCTCACGAGCAGCGCAAAGACTTCGGTAGTTATGTTTGTGGTTAACTAAAACGCAGTATTCATGATATGGCCGACTACCATGGTGACCATCTTTAACACCAACAGATGAACTCGGAGACCAACTCAAAGTGACACTGGTCATGCCCACCCCCAGAATGTGTACTCTAGGGTCAGATGGCAGCTCTGGGAAAGCACCTGAGGGACCAGGGCCTTCATGGATGTATGCAGACACCTTGGTGTCCTGCTCATTTGATTTCAGCCGCAGGATGTAGATGGATGCTGGTGCGTAGACGGGACCGGTGTAGGTGTCTACAGCATTGCCGGTGTAAGAGTAAATCCTGACTTCTCTTGCAGATCCTCTCCACCAAACCTCAGGCATGCTCTTTTTTGAGCTCCCTGCAGAAAAGTTGCATTTCAAAAGATGTCTGTTTCAAGATCAAGTTTCTTTAACAGACAGCTCTAGTCAAAAGATGGCCTGAAACATATTTGGGCGGCATACGCACACACATACAACCCTGTTTTTCATGCAAACCATCATTACTTTTGTTGGCACACTTTTAGAGAGAACATTTGGTAATCAAAGTGAATAATTTAAAGGTGTAGATGGGGACCCCTGAGTTCACAGTCTAAATGATTTATATGTCATTTTATGACTTTATAATGCTGCTTTGCTTGCTAGACTTGCACTTCATTTCAGAACATCCGCATGATTACGAAATCAGAGTGCAGAAAATGCAATTGCCATAAAACACCAAACAACAGTAAGAGAAAATCAAGTCATCATTATTGTATTGGTATAGTTGGCCCCAAATTTTTTTGATTCTGCCATAATTTGCTCACCTGCATGTTGTTTCAAGCCCATGTGATTTCCTTTCTTCTGTGAAACACAGAATATTAGGGACTGACAGCTACAGTCACCCCTCACTTTCATTGTATCTTTTTTCCATACAATGAAAGTGACAAGTGACAAGGAAACATTCTGCCTTTTGTGTTCCACAGTCACCAACATGAGGGATTTTCATTTATGGGTGAACAATCCTTTTATGATGCATAATACATACACAAACTACACCAAACCAAGTATTTGAGATAGTTGTCTATGCATTTTGCAATAAATTAGTTTTAAATGTACAGTATTTATTTATCCAGCATTTAGCATGAATTACAAATGTCAAAATAAAAAATGTATTCATTAAATGTATTTATGATGTTAAACAGTTTTTATTATCATTCGAAACAGGCTTTATTGCATATTCCTCTAGAATGTGCTTGCATGTGTTGTGCTTCTTTGTTTCTGTTTGATTTCTCTTTTTCTTTTGCTCTATCAGGGAAACAGCCTGGAGATTTGGAGATAGATAAGAGGAGAATCTACTGGCCACAGAAGCCCTAAAGCAGCACAGCAGCAGTTTTACACCTGCTAATTAAATCAGTGAGCCTCGAGCGACTGCTTCGTTTCTTCATTAGAGTCTCTGGAGGCATGTAACCTTCCGGCCTTTGGATACAAAACCCCTGAGTTGTCTGTTAGCCCTGCTAAGGTCTGTGCCCAGACTCCCCGAACACACATACACGCAACTACAGTATTTGTTTGCATGCATGCACAAATAGACCTTAAAACAGACAACAGCCAATTAATAAGTATACATACACACACACAAACTCACAGTGTGTTTTCTTAGGGGGTTTATCCTTTAGGGTCCGAACAGCCAAGCTCCATTCGATGGGCACTGCGCAGGGGCTCACAGTAACAGACATCAAATCTGCTCTCTTCTTTAATGTGAAATAAAGTCTGAAACACAGAGGGTATGTACGTATTAGACATTTCAAGGCTTCACAGATAAGTTTTTCTCTAATTGTTCATAAGAGCTATCAAATGCATTTCCGTAAATTAAAGGAATAGTTCATCCAAAAATGTAAATTCATTATTCATGATTTACTCACACTCATGTATTTCCAAACTCATGTTCTTTATTCCGTGGAACACAAAAATAAATTTTGTTAAGCAGTATTTTAGCCTCAGTTACCGAACACTTTCATTGCATCTATTTTCCATTTAATGAGTAAATGGTAACATTCTGCCAAATAGTTCCTTTTATTTTCCAGAGAAAACAAGAAAGTCATACGGGCTTGGGACATCATGAGGGATGAGCAAATGATGACAGAATTTTAATTGTTGGGTTAACTATACGAGTGTAACCAGTGCTCGAATTGAAGGGGGGCTGGGGGGATCCGGAACCCCCCCCATAAGGCATTAAGGACCCCCCATAAGTACAAAATAGACTTAGAGGGGTCCTCTAGATACTTATATTTTAATGAAAATAATAATGCAGAATCTAATTAAATTCATTCTGTTGATACAGTAAATTTCATGGCTTTAATTATTTACAATCATTTATATGAAGTTTGTTTATAGGCTAGTTATCATGTCTCTTTAAAATTGAAATGCCCCGCTCCACATCTAAAGACCACTAAGCACATGACATCCTTGACATGACTGCTTGCTTGGCACCACTCCGGCGAAGCTAACTTTAGCTAAAAAATGGAGAATAATACACCTCCACTCACAATCGTGAAGAGAACTGACTAACTGACTTTTTTGGGAGGTAATTTTCTCTCTATATATATCTTTCTACTATATCAATCCACTCAATGTCGGGGCTTTTGTATTCCTTGCTTAATTTGGAAACATTTAGGCTTACTCTACCTCATTTGCCTGCGCACCTTCCCAGAGCATTAAAGAGGCACACCATATGCTCATTAGAGGAGTGTTTGGTGTGCTTTGAAAACACAGCACTGACAATCAGTCTTTGTCTGGCCTTTAATGTTGTAATGCTTACTCTCTGTGCACTCATGGCAGGACTCTTCGTCTTATGTTTTCCTGGATGTTATTTGTGTCTCAGATTGGAGTTCAGATAAGTGTTTTCTACAAGTGCTGTTTCTATTGAAAAAGAGACTTTCCTTGTTTGATTCCTGACTGTTTCTCAATTTTCTTAGAATATTCACTCTGCTACTTCAAAGTTATATTTTGGAACTACTATGTGTATTCCTACCTGCATTGAGAAGCATGTTATGTTTTCTTCTCCATTTCAGTTGTGGGCAAAGACACAGAGTTTATACCAAGCCTGAGTGTGCATTTCAGTTTGAGTTTCATTTCTCATTTGAGATTTTTGTTATCCCTGCTTCTGAAGAAATGTTATTCTTACCAGTGATACTTACCTGTCCTGGGTTCTGTTCTAATCCAAGGAGATGTTTATACTAGCCAGTGAATACTTACTTGTCATAAGTTTGGTTTTATGTATTTTCTCACTAGTTCCTGGAGTTACCTTGATGGCTGTTATGGATGAATTCAGAGTTGACTTTTGAAAATATCCTGTGGACATGCTTATGTTAAACTTATGAACCATTTTAAAGACTGTATCCTGTTTGCCCAGTTGTCCTGCACTCTTTGAATAAAGCTCCCACACCTGGGTTCATGCCTAACCTCCTCTCTGTAGTATAATTACAGCCTGATTGTATTAAATGGGTCCTTTTGAAGTAACTGACTGCTCCTTTATTACTACTTTCTGAGACATTATGAAAGAATTATTTCCCGTGCCACTGCTGAGTCTGACAGCGATACCATCCATTGAGTCTGGAAGCCATCTGGTTATTTTCTACTGTTTTTGAGACATTTCAATATATTTTGAAGTCGCATGCATTTATGGGTCTTCAAGTGCCTTATATGTAGTCCCTGGTATAGTTGCCCTTTTGGGTCTGCTGCTTTGTCACTCTCTAAATCCAGTATTACTTGGGAGTAAGCCATTGAAAAGAAGAATAGTAGCTTATCTCTGTTATATAACATTGGACTGAAAATGTATATTTATTCTTTACCAACACACACAATCCTGTTTTTTTATGTACACCTGCTTGTAATAAATAGTATAATAGTAATATTTTGTATATTGTGAGACTAACCCTCCCCCCCAAAGACCGTTAATAACTGGGCCCCGCAGAGTAGTGTCACACATATGTGTTTCTGCATCAGCCAGTTACGCTAGAAGCTGCCAGATTCTTTCGTGCCGACACTGGCTGCTGGTGAAGCGTCTGTTATCTTTATTTGCTCAAACAGTTACTCATACAGTCTTTTAAACCACATAATCAAGTTTATTTTAAATACATTCATCCAACTCATCACCAAAGTACCACGATAAAAAATGTACAGCTCTTATACGCACAGTCAATACATCAAACACAATCTTCATCTGATGCGTGCTGCCATGTTTGTTTACATTAGTAGGGATTGTCATTCATCAAACAAACAGCTACTCAAAGAGTCTTTTTAAGCACAAAACATGTTTATTTTATGTAACAATCAGCCAACTTGTCACCAAAGTACAACGATAGCAGTTTGCAGCTTGTAAATGCACGCCATCATATCTAAACATGATCTTCCCATGCACACAGCCACATCTGCAGATTAGGTGCAGATGTAGTTTTCATTCTTACAAACAGCAACTCACACAGTCTTTGTGTGGTGGTGGCATAGGGGTCTAAAGCACTAAACTGTTAAGCAGAAGGTTGTTGGTTCGATCCCTACAGCCACCACCATCGTGTCCTTGAGCAAGGCACTTAACTCCAGGTTGCTCCTGGGGGATTGTCCCTGTAATGAGGGCACTGTAAGTCACTTTGGATAAAAGTGTCTGCCAAATGGATAAATGTAAATGTCTTTTCAGGCCCATAATACAATTGTTTTCTGAAACAGACAGCTAAGCTATAACAAAAGCTCCACGATAACAGTTTAAAACTTGCATACTCACAGAGAAATCATGCTGATCGAGCATGATTATCCGATGTACGCAGCCAAGTCTTTAGTGCTTGACACACACACACACACACACAATTTCTGAGATGTCAAACAGTGCATATAGGCAAACCTGACTGCTGATATTATTTGTTCATTTGTTTTTTACAGCTATAAAAACTAAATAAATAAAACAGAAACAGTACAGCAAACATAACCAATTTGCAGTTTTTTATGACAAGAATCAAAAATATTAATAAAAAAATATTCGCCTACACTCTAACGGCAGTGTCACGTGCAAAAATAACTCACTCCATGGGGCACTGCAGAGGAATTTTGACCCTACTCATGAAAAGTTTAATGATCTCCTGACACTACAGCTTGTGTTTTTAACAATTAAAGGGCTCGAATCATAAGAAATCATGTTTTCTTTCTTAATTAATTTATTTTTAAATATTCAATTTTGTACTATGAAAACATAACTTTCTGAACTGAAAACTTTCTCCCTAGTTCAATAATACCATTTGTTGATACTATTCTGCAAAAACCGCTCATTCTGTCACAGTGAGATAATAACAAGGAAAGTATTATAGAGGATTCCAACATTCCAAGGAATGCATGAAGTTTATTTAACAATATCTCTGCTCATTTCAGTCTGACTTTAATAGTTTGTGTGGCATATTCCAGTGCAGATTGTTTTGTGAATTGGTTAAAATGTAATGCAGGCTTTGCAAAGAGCAATCTCATCCCATGCCCATGTGCAAGCATATCATGGTTACTCATTTCATATGCAAAGAGGGTGTTTATTTAGAAGTCTTAAACGCACAGCAACAAAAAAAGCTTGTTTAATTTTAATGGTCTAGAAGAAGTGAAAAAACAATTATGTAAGCATTGTTCTGTAAGTGGACCTCAGGGAAATGTACAATAATAAAAAAAAATTATGATATTACCTTTACTTTATTACTTTAAATAAAGAGTCATGTGGGACTTGGTTGCTGATTTTTGCACAGTTAGTTCTGCTAATGAAGGAGAGGGGAAACAAAGGCAATGTCTCTAAATTGACTAATCTCTGATAAGCTTCTATCGATCAATCACTGCTATAGATATGCATCTCCACAAACGCTAATGTTTACAGATCACAGCTGATGCCAGGTGCACCATCACTATAGCATACTCTGCACAGACAGGAAATACATTCTCTTCCCCTCTGCGAATAACATCACACTGGGCGGAATCTGGTGAACCTCCCTTGGTGCATTCTGGTAACACCAGCCATTTGGCAACCGCCACTTCCTCTGACCTTGAAACCCTGCTTGTTTGGCTGCCTTCCGTCAGTGGTCTTTGAGATCTGTTCTGCACCTTCAACAGCTTCTCATTATACTATATTATTTCTATGGAAAAATCCCAACATCAGATTTAAGACTCAGCATTTGTTTAATGCAATTTGGATCTCTTATTTGCATGCTACTGGCTCACCGACAGCTCATTATCATAATATTGATTTAATTCTTCTGGTAATCAGGTTTAACTTTGACCTTGACGATAGAAAGGAAGGGGTGCTAGTTTTAGTTTGACGGATTATTGGCAGTGTACAACTAGTGCTGGCTTTTACCTCTTTCTTTTCAGGAGTGTCTGCCCTTCACCCTTTTAATGTGTTTTAAGTTCGATTATTCTGTGGATGATAGAATAACAATCTTGTAATTGATAAATTAATTTGATCTATGATTGGGTTCTCCTGCCCTGTGGCTGTGCGTGAGAGATGCCTGCACATACATACTCGCTGTGTTCTTTTTTCTCTTTCTCCCTTTTTCTCTTTCTCGCACTCAGACTGAAGCCTGATACCACCCCTGTTATGGGTGAGGAAGCAGTTCTCATTGTGTGATTCTCACTGTCTAATGTTGCTAATGGAAAAAGAAAGCTGTAATTTTCGCTGCTTGAATCCAATGAGTTTTATATAGAGGAAACCGGGAAATCTGTGGCGTGATTTTAAGGCCATTAACAAGAGTCAATTCGATAAGGAGAGAAATTACCCATCCCTTAAGACCCCATGAAATCTCTCTCCAAGCATGATTTCCATGATTTGCTACTTGCAATTGCTAGTTGGTGGCAGCTGATTTTGAATGGAGTGGTGGTAGTGTAGTTGGCTAAAGCATAGAACTAGTAAGCAGAAGGTTGCCGGTTTGAGCACCACAGCCACCACCAATGTGTCCATGAGCAAGGCACTTAACTACAGGTTGTTTGCACTATAATTGCTTTGGATAAAACCTTCTGCAAAATGCATAACATTCTCATTCCAGAGTGAATTTTATTGGACAAAATGAGTGAGTGCTAGATGAGTCATCAATATCTTGACCAAACGAGCTAAAATCATAGTTTTAGTATCTGTGAAGAGGAGGAGGGCGTGGCAGGGCCATGATGGAGCAAGGCTTGTGCTAAATCAGCTGATCAGCAGGAGAGTGAGATAAGGGGCAGCCAGAGACACTGGTTCTAGAGAGAGAGATGTATGCGGCCACATTGCATGTGTGTCTGTGTTTGTTTATGTTTGTTTTAAGTTCATTTATATCATTAAAGTTTCAAATGACTGTTCAGCTGGTTCCTGCCTCCTCCTTGCCCATCCTTTTACTGTTACAGAGGTGCCGAAACCCGGGAGGGAGGAGGGATTCGCTGTCGCAGAGTCCTCACCACTGCCATCCGGAGGAACTGCAGCCGTCTGCTGTGAAGGGGAGGAGCGGTTCCATCCGCCAGGGGCCAGAGGTCTTGCTGCCATTCGCCAGGGGTGGAGCGAGCTGGCGTACACCAGAGGGCGGAGGAGCGGTTGAGGACCGGGCGATAGCAAGTCCAGGAGCCAGCAAGCAAGTTCTTCTCTATCTTTTTCTGTGTCTCCGCTCACCCTTTCCCTCTCTCCATGCCTCCCCTCGTCCTTCACTTCAGGTTCACAGGAGGTGGACCACTGGCTGACAGAACGGCCAGAGTCAGATCGGTGGCACCCTGGCCTGAATCAGGAAGGGGAGGAGTGTGACAAGGAGTGGAGCATGGCCGGGCCGTGATGGAGCATGGCTGGATCAGTGGGAGAGCGAGAAAAGGGGCAGCCGGAGACACCGGTTCGAGAGAGTGAGATGCACATGGGCGTGTTGCATGTGTGTCTGTATTTGTTATATTTGTTTTAAGTTCAAATATATCTTAAAAGTTTATGTTGACTGTTCAGCCAATTCCTGCCTCCTCCTTGCCCATCCTTACAGCATCCTATCCTGGTCAGGGTGCTGTTTAGCTGACTCCAAACAACTCTGTCATGTGGAGCTCAACAAAATAATAACAGGAATACCACGTAAACATAAACAATTGTAATAGAGGGGTTTAGGTTGCGATCCATGGAGTAACTTTACCCTGCGGATGTGTGATTGTGTATTTATTTTCTCTGGGTTTGCCATGGAAAGCATATGTCCATATGCAGCTTTCAGTGAGAAAAAGTATTTAAAATATCTGCCTCTGCTTTTTTATTTTACTAGTAATTTTAGTGTAGGAGAACCCCAGAAAAAACACTTGGTGGCACAATCCCTATGAATAACAATCTGTGTTGTTGATTATATGCAGTTGTGAGTGCGATAGCTGATGAAAGCATTCAAATTTAGAGCATGGCGTCTGGTCAGTTCTTCAGTAAAAAAAAGCTTTTTGGTCACTCGACGAGACCACAAGTGTCCTCCCGACAACTGAACTATTTTTCTATAATATTTGATGTAATTGCCCAGTTGCTGGAGTCATTAACGCAGCTCAGTCAGTCAAGGGATTCATGACCTACCGTCCGGCGATTATGTAAATGAAACTGAGGCCTGAAAATGGTTAGAAATCGGCTAGTGTGATGCCAGCTTAAACCAACTGAGCACCAGCTTGGCCAGGCTAGGAGACCAGCTTCAATCAGATAAGACCAGCAAGCTAGCTTAGGCTGATTTAAGTTGTGTTTATTTCTGTCAATTTTAGAAGAACACTAGAATATCAATTAACTCAACACTAACAGACAGAGTTTTTGTCTGAGTAGATCTATCTCTTACATAATACCTATTCTCTATGTTCCCATGGACTGTGTTTAATCCATTGTTGAGGAAGAATCCCCTAGAGGACAGCTATTAGTTTCCTGTGATTTTTGGATGAGTCTATTCCCTGCTAAGTGATACTGCAGTATTAGTAATCTCTCTGGAGGTCTAGAATGTTGCTTTAAACTCTTCCTCTCTACTCACTAGTCACAACTCCAGTGTGGATAGAGCTGCAAAACGTACCCAATCCAAACCTTTCTAGAGAACATTTTGTTTACACTGTCCTGTTTGTGGATTCCTGTCATTGGTCCACTTGACTTACCTTAGTTGTGCCTGCCTCTAACTGGTCAGTTTCTGTCATGTCTGCGTTACAAGATTTAATGTCTTATATTTTTTTTATTTAAAGGTGAAGTGTGAAACTTTTTTTGATGTCAAAATATGTTCTGCTATCCCAGTTTATTGTTCATTGATAAATATAAGTAAGCCATTTGTGAGTTTACCTCTCCAAAAAGTATAAATACTGAGCCTCACAGGCGCTATCAAAACATTGATGTTTATATTTTGAGCAGCCTGGGAGGCTCCACCCATCCCTTTCAAGCTCAACCTATAGCCTGAGTTTGGGGTGTGGCTACTTGTAGTAAAGTGTTCAACCAGAAGAATATGAACATCCATGGCAAATGTGTCTAGGGTTAAATAAATTAAGCTTCAGCAAAATTCGAAAACTTGCTAAAAGACAGATACAGAGAACGGAGTAAATCCAGAGTGAGCACTGGCATCGCATTTAAGGTGGAGGACTTTGAGGGAATTTTGGAGGTTTTTGGAGATGTCAAACTTGCTGAAGTTGCTTCTTGAAGGTATTGCCACAAAAGTTAGCTCATTACTGTCGAGCTCCAGATAAATTCATAAAATACTCTGAATATGTATCGTTACGCTTACTGTTTACCAGAAGAACCATCCAACCTCATGTGCTGGATCCCCCGCACACCCAGTTATCGGACGACATGATTCCTCTGCCAAGCATTCTATCCGGTGTGTAAATGTTATAGTGGTCTTGTTTAATACGATGTTAAATGTTTATTACTTTTCATTTAAAATGGCCTATTTATTTAGTGCAAAAGGACCTGATAAGTCCAAGGGTGTTGACAAATTTAGTTTGAAAGCATACTTTATTTTTGGAATTCTGTTTGTTGCCACCAGTAGCACAGAAATTGCCTTTAATAATATAAAAAAATTTCTCTCTCAGATGTGTTTGTCTTTTACCTGCGAGTGCGTCCTTTAGGCAGATGTACTGGTGTGACCTTGTTCTCACTAAGCCATGTTGTGGGGTGTAATGGCACTTCATTTTCAGGTGCGAGGGCAAGGATGGCACCGGGGCCGGAAAAGTGGGCCATGGCCAGGCAGAAGCACCAATAGAGAGTCATCTTTATTCAGCACAAATAGCCACTCACCTACACTTGTCTAGAAAACAGAGAATGACATTTTAAAACATGAAAAAATATGCGAGTATACTGTATGAATGGTTTTCGTCTCTTGATAGATACAGAATATTTCTGACACAAGGGTGACATGATCAAAGAATGGGAATATAAAACAAAGTTGCTTTTTAAAATATTTATAACTCTGAAAACTATGCCATTAAAACCACATTTGGTCCAGACATCTAAAAAGCACACCCATAAAGTATACAAATGTAATTTTATGCAGCTCCTGTGGTCAGATCTCCCTGTCATAAGGGCACTGTAGTGAAAAGCTCTGATTTATCTTGTCAGTCAGTCCTATCACCATCCATTTTGGATAAAAAATTTGCAAAACTGCATCTTATGAAAGCTGCATGACAAATGAGGACATCGGGAAGTTTAAAAAGAGCTGACAATTCAGCAAAATTTCGATTTTATCATGTTTTACAAAGAGTAAATTCATGTTTAAAACATCCTTGATGTTAGAGTTGAAGATAAAACTGCAAACTGCTTAAATTAAGATTAAAATCTTACAAACCTGTCAAAAATTCAACTTTGAAGTGATTTGTCAAGCCTGAAGTGTTTAACTTAAGATATGCACTCTGTGCTGATGTGGTGATAGATGACAGTGCTGTTATTTATCTCCCAAGGTGCTGACAAACTGGCTTGTGTGTTTCTACCGACATACTGCACAAAGGTTATTCATTATGGCTGACAAGTGAAAAAAAGAGCTATCAGTCAATTAGTTGATTCACACACTCCATCTGTTGTGAGGGCAAGAAGGGAGAGATAGAGGCTGGTGTGGAGATGACGGGAGAAAAAATGCAGGAAAGAAAGTTAGCCTCATCCCAGCTGATGATTCATTGATAGCAGGAAACATTTGCTTTTATTCAGAGAGAATTATTTATATGAGCAAAGAAAATTTGCTATCCATGAACACTCAGGGATCTTTCAGTGCTCTCTGCTTTGACACTCCACACAGAATGCTCACGCTGCGAGACGAGAACAGTCTCGAGTACCTCAGTAATGCATCGCAAACACTCTCATTTGAATATGACTTTATTTATAACAGGCGAATTCAAATTGCATATGCGCTGAAATAGAAAGTTCTTTATTTTCTCTGTTGTTGAATCTGTCTCCTCTCATTATGTACGAATGGCAGGCTGCTTGGTGTTTTTAAAAACGTTTCGAAAAAAGAACAAAACCGACCTAAACTGCACCTGGAGCTAATCCAAACACGGAGCAGAGCGGCTGTTGTGGGGAGTTGAGGAAGTTTGGAGCTCTCAGATGTTCTCGCAGTGTTTATTTGCAGCTGATGAGCCCAGTGATGTGAGTTCACATCCCCGGGGAGAGAGAGGCAGTGATCAAAGCCGTTGTGCTGAAAAGTGGCCCCATAACAACACGCATGGTTGTCGCTCAGGAAACGCTGCACTGTAGATCAGATGACAGGCGCTCTCTCACACCCAATGTCTGCTCTGATTATGACTGCTCAACAGACCCTCATTAGAAACAGAAGATAGGGATGGAGGATGAAGTAGCAGGGGGTGGAAAAGATGCAAGGAAAGTGTGAAGAGAGAGTGAAGGAAAAGGTCCAAGATGAAGACGTGAAGGATTAAGAAATGTGGAAAAAAAACAGTGAAGGTGAGAAAAAGAGGATCAGATGGGGAGAAAAGGAGAGAGGAGTGATGTAGGGAGGATCCGAACATGGGCGTAGGAGGTGAGAGAGAGAGAGAGAGAGAGAGAGAGAGAGAGAGAGAGAGAGAGAGAGAGAGAGAGAGAGAGAGAGAGAGAGAGAGAGAGAGAGAGAGAGAGAGAGAGGAGGAGGAAGGGATGGAAAGAACTGTAGAGGAAAAATGAAAGACTAAATTGACACATGCATATAAATGGAGAGGAAGGGAGAGAAAGGATGCAGTAAAAAAAGCTTGATGGCTGGAGATAAAGCATCTATGTGAATCTCTAGAAAACTGCATGTCTGGATCATATTTCACTCCAAAATTTAAAGAAAGAAACAAGAAAGTATATATAGATTTATGGCAATCAAACCTTTATACATTTTAGTACAAAAAAGTCAAAAGTAAAACATCCGGACACTTTAACAGAATATTCCGTGTTCAATACAAGTTAAGATCAATCGACAGCATTTGTGTTAAGAAAAAAATTATTTAGACTTTTCTTTAAAACAGGCCAAAATATGGGTTACCAACAGTAAGTGAATAAGGCCAATCCGTAAACATTAAAATACACACCGTTTATAAAGTATAGCCACAAGACATAAACAATGCACCTCACTGTAACCTCGATTTTTGCTTTTTTTTTCTTCAAAAAAATGTTAAAGAAAAGAAAAAACGAGTTGAAAATAATTTTTGTGGCTATCAACATTATGCCACAAATGCTGTCGACTGAGTTTAACTGAATCTAGAATATTCCTTTAAAGGAAAATATATTATAAAATATAATCATACTTTCATTATTTTTAATGCAAAATACAATTTCCTATTTTTTTCCTTGTGATTTTGGCATGAAATATGTCAGAGACATATTTTTGTGAGATTCACCCATCCATATGTTCACTAAATCAAGAAATAAAATCACACCCATTTTATTTCTCTCTTTATTGCTCAATCTCTGTGTTTACTGTGTCCAGCAAGCTTGTGTTACTGTACACACTTTCTCTCGCTCTCTCAATCTGTTCGAGAGCTTGTTGATGGCGTTGGTGGCTGTGGTGTCATGTGACACATGCTCTTTGCAGGGGTCCTGACTACTCCCAGGGGAGACAGATATAAAGAGAGAAAGACAAAAAAGGGAGAGGTGGAAAAGAAAGAAGGAAAGACAGAAAAGAGCTGCAAATTTGAATGGTACAGAATGGAAACTGAGAACGCATGTAAAGATATGGGCCGTAGGGGGGTAGAGAGAGAGAGAGAGAGAGAGAGAGAGAGAAAGAGATGGTGCTCAGACAAGGAGAAAAGGGGTTTAGTGAAAGATTGATGGAGATTATAGAAAGAAAGAGTGGTGAGGACAGACCAGAAATTATTGTAGTCATGTAGTTTACAAGATCTAATGCAAGATCGACTTCAACAAGTCTATGAATGTTCATTTCTTGTCTTACTTTTCTGTTCTGTCTCTCTCACACTCTCTAAATTCAGTTCAGTTCAGAAAAGCAGTACCATCATAGGGCTGGGTGATATGTATAAAAAAAAACATTTTTGTGGTGATTGCCTTAATAAATATTGCGACATACATTGTCAACCCCCCCTGCTGAGGGTCGGTGAATTATTTTGCTTTGTTAATTTTGCCTTTAAAATTTTATTAATTTATTAAAACATGAAAAACATAAATAAAAGACATTTCTAAATTCAAAGTTCACTTTAAACAAACAAAAAAAGCAATACATTTTATTCCCCAAATCCAAACATTTACCACCTCCAACGGCTCCACTTGCCATCACGCAAGCATCCATCAAAGACAACAGGTGGAAAATGACTAATAGCCTACAGATTAAGAACTAAAGACAATTATAAATGTAAAGGCAATAATCAAAATAAATAAGCTTAATAAATTCCCTTGTGTTCCCAAAACAATGCTTCCAAATGTGTGTTCTTATTGAATTTGTGTTTGTATTGCATTTTGGTAATACATTGAATTCTGCCAAAAGAAAATGTAATAAAATTACATTTTAGGTTCAAGGTGAATGTGTCTCATATTACTTTATGACTAAACATATAATAAAGTATGTTTCTTCAAGCGTTTGTCTTCATGACTAACAGCATTTCTTGTCACGAGTCCCTCGGAAACGTCTTACAAGTCGCCCGACTGTTGCAGGTAGATGAGCAAAATTACCCTCCCATGAAATACATTTAGACAAGGAGCTCGCAAAATGGATTCAGCCTTGTTGCATTTGGCGGGTGCTAGTTTCACACACTGGCCACTGTTTAATATATAGTATTTGGTGACTTTCCTGATCAGTGATATTGCCATCTCCCGATATTGTAGATCATCGTCTGTTTTTGAGTGTCGCAATCGGCATCAGAATATTTGTAAGACATCGTCGATATCCGATAACATCGTCATATCGCCGAGCCCTGTAACATCATACCTGTTAAGTTACAACACTGTTGACATCAACACTGATGTCAACATGTTTACAAAATGCTGTAATGATATAATATAACCTAATATAATATGATTGTGATATAGTCTTTAAAAGGAGGATGGGGGGGGGGGGGGGGGGGGTGTTCTTGCAGCAATGCCATAGAAGAACAATTTTTTAAGAACCTTTTTATAATCTAAATTAAAAAAAATTGCACTACACAGAACCTTTTGTGGAATGGGAAGGTTCCACTGATGTTAATTTGTTTTTTTACTCTTATGATGTTCTTCAAACAAAAGGACAAACATGGAAAAACAAGATTCAAAATGTCAGAAGTCATTCTAAATTACACCTTAATTGTAGCCTTTTCTATTATTTTTATTTAGTTTGAGTTTTACCAGTACTATTAGAGGTGTTTCTCAGCCCTGTTCCATATTTCCCTGAAACTGTACCCCCGTCCCAAACCACAGAGCATCTCACTGCTGTACTTATGGGCTATTTAGTGGTCAAACAGACAGGGGTAATAGAGAGACAAAGCCAGACGGAGAATAACAACAATACAGACTGAGAGAGAGAGAGAGAGAGAGAGAGAGGGAGGATGATAGCAGTCCCATAATAAAGTAATGTGAAAAAACAGAAAGAAAGGTCTACCATACTGCTGACTGAATGACCTGCTATTCATCTGCCAGTCTTGTAGTATCTTGTAGAATCTCTACTGACATGTAATCAAAGATACGCAAACACACAATCATATATCCTTACCTCGGTCAGCGTTTAGGACTTCTCCTCTGTAGAAAGAAAGCAGAAGAGATGCAGAAGTGTAGAAGTAAGGGATCTGATGTCTCCTCTACTTGTTCAGAGTCACAGAACTCCCCTGTCCTGCTAGAGGACAGAGTGAAAGAAAGAAAAAAAGGAAGGCCCTCCCACCCTTCTCCTCTCCTCTTTCTCTCTTATCCTCTCTCTCTTCTCTCGTTTCCTCTCCTTTTCTCTCTCCTCTCCCCCGACCCAGATCGGTGCAGTCTGATAACTGAGGCGCTAATCAAACAGACATATGCGCATGTGGAGTGTGTGTTGTCTGTGTGTGAGATAGAGGAGGAATAGATGGATGATGGAGAAAAGGATGGAGAAGAGTGAGAGCTGTCATTGCATGTAGAAGACTGGGAGGTCTCTTGTTAAGAGGGGTGTGTGTCTCTGTGTATGTGTGTATGTGTGTGTGTGTGTGTGTGTGGGGGGGGGGGGGGGGGGGGTTGGTTTGGGTGGTTTACGAAGACATTTTTTTAGGTTACAAACTGGTAATTACAAGGCTATTATGCTATAAATGTGATTTATGAGTACATTTCTTGTGTCCCTATAATTCAAATAGCTTAAAAAACATACTAAACTATGTTTTTTGAAAATGTACAATTTTTTTTACGTTTTTTGTGAGGGTTAGGTTTAGGGTTAGGGTTCGTGTTAGTGGATAGAATCTATAGTTTGTTCAATATAAATATCATTATGTCTATGGAGTCCTCATAAGGTTAGCTGCACCAATGTGCGTGTGTGCGTATGTTTGCTGAATATTACATTTGGATGTGTTAATTGCATTAGGGGATCTACACTAAACCCAAAGATCATTTTTCACAGACGTTAACATGAACTAACAATGAACAACACTTTTACAGCATTTAGAAATCTTGATTAATTTCCACAAATACAAATACATTTGTTTTACACTGTAAGCTAGTACAAGATCATTGAACTTAAACATTTTATGGAAACTGGTTGCCCTAAAAAAGTTTATTTTTCTGCGGTAAAAAACTTGTGTTGATCTTTGATTTGACTCAAGTTACACTGATATAAAAATATGTATATTTTTTAAACTAAAGTAGTCTATTTGAGACAACAGATAAAGCAACTGAAAAGGTGTTTGATGTAAGGAGTGTATACTTGACCTGTTTTGTTCCAATAACATCAATATAATTTTCTTAAAGGTGCACTCATTCAAAAAGTTTAACTTGTAATTTTTCAATATATGTAGGACATCATGAACATTCACATGAAAATGAAGACTACAGTCATATCAGTAACCTTATAAAAGATGTTTTAATCTACATGGAGAGGGTCCCCACATGGGGGCTGCCATGCTAGAATCACCAGCTGAATACTTTATCTCAGTAACTGTCCTGTTATTTGACACGTTCACTCATTGATTAAAGTAATCGTGGCTGACTATGAATACAACATTTTTACAATGGCATCTGAAATTGAAAAATATTGATTTTAAATTATGCTGCATCCAAGCCACTACTGTCGTGGAACCTTTACCTCTAATGTAAAGACTCATCCTCAAAGTCTTGGGCTTTGATGCCATAAGACAAGACTTCATTAAAAACATAACAAAGCCAAGGTGGTCCATGGAGTATCTGAAATTACACTTCAAAATCATGAATTTTTATATAGTTTCTGCCCCCTTAACTCTTTGACGGATGGCCTCTTCATCCAACGAAATTGTCTTATGCCTCCTTAGTTTCATCTTTGCCATCTCAATTCCAGCTGGTCACCTTTGGCCCCAACTTGCTGTTTCATTTTAATGCTAGCACTTAGTAGAGCACATATATAATTTGCCTTTTTGGTAATATTGGCATTATCTGCATCAGTCCTGCTCATTAAATGATCCTTTCAATATCCACATGCCCACCTCCATTTGGGCCCTACAAAATTTTATAGGACGAAGCTGTAATTATTTCCATAGAAGCCAAGCTGCTACAGGTGTTGTTCAGAATCTAAAACTCCTTACTCATTCATGTGACACAGGCATCTAGTCTCCAAGGTCTGTTCTGTATTACATCAATTAATTGTCCCTCGACACAAAGGCCTTACACAGAGATAGACTGCAAGCTAAACTGTTTTCTGCACTTTCAAACTGTATATAAATAATCAGAGTAAATCAGAGTATGAAATTAATAAAAGAATGATGAAATATGTAACATACTGTAAAAATTGACAATGCAGCTTATCATAATACATTGAATGCACATTTTCATTTTTAGATCATTGCATATTTCTTACATATTAATTAAATGATTTAAAACATATTAACTGAATGATGAAATTATAAATATTCCATACTAGGTGTCAGAGTAAGTCCAAAATGACACAAAGTCAAAAGTTATTGAGTGCACCTTTATCTTTAAAATACGTTAGTAATTTATCTGCATACTTAATGAGAAGGACTCAATACAGTTTTTGCCTCTTATAACAGTAGCAAGATTCAAAGCTAACACAAAATATGAATTGTAGTGATGGAGGGACATAGACCTCAACACTTGACATACACACCTCAGTAATGGTGACAATCAAAAAACATCCTTCATGAAGTAAAATTAAGAGCTCTATTAACTAACAGTGATGACAAATCCACAACAACAACAACAGCATAAGTCTACAACACTAGCACTGACCAGAAAAATATATTCATACTGCAATGCATGCTGGGATCTGGCAAATCAGTGACATTGTTCAATATTAAATAGTTTGTTTAGACAAATTTGTTAGCTAATTAAGATTGCATTTAGGGTGATATTGTTTTTCTAACATATGTTTAGATTCAAAGTCATTTACATTTCTCAGTATCAAAGATTTTGCGATAAATTATGTGAAGTATACAAAATGATTAAAAAAGAATGGACAACACCTGCAGATATATTGATTGAACTCAAAAATTCCAGCAGAATAAAAAACAACAACATTAGAATCATCCACCTAACCCAAAACACTTACGTGATGGAGATATGTTAGTATTTCTTATTGTACCTAATTTATTTGGGTTAAAACAACATAAGAGATCATTAAAATTTGTATACCTTAACATTAGACGGAATATTGTATTTATTGGATTTTTCCATTAGTGCATATTTTCCACAACTAGAATGTACTCATTAGTTTGTTTGAAACAAAACCCCAAAACAATCCTTAAGTTCAAATATTTATGGCTACATTTGCCCTGTTGCATGAGATAAATCAGATCATAAATATTAGCATTGAACATAAAGTCCTTCTACAGCACACACCCAAAGCGTGGGTGTGTGTGCATTTGTGCGTGTGTATTGTTCTATAGGTCAAGTGCTCTTCTCAGAGAGATTGAATATGTACATGTAATTGTAAGTGTTTTTCCCGAACTCGACACTGTGCTTCTCTCCTTCACACAATGCTCTCCATCTTCTACCCCTCCTTCACATTCTGTCCATCCTCCATGCCAGAATGAATAGAGCTATTTTCATTGTAAGTGCGTGTGTGTGTGAATGTATTCTATGGGTGCTTCAGACACGCCATTGAAGTAATGAGAACACTCCACCCATCTAGGCATTGTGTGTTTGTGTGTGTGTGTGTGTGTGTGTGTGTACAGTCTTAATGTTTGTGACCCTAGATCCAGTAATGCACTGCATCACTCACAAATAAAACTAAAGCTCAGATGTCTTCTTGAACTCTTTTTTTCACCATTTTCCTCTTTTCCTTGACCATGAGATATGTCCACTCCTGACTGTGAGAAGTGATGGCTGACTGCCATCTGTGGTTTTGGTTAAGATTAGGACAGCAGCTCAGCAGAGACGAAAGGAACCTGATATGACTGACAATCAGTCGTCATCAGTTGGTCAACTCTGTGTTCTCCAAAACCCACCAGAGTCCTAATGAATGTAGAATGTGCTTGAAGGCCACAGTCATGCCAAATCCACTAATGTGGAAAAGGGAACTTCATCCTACGAATCCTTGAGAATGTATTTGATGTTGGCCTTGATCATTATATTTTCTTTTCTCTTGGCTTCAGTAACATTTTGAGTCCTGTTTCATCTAGAAATGTAAGCGCAGCGTAGTTCTAGCGGGAAGACTGGCAGCTGTACATCATCGCATCATTTGCTAGGTAAATCCTAGCCAATCACTTGTAAGCCATTGCTTTATAAATCTGCTCACAATCTATCACATTGCAGTTTCAGTGTGCTAACACACCAACCTCCACCACCCCACCATCACTAATTGAGTCCCTCCTGCACAGGGGTAGGCTTGTCACCACTGCCTCCTATCTCCGGCAGGCTATGACGTTCCAAGTACAACTTCTTCGGACCGTCAGAAGGAGCTTACGCCAAAGAGAGACATTCCATTTCTGTTTTATATTCATCAAATAAATGTCATCTTTAATTTCACCCAAGTCTGTGAGTCTTCCTAGAACTAGAATGTTTGCAGGGTATATGTAGGTTATAATGCCTCGTCATTAGTGGTGGGATGAGTGAAACTTTTGCCCTTGGCTCAAAATCGTCTTCTTTCTAACTATCACTGAGGATGTTTTTTAATGGGTAAATGTGAAAAAACAAATTTTTATAAAATATATTTTATAATATTTTAAATGATAATATAATTCAATAATACATTAATTTTCTATGTAGTTCTTTTTTTTGTTTGTAATTAACCTTTGTATTGATTCATATACACATGACAGAAAAAAGCATCCCCTCCCTGAGATTCCCCCAAAAACCCCAGCCTTCTACTTACCACCTCCTCAAATGCAGCCACCCTCCCCATCTCCACTCAGCACTCCAAAAAAGAGGGTGCTCCACTTGACTTCCAACCCCTTAAAATGACTTGCCTGCCAATCATGAGACTGGTCAGAACCAAATTTTCAATGTGATTATCCCCCAAATTTGAGCCTGTGACAAAGCAAAATTTGAACGTTCAGAACAGCTTACAAATAAATCTGAACATTTAACCAAAAATCTTGGATATTAGCACACCCCCAAAAGACATGGGTAGTGTCTCCAACTTCTGATTGGTATCACTAACAGGTCTTTAAGACCAAGCCTATATAATCTAGGGGGTCCAATAAAATCTATGATGAATCTTAAATTGCATAAGGCAAACCCTTGCATCTCTAGATACAAACTTGACATTTTTCAGAATCTCTCTCAAATCTTTCTCTTAATAGAAGTAAAAGCTCCATCCCCCAGACTCTGAGTTAGCAGGGTGTAATACACTGATGCCTCATGACCATTCCCAAGCAGCAATCACCTCTCCCAAAGCACCTTCCACTTTAGGGGTGTGTGTGCAACTCCCAAAAATGGTACAGAGCAATCCACTCTGACCAGCAGAAAGGGGACTTGTTAATACATCATTTACGGTTCAGCCATACTCTAGGCTTGAGGCAACATTTAAATAAATGTCCGAATGAAATACTCTGGCCACTCTTGTCCAAATCACGTGCAAATGTGAAATAATGGGGTTTGATTTAACTTCTCCAGTTAGTTTGGTAGAAAGGCTTTGCAATGGCAAAATAGGTGCAAGAACTTCCTGTTCAATCGAAAATCAGGGAGGGGCTCTTTCAGGTGGAAGCGACCAATGAGCCAAATGCCTGAGACCAAACGCATAATAATAAAACAAAAAAAGAGAATTTAGCTTTATTCTAGAACATAGTGGGCCACCTTACTATCTACTAGCCACGGTGTACAGTGTTACCGGTTTTACTCAGAACTAGGTACAACACCGGTGTGAAATGTTATACCGAGTAAAAAATGGTGAAACATTATGAATGGAAATTCCAATATAAATACAATAGCCTAACAAATAGAATAGCCTTAAATAAAGAATAGTTGCCTAATGAAGAGTTTGCGACCCATGATAAATGAACTTAAATAACGCATTGAAAGCCAAATGTTCTTTACCAACATATCATATTGACAGAAGACGTTTATTTGCAGGTAGCAAATATAATGTGCATGGTGGGTAACTGTAAGCTGTCTTGGATTCAGAAAGACACTAGAAATGCTGTTAGACACACAGACATGTGCTTGAAGAAACACACTTTATTATATTTTTAAGAACAGATGACAGAAAAGCCGTCTATGTTTATGCCTGTCATGCTGTTTGTTCAGAGGCGTGCAGTCTTGTGGAACACGCTCATGTAAAGGGTTCTCACTCTTTCTTTGTATAAGTCTTCTGAAATGTTTTTGCAAGAATAGTATCGTCTATATGAGAATGCTGCAAATGACCAGCTCAGGAGGTGCTCTGAGTTCTGTTCGATTTATTTCCACAGAGCACTCTGCAGCCTATACATCTGTGATTAAATCATAAATTAATACAAAAATACATTCACCTCGAACCATGATTTATATTTCACTGATTATTATCATCCTTATAATTATTATGTTTACATTTGTAATAGTTTTTAGATCTTAACATGTATTAGTAATTTTCTGCCTGTTGTCATAGACAAGGGAACAAAACAAATTTATTCACACACATTCAAAGCCATTACCCTTCCGAAGCAGCTAAACTGGGTTTTGGGATGAAAGGTAATAAAACACCAATATTAAAACCGCAATAACTCACAATATGTGATGTATTGCCTGAACAACTAAATGATGGAGAGAATGCACTGATGAAGTAGGTTCATTGCCAAAGAGATGTTGTCCTTCGTAACTGTTGAAAAGTTCAAAAAGTTGAACAACACACATTTTAATTGCACTTAATTTTAAATCAAGCTGCATTGTGTTATTGTGTAGGCTATTGGTTCATGAAAATTACCCCATAGTACCACTTAACGTCCAACCAGTGGTAATACTGGTGTTAGTTGGTTTGAATGTGAACACCACGCTGGTGTGAAAACTATGAAATCGTGGCAAGTCTACTGTCTACTTCCTATATAAGAGCTTCCTTACTGGAATGGAACATCTCTTAGTGACTACATAGAGAGTAACTCTGTGTGCCACCTAAATAGCGCTCCTCATGTGAAGTGCACAGGAGACTCAACTTCCAATTGATTCCAGTAGAGTTGGATATTAGCATGGTCCTAAGACTATATATTATGCAAATATGAGAACGCTGACCAGAGCGCTTGGCCAGCACATTGCCAACGCTTGGTCCGGCTGCACATACATAATGTGCATTCTTTCATTACTGTGGTAGTAAAAAACATCAGAACTCAAGGGGGCTATATAGTTACCTTCTAAAGTTAAAGCATAAAACCGGATGTGTTAATATTCAGGTAAGTTGCAATATGTATTCACTTTAATTTACTTGCTCTGCAGTATCTCTTAAAACTGTTGCTCCATCATGACAGTAGTTCTATTGAAAATGAAAACTCACCGTAGAAGCGGACAGTTCACACTAATATCTGCTATAGTGCCCCTTGTGGCCACGTTGATAATGTAAGGTGAACTTGCTTTGAGTTATAAATTGTGATCTAATATGGAGTTATAATGCTGTCAAATGTGGAGAGTGCATGCATGTACTTCCACTGTACTTTTTTGTAAAGGTACCTAGCTTGCAGACTAATGGATACGCTCTGTTTTAGGAAATTAGTTTAGCAGATGGGTCTTTATCTAGCTGATAAATACCATCTAAATATACCATATTTAACAACTAACATGACATTAAATACTTGAGATTATTGATTCTATGCGTCCGTCATCTAGAGACCGACAGAGAAATCAAGGTCCTGGTTATGTTTTCCCTCCCAATAACGATGCATATCTGAGGTAGCGTTTTCATTGATCAGTCCTGGAACCCATTCTGATTGGTTTATAACTTTTGACAACATTAAATCCAAGAGCCAAGAGAAGGCAATCTGAGAGCATGTGCACGGAGAGATTTGCAAGTGCACAGGACATATATTGAGCGTGCATACTCACTCTCTGAGCATGAGCAGGAAGATTTCACAAAAAATGAGTGTAAATTTGAGAGCACACACCCATTTTTGTGCGAGAGCAAAGGAAATCCGCCTGTGAGCGGTGAGATTTGCGCTCACACGTTACATGGATGTGCTTTCGCATTACATATATGCGCTCTCGACATTTGCCAGTATTATAACACCATAGCTGACACATTTTTGAATGCAATAATGTGCAAAGATCGAGCTTGCTTAGCCAGAAATGTCTGCGTTCATGTACTTGCGTACAGTATGGTTTGGTAACAACAACATACACTTATGAGCATAAAGAAGAGAGCGCTTATGAAGCAAAAACAGTTAATTCAGATTGACCATTTTAAATCAATACTTTAACATTTGAATTAAATCGAATCAACATTTCAATGCATTATCCTCTCCACAAAAGTACATGCAATGCTGCCTAACATTTTGGTCAATAGACTTATACGGCAGCATATGAAACCTTTGCATCAGATGCACACACATGATATCTAAGCTCTCTATGTTGGCAGCTCACTATTTTTTGTTTTTATTTAATCTTTAGAAATGATCTATAGAAGGTCTATATTTTAAAGGGCCATGTTTTAATCGGGCCCGTGCTAAATCTTTTGGTGTTTTGAGGTGGGCCCCACTCCCCTGTCCCCCGCTGGTGAGATGGGTGAGTGCTTTAAATGGATCCGGCCCACTTCAAAATCCCTTTGAACTGCCTGAAGTCTGGCTCTCTCTGATACTGCTGGGGTTTTGAAGTTTTGATTTATAACTGATTAACCTTTTTGGAATTTGCCAGAAAAACTGAAACAGACACATATGTACATAAATATACACATACACATTACATCAGCTTTCCTTGCTCTGTCAATAACTGGTGCATTGTGTTACTTTGTGTTATTGCATATAATCTCTCTCTCTCTCTCTCTCTCTCTCTCTCTCTCTCTCTCTCTCTCTCTCTCTCTCTCTCTCTCTCTCGATAGTTTTTTGATCACAGTTTTTCTTGTGTTCTTCTTAATAATTCATCCACCACATTTGCTGGATGCTTCCGCCTCAGTGCATCCTGCATTTACACACACCTTCAGTATATCTTTAATAATAGAATTTCAAGTTTTATCAATTATTCATGACTGTTTTTTTTTTTTTTAATTTTTTTTTAAAAAAAAGAGTGTACTAAATGTAATATAATTTCAGTTCAATGATTATGATAATAAGACCTCTGTAGCTCAGGGCAAACTCCTGCATTACCCAACATAAAGAGACATGAGAGAAAGAATGCCAGAAAGGAGAGAGAGAGATGTGATAGTTTTGTATTATGGTGATTCAAATTTTATTAGCTGATGACAAACAGTTGCCCATCTGCCCATGCAATACCAAACTCTCCCCAGGGACCGAGAAAAGAGAGAAATAGAGATATGGAGAAGAGAAGATGCAGGTGATAGAAAAATACACTACAAAAATCCATATTCTTAACAAATATCATCTTGTTTTCTTAGAAGGGTCAAAAAAAAATTAAGCCTCCTTTATCAAGATAAATTTACCTGGCAAGCTAAACTGCAGAAGATAATAAGACTTCATTTCAGAGTGGGTATATAAGTGGATTTTGTCTTGTGGCACTGGCATATTTATTCAATGTCAGTTTTGAATTTTTAGGTGGTTTATTGGCATGACAAATCTTTTGACATTCATATTGCCAAAGCGTTAACAACTGAGCAATACAGATAAAATAGTGCAAAGAAAAACAGAATACATAAATTAATAAATATAAAAAAAGGCCAAATATATTTGTGTTTTCATTTATTTTTCTCTTAAACATGTTTAGAAGTTTTACTGGAAATCCCTACAATGATCTTGAAAGCTAAGTTAAAGTAAAGATAAAATAAATTAAGATTTAAATTTCAGATTACATACGATTTTTTTTTCCAATGTAAAATAATCTCGTGTTTCCTTAGATGTGCTCCCAGTGTTGGCTGCATTACTAATTAAATATAATCTGATACTGATTACATTGAAATCAGTTATATAATATTTTAGTTTACACTTTTCGGTAATCTAATCGGATTACTTTTTGATTACATATTGCAGGTTTTGATGATATTTTTAAATCTAATTTTGACTGAGTCCTTGAGCAATTCCTCCAAGACTGATAGGTAATGTAATCATATAGTCCTTATAGTAATATTATTGCTTACATTTTTTAATATAATGTAATCTCATAACAAGTACTTGATTTTTTTGTATAATGATAATGTATTCTATATGGACTATAATGTAGTCCATACCCAAAACTCTGTGCTCCTCTCAGTTTCTTAACCAATCATCATTTTCACCAACCAATACACTTTTACTCCTGACCTCCAGTGTCCGATGTCATGACTGCATCAGGTGACGGTGTTGCTATGATCTCTCATATGATGGGAGTTCACTCTATGACACATGTACATGATCTCATCCATAAAGCATTTCCATTCTGTATGGATCTGTTATTTCTACATCTGTGTCCATTACAACAACAACAGGATATCTCTGTGTGTGGCCTTAGAGACACTGGAGATGTGACCCAAGAGGGGGTGTAAGGTTAAAACGTGTGCATGTGTGCGTGTGCTCTTGTGGGATTAAAGCAGAGTATATGACAATGGAGCAAAGTAGTATGTGTGTGTGTCGCCCTGAAACAGTTATGGCTAATTGAGGGGGAAGGTCCCCAGAGAGCTGAGTGGGGGTCTGGTTTGACCCCAGGGTGTGTGTCACCCCTCAAGATCTCTTTTTATTACATTTTTACTGATAAAATATCCCTCGCTCTCTCTCACTTATATGAACATTCATTAAATATATGCCAAGCTTTCAAATATAACTGAAAATAGATCTATTATATTGCTTTGAATCTCCTTAAACACAGACAGGATCATTCCCAAACACACCCTTAGGACACGTAGTCTCGTCTGAATGACAGCAATAATTAATTAGATGAACACGAACAACCGACCAAACTAGACATCTGAAAATTCTGTTATCATTTACTCAAGCTCATGTCATTCCAAACATGTCAAACGTAACCAATCTAAAGCTATTTTTCCTATTCACTCACAACGCAAATAAAGACTAAATCAATGGACAACTTTAATGGTGCTTTTTTTTGTCCTCTTTGGAGCTTGACAGCCCCTGTTTACTATATGCTTTTACTGTATGGAAAAAAAGAGCAGTACGAGTAGGGTTGGGAACTGAGAACCAGTTTTTATTCAGTACAGTTACATTTAAGAAAAACACATACTGGAACTGAATGAATGTAATGATTTTTGGTTCTGTTACCAGTTCTTGAACGTGTCTTCTGCTGATGCGGACATTTGCAGTGTTTTCTGCAGTGCTTTTTAGTGACAACACTGACTCTGAGCAACCAGTGTAGTCCGAATCCCAAACAAATTTTATTTTGACTCTTATGAGCGGTTCTATGAATATACAATATGAAACATACATCATGATCAGTGCAGTTTGATTTCTGAACGAATTACTCTTATGAGCTGGTTCTTTTGAATCTACAGTATGAAGCATAGAGTATGATCAGTTTAGTCTGATTCCCAAACAAATAATGACTCTTATGCGCCGATTCTTTTGAATTTACAGTGCGAAATATAGAGAATGATACATTTGATCTGATTCCCAAACAAATGACTCTTTTAAGTTTTGTTACCAGTTCTTGAACATGTATTCTACTGATGCGGACATCATACTAAGATACCCTCAGTGTTTCCTGCAGTGCTTTTTAGTGACAACACTGACTCTGATTCGACTGATTGAAACACGCAGTGCAACCAGTGTAGTCAGATTCCCAAACAAATGACACTGATGAGCTGGTTCTTTGAATATACAGCGCGAAACATACAGTGTGACCAGTGTAGTCTGATTCCTGAACAAATGAGTCGTACGAGCTGATTCTTTTGAATCTACAGCAGGAGACATACAGCACGACCAGTGTTTACAGTGAGATTAGTGCAGTGCAGTTCCAGAACAAATTACTATGAATTTCATTACATTTATCTCTGATTTGTTTTATATTACTCTGATCCAAATCTGCTCGATTGAAAGCTGAAACGATCTCAACATTTGGCAACACACTGCAGAGGGCAGTAAATGCAATAAAAATGCATTTCTGGTTCCCTTAATTGTTAAATTCTTACGATTCACATCCCTAAGAATGAGCATTCAGCATCCTTTTTTGATCCATAAAAAGAAAAGTAATGAATGAGGATGAGTACATCATGACAGAATGTTTATTTATGGATTTATTTATTCTTTTAACAAGACAATATAAGCACACAGGAAAACACACCACACATTAATAGCAACTCACACAACACATAACTACACAAAGTTACAACTAAACAGCATGTTAGATCAGGTTGCACAATGCCAAATATCAAACCACACCATAAACTAAAACAATGCAGAAAAGGCAGCCAGATGAGAACTAATTCTTGACTAAACTACAGCTGCGGGAAACCGAACCCACTTTAAAAGCTACAAATGTAATCAGATCTGATTACACCGCAGTACTTCCAGGGCTCATATGTACATGGAAAAATTGATCTACTAGTTTTCAAATTTTGAGAATCAAATTTTCACACTTTGGCTGCAACAATTGGAAGCATTTCATGTTTAAACAGTGATAGACATCAGTGATGTCCTAAAAGAGATGTTACTTTGTGGTGGGATGCCATTTAGTTACTCTAATGTTCTTTCTCTCTCTCGTCTAACAATCACTTTCCATATATTACACCCTTCTCCAACTCTTTCTTTCTCTCCCTCTCTCACACCCCATCCCCCTACTTTCTGTCTCTCTTTTTCTGATTCATTTTTCATGCTTCAATCTATTTTCTCTCCTCCATTTGCAGTGGTTTACAGTAACTTGTCCCCCTCCCTGTCCCGTTCTCTGAGTGCATTACGAGATTCTCTCTCTCTTTCTGTCCTTCTCTTTCTCTGCCATATTATCTATTCCTCTCATCCCTGCTCACGTAGTCTTTTATCTCTCTCATGGGTCATCCTTCTTTCTTTCTCTCTTTCTCCTATTAAACACAACCCCTCAATTAATCTCCTCTCCATCCCTCTGTTTAAGGTTATAGCGCTATCTCTCTCTATCCCTCTCTTGCTGTCCCTCTCTGCAGTAATTAATTGTGTGATCCATGATACATTCCCTCTTTCCTTTTAAAAAGCAGGTTTTTGTTGAGTTGCACCACACAATGGCACACAAATACTTACGCAAAACAACAAAACAGCAACATAAATGTTAAACTTTTATTATCAGAATCAGAATTAGCTTTATTGCTCAGTATGCTTACACATACAAGGAATGAATCTTGGTGACAGACATATACTGTGTATATATATATATATATATATATATATATATATATATATATATATATATATATTTTCTATTTGTCTAATGCACTGTTTCCCAAACTGGGGTTGGCTAAGCTTACCCCTGGAGGTACGTGAGGTGACAATGGGGGATTCGTGAATACAGTTCTTTAAATTTCATCACAGTTTTAAGATAACATTCAAACCCAGTTCATGTATTTCTCAATGGCAAAAATAATTTGGTGTGCCCTCTAGTGTAGAAACACCAATTTTTACATTGTTGCATGATGTTTTTTCAGCAAATGAGCTCAATCTTGCTAACAGTGTCAAATGTGACATAAAAAGTACATTGAGCTGACCACGCAATTGCACAGATACTTACCGGGCAATGCCATACCTGCATACAACAACGCGGTGAGGGGGAGTTTTCAAGTTATGCAATTATGTCATATCTAGCATACCCATATCAATCGGTAAGCCATTTATTAAATATGTATATGGTTAATATAACATGTACAAAACATTTACAAATATAGCATGTGATTTAATATAATATAAGTGAGATTTTTTACAAAGACTACTGTGTTAAATATAGAATGTTATCTATGTGTTAGAGAGGAGGTACACGAATGGATTTTGAATGGTTGGAGGGGACGCCACTGTAAAAAGTTTGGGAACCACTGGTCTAATGCATATACATTTTTATCTGACTTGAATTTGAATGTATATCTCTAATAAAATAGAGCTTATATGAATAATTCCCCATTGGTGAAATCAAATAATTTCAGATTCTGATAATCAGCAGTGGTCCGGATCAGGAATCTGTTCCATCAGTATTTAAAGAACAGCCGAAAACATGATGGCACCCAGATAATATGTATAAATTCAAAGGTTATAGTCTGGGACAGGACACAGCTTTGGTGAGCCCATCTTCATGGCTAAAGTAGAGAGAAGAAGAATGGAGACAATGATTTTTAACTATGTGTCTGGAGGTTTACTTAAAGTACCTATAGTTTGGAGACAAATTTGTTTCAAGATGTTGTCATATTTGACAAAAACTTTCTGGAAAAACAATTCATATAAAAAATAAATATGTAATTGATTCATTATTATTAAGATTATTAAAACAATATATTTTTTTATAATATGTTTTTTTTTCTTTACAAGCCAATCTGAGTTTAAAGGGTAAATTAAGATTTGCAAGCTGTGACAGTTTGCAGGAATGTTTTATGTTTATCTCAATTTTAAAAATGTTAAAAGGTTTTCATTGAGAGGTATGGTTAGGCTTAGTAATTAGTGTTTATAATTAGCTTTATATAAAAACAATAGAAGTATATGGCATATTTTTATTTAGACATCTAAGTAAAGATACGTGAGTAGGTGTGTATGTCTGTACACGATCATATAGAGAATCTAATTTTCAGAAAAACTAACATAGACTTACACATGAAATCCTGAAACCAGCGTTCTGACCGATTAACAAGACAGGATGTCCACTCTCTCAGGGTCACCTTCTTATTCTTGTTCTTGTCACATGACCTATGCACACACATTATATTTTAAATCTATCTGTGGACTTTCTTTGTCTCTCTCTCACTTTTGATTTGTATACATCTCTGTCTGTCTCTCTCGCACTCTTGTCTCTCTCTCTCTCTCTCTGCAGCTATCAGGCGTAGAGGACACTAGTCACATTAGAAGAGTAGGCAGGCAATAAGCATTCACAGCTCTGAATAAGAGAGAGAGATTGAGAGCATGAGTAAGAGAAGTGGATAGAGAGAGAGAGAGAGAGAGAGAGAGAGAGAGTGATGGAGGGGAGGATGACAACCTGAAGGATATGTACAATAATCAGATTGATGTTGGGGAGGGTTTGCGGTAATATTATGCTAATACAGGGAAGGTCAGACAGGAGAAAACACCACAAAATCACAATAGCGACATTATTGTGTGTGTGTGTGTGTGTGTTTAGGCACAGGCAAGGGTTGGTGTCATTGTCTTTGTGTGTATGTGTGTCTTACTGGAAGAATCTTTGAGCGCAGTGCTCCAGTGGCATTCGCTTATAGCGTAGCTTTGTTAGATCTCTCCTGCTTAATTTCCCATCCCTGTTGCGATCCAACAGAGCAAACCTTCTCTGAAAGAGAGACATTAAACATAGATCTTTATGCTTTTAATACTGTATTTAAATATACACTTTTACAAGTGTATATATTACACTTTAAAGCCTTTTTATACTTTAAACTTTTTTTCTAAACTTTAAAATTCATAAGGATCCTATTGAATAATTTAAAGATAATTATTGAGGAGATGATCCAGTTATGTCTATTTATAGGAGTTCCCTCACCTGAAGTTTCCTCTGGAAACCTGCTTGGATGTGGATGAAACTGTCATCTTTACATAATTTTTACATACACAACATTTAGCACAACAGCAACATGTGTCATATGTTACTTGAGATAATTTTTAGTGTATTTGTTTGTTTGTGATCAAATGCTGTGCCAGCTTCCAATTTTCATGACAGAAACCAGGTTAAAATATAATAAAAGATATTGTGACTTTTAAATATTTTTTTGGATAAAATCTCTAAAACTAAATCTGATCTATGCAGCTGCATGGTCTATGAGACATTTAATTTAGGTGAGCCACCACTTTAAAAAGTCTGGGGCTGAAAATACTGAAATATTACAGAAGCACAAGTATAGCCCATATAATATTAATCTCTTTTGTTCTTATCACTTGAGTGCCAGTGCTGGAACATATGCTTAAGCTTGCAGTCTCCTGGTCCACAGTATGTGTTACCTGTGCGAGCTGGGTTCGTTGTGTGTGTGTAAGGCAGGTTTGCGAGGGTGCAGCTGGTGTGTATTTTTCTCCCATTCTGCTGAGCAGTAAAAACCAGTCCAACAGACGGTACGGGAACTGACCAAACTCTTCTTCAAAGCACTCTGCCTTGCTCACTGATGGAGAAACCACATCAGTGACATCTTTTAAACAACATCCTATGATGCACAAGAACATTCAGTAAGAAAACAATTGCTGACAATCAGAGTGCAACAGTCTGGTTTCGGAAGTAAAAATCCCATTAATTTTTTTCGACGAATTGATATTAAATTATAACTTATAAATATTTAAAGACCGACCTACCATGAGCTCTGAGGTTGGTCATCAATGGTATATTGTCTTTGTTGAAGCAATCAGTCTGCATTATTTAAAATTCATTGTTTTAAAATCTTGTTTCATAGCGGAATTCCTGGTAAATAACTACATTAACAATGATCCAGCATAGACAGATGCACCAAAAAGAGAAGCCCACCAAACAAGTCCAGCAGCGGGTGCCCATGTCACACTGTGACCCAACCAAGTCAGTGTCCCTACACCCTCAAACTAAAAACTTCCTGGAGGTGTTGCATAGCCCCTCTGAAGTTTGGGGCATGTACTAGCAAGTCATCCAAGTATACCACACAGCAGTGACAAGAATCACACATCAGAACCCACTCTATCAAGTGCTCAAAAGTGGCAGGGGTGTTGCAAAGTCTAAACAGAATCACCCGGAACTGCCAAAGCCCTTGACCAGTGGTAAATGTGGTCTTGGGCTTTAACCTCCGGGGCCAGCTCCATCTGCCAATACCCACTTTAGAGGTCAAGGGAGCTGAAAAAATTAGACATGGCAATGTAATCCAGGGTGTTTATCAAAGCGGGGCAGTGGATAGGAGTCTTTCCTTATGACTGCGTTGAGGCGTCGATAGTCAACACAGAATTGCCAGGAGTAGTTATTTTTTTCTAACAAGCACAGCAGACTATTTGACAGCTCAATGCTCCCGCCTTTTCCATCTCCAGAATCTTCTGCTTCGCTGCTGACTGCTTGGCCAGAGCCAGTCTTTTGGGCTTCAGGCGTATGGGTGGAGCAGTGCCGGTGTCAATTTCGTGTTTTACCAGCCCTGTCCACCCACACTCCTCATCTCATGCCACAAAGATGTCCTGGTTTTTGTCAAGCAGTTCCCAGAGCTGCTGAACTTGATTAGTGGTGAGTCCTCCCCTGCTGCACTGCCAAAGTTCGTGGACAGCCTCGATGGTCTCTGCTGATGGGGTTTCCCGTTGCAACAAAGTGCCAGTGTGGGGCGGCAGTAAGATCTGGACATTGAGGGGCTTATTTTCCTGGGGTGGCTCCTGGGTCTGCTGGCTGGTTGATTTCCTCCGTAGGTGAGTCGGGTTGTGATTCTACACACCCGGTCCCTTATCAGGCTAATCAAGCCTCCAAGAGGTATAAAGACCGACTGCGGATGGTGGTGCGAGAGAGCGTTTACGGGCAGCTGTCCGTCATATATATGTGTTTGTGTAGTTTGGTACTACACTATTACAGGAAGTACCCCCTATTTTAATCATTATTGTTTCCGTCCCCCTGTCCCCTCCCAGATTCAGGAAGGCGGGGATGACCTGCTGGCAGATGGGGCGTAAGGAATGCCCTCCCCCAGGGAAAGAGGGTGGGGGATGTACATCATGCCGGGGGCTCCCTGGCCTGAGAGAACTAAGGAGGAATGTGACAGGGTGAAGGGTGGGGCCAGGTCGTCATTCTACACACCCGGTCCCTTATCAGGCTAATCAAGCCTCCGATAAAGGGATAAAGGCCGACTGTGGTTGGTGGTGCGAGAGAGAGAGTGTTTACAGTCAGCTGTCCATCATATGTGTGTGTGTTTGATCTTTTGTTTGTCTTTTGGTTAAAGTTCTACATTAAAATATTATTTATACCATCAAGCCAGTTCTTGCCTCCTCCTTTCCATTAATACCTTTACACTGGCCAACCAGAACTCATGGGTGATGTTATCGGTGCCCACAGTCACTTAAAGGAACTTCCATTCCTTATGGCTGTCCGCTCCCTGGTTACATTCCTCATCTGTATTAAGGTAGCTGACTAGCCAGGTGGTTGTGGTTCCATGGTCCCTCACAGGACCCCAGGGCTGACGATGGAGATGGTGGATCCTGTGTCAATCACGGCTCATCCAGGGTGGCCATCGAGGGCACAGAGTACGTAGAAGCCCTGAGTATGACCCACCAGAGAACACTTGCCATGGAGGGGAGTAGAAAGTGGTGACTCCCTCCACCCTGCCGCCTCCTTTAGTTTTCCAACTGTCGAGCCATTCGGGGCCGGGGCCCAGGGCAGGACAGTCCGGAGACATGTATCCCATATCTCCACATGGTTCCTGGCTGGTAGATTGCCTCCTCCATCTTGGCAGGAGTTCTCTGCTCTCAGCCAACGGGGTAGCTGCTTCCACCCGACACACCACCTCAGTGTCTCCACCATCAGCACATTCAGCCTGCTGTACTTTTGCATGGAAGGCTGCTGGCGCTCATGCTGTAAGACAAACAGCCTCCGCCCATTCCATCTCTGCTTGTACCAGAGACTTTAGGAGAGTGAGGCAAACATGCTGCCGCATCTTTTCCGTGAGGACGAGAGCTGCCCATGCCTCCATGGAATGCTAAAAGCCACATGCTCACTTTCATCCATTGACAGGAGATCCTCCTCCTGGTCTGAGGAGGCAGCCACCTTGAAAGAGGCAGTCGAGCCATCTGGCAGGGGGTGTCACCCTCTGGGAAGTGGACGCTCCTTGCGCTGGCACCAGCCACTTCCCTCTGGTTCTAGTATTTTTACCCTAAAGAGGGTAGTAGCGGCAAATTCTCATTGTCTGATGTAACATTGTAGCTCCTAAACAAGGCCTCCCAGATCCCGAAGGATTCGGTCTAAATTATTGTAAGACATCCCACTAATGACATCAATTATAATGTTTCAATGAAGGCAAGTGCAATGGTTTAATCACACACAAGAGCTTTTATTCCAGCACACAGCACAGAACATGCTTAGAAACACTTTCTTCTTCTTCTTCTTGTTTTGTTATTGGCGGTTTGGATTCTTAGTGCATTACTGCCATCTACTGTGAGTAATGGATCAGAGACTTTCCTTCTGGACACTTCACCAGGTTTATCAGGACAAGCTTCCAATGGCACTGCGTGTTCAGCTGCTCCCTTTTTTTTTTTTTAGCTCTGAGCCCCTCATATCCCAGAGAAAGAGATAATATTTATATAAAAAAGGGGGCCTATATTCTTTCAATCAGATTTGAACTTTTAATAAACTGTAATAGTATATATTACTAACTAATGTTGGATTCAAAATGTTCTTTAATGTTATTTATTGCTCTCCTTTCTTCTGTAATTCTTCTACTAATATGTTTCTTTCTTCTGCATATTCTCTGCACTATATTATTACATGTTCTACTGACTCCTTAACCCCACACCAGCTGCATAACCCTGTTGGATGTTTTCCTATGAAATGCATGGTTGCATTTAACCCTGTATGCCCCAATATATTAAATCTGGAGAATCTCCACCACTATGTCTTGTCTACTATCAGAATATTGAGCGTCCAAACATAATAATGCCGATCCTTTGTCATTTAACTTTTGTATTGCAATCATAATTGCTTGTAATTCTCCTGTAAAAACAGAAACATGATCTGATTTCCTTTTCCCTTCTGCTACTTTCCTGTCTTATTTGTGGATCTTTAGATGCATCTGTATAAACTTAGACAATAGTAAGACAATCAAATTTTGTCCAAATATACTCCTTTGTTATTTCTGCCTCTATTACTATCTGGTCATTTCCTTGCCTTGTCACTAATAGGAATAATCTACTTTAAGCTTTAGCATAATCCATAAGAGAATTGGAGGTTAAGATACTATTAATGCAACTTTAAACTTCTTTAATTTAATTTCTCATACTAAATCTTCTATAATCCAACCAAAGTTAGTTTCCTTTCCTTGTCCATGTTGCCATGATTCTAACATCTTTTTGATCAGGTGCTGATCTTTCTGACCTTATATAATTAGACTAATATGATTTTATTAATCGCTGTCTTTGGCATCTCAACCAATTCTACTTGCAATTTCAGATTTGGAGAAAATGGATATAAACCACAAGTTAACTTCAAACTTTCAGCTCAAACATTCAGCTCACCCAAGCACCTAACTAATGGTGCTATACTTCTGCCAGAAGGTGAGAGAAAATGACAAGTACCAATAATGCACTGCAACATGAGCAGCCAATCAGAACTAGCAACAGTTAGACCGTGACGCAACAATATATTGTTTCTATACTTACAGTCAACAACCTAAATTCGAAAGTTTTATATATTTCCATCTTTTTCTGCGGTAACGGTCTCAGACACGAAGGCAACTGAGATTTGTTTTCTGCCACCCCGATTAGGCGAGTCACTACACCACCACAAGGACTTAGAGTGCATTGGGAAAGAAAATAAAATAAAAAAGAAAATAAAAAAAGAAAATAAAGTTGATAGACAGTTATGATTTAGACTTAAGAGAAGAAATATAGACATTTTGAATGAGCTGAAAACTGAAAACTTTTCTAGGAAAAGTGATTTAGAAAGTAACTAAAAAGCAAAATATTTAGTAACGTGATTACCTTTGAGATGGAGTAATCAGTAAAATAATCTGACATTTTTATAAGAAGTACAAACCACTCACAATTTTCAGTGATTGAGCATTTGGAATTACAGTAATTTTGAAATAATACAAAATTCTCTACAAGTGGGCAGAGATCAGATGCCAATCAGATGAGAAGCTATGGTACCTACCCTTTCCATTTCGACTGAATAGCTGTTGTGCTTTCTTTCTTGCCATTGTGTTTTCTGAATTGCTGTTGTGTTTTTTGAATTGCTGTTGTGTTTTCTAACTTATTGTTTTGCTTTTGGATTTGCCGTTGTTTTTTTGTTGTGTTGTTGTTTTGTTTTGCACTTCACGGCCACCATATTATTCATACCAAGACAAGCTCCACTATGTGCCTTGCCAATGCGTCGTTTTTTGCGGCAGGCCTCCCTGTGAAGCAGACACTCGTTGCCGTACGTCTTCCCCAGGATGCTGCACACTGGTGCCCCCTGCCTGTACCCAACAACAAGCACACACAAACTGGTGTATTAAATTAGTTTAAAAACGGTTTAACTTCTTATTACAAGACTAATCAGTTAATTGTTATTTATTAATTATAAGTTATTTTATTGCAGATTTTATTACAGATACATGTAGGGGATACTAGGGCTAGTTTTTTTTTTTTTTTTTTTTTTTTTTTTTTTACTGCAGTGCATATTTCTCAGGGTACAGTTGGTTATTTTTTTTACATATGTAAAGCTATTGCAAAAAAAATTATATTCAAATTTTAGTTTGGATGATAGAATTCACAGAAAACAAAAAAATTCTCTAGTCTGTGAACTTTTTTTTAACTAAAATCTCAACTAAAATTGTATCACGATTCCACCTGACATTTCAAAATAGCATATGTGGTGTATTCCAATCCCTCTGCATATCTTGTCTTTTCTAGTGGCCCTTTGTCTAAGTTCACTGTGACAGAGTAAAAACTCCAATGGTTTAATGTCTAAGCTGCAGGCTGTAATGTGGTGGGTTTGATTCCAAGGAGTCTGTGAGCAATTTTACATCATTATTCTGTTCTTAATCAAGACACTTTGGCTCACTGTCAGCATTCTGGAAATAAAATGTCAACTCAGGTGGCTTGGAAAAATGTTACTCATTCAGAGTGGCTTACCGAGGGCAGGTCTGTGGACACACACATTTTGGGACTAGGAGGCCTCCTTCCTTCACTACTTGGCACCAGGAACCGATAGGACTGTTACATTTCAACAACTGACATAGTGATTCTAAAGAGAGAAAAACAAAGATGTGGAAGTAGAAAGGGAGAGAGTGGAATTAAGTAAATTTAAGTAAAATTATTAAGTAAATACAGTGGTGGCCAAAAATATTTGCACCCTTGGTAAATATGAGCAAAGAAGGCTGTGAAAAAAATCTGCTTTGTTCCTTTGGATCTTTCATTATTCCATACAGAATCTCTCCAGATCCTTCAAATTCAGAGATCCATGTTGGTGGACTCTCCTCTTTAGTTCACTCCACAGGTTTTCTATGCGGTTTAGATCAGGGGACTGGGGTGGCCATGGCAGAACCTTGATTTTGTGGTCAGTGAACCATTTTTTGTTTGTTTTGGATAGTTTTCCTACCAGAAGATCCATCCACGGCCCAGTAAGCTTTCTGGCAGAGGCAGTCAGCTTTAGATTTTACAATTGTTGGTACTGATAGAGTCTGTGATGTCATGTATCCGAACAAGATATCAAGGACCTCTGGCAGAAAATACAGCCCCACAAAATTAAAGATCCAGCAGCACATTTAACCTTGGGTATTGGGTACTTCATCATCTCTGTGTGCGCCAAACCCATCTCTGGTGTTTGCTGCCAAATAGCTCTTTTTTTGTTTCATCTGACCATAGAACCTGGTCACATTTAAAGTTCCAGTAGTGTCTGGCAAACTGACACTTACAGGTTACATAACTGATGATGTGTCTAGGTCGCACCTGCAAGGTGTATGTTAAATCTAGGGGTGCCAATAATTGTGGCTAATGTGTTTTGGAGAAAGATATTTATGTAATAATGAGATATTTCTCCTCTTTCAATTGTTTTACTTCAATTAATGGTTCGATTTTTGTGATTTAAAAAAAAATGGAAGATCAAACGATGCAGATTTTTTTCAGTCTTCTTTGCTCATATTTATAAAGGGTGCCAATATTTTTGGCCACCACTGTATGTGCAAAGGTATGTCATTGATAGACTGTATAAAGTGTGTTCAGCCCATCTCACCTGGATCTACTCTGCCCAGATATGGCCTCACCTTCTCTTCTGTCTGCCTCTGTTTACGCTGGGCTCTTCCACCCTTTCACAAACACACACAAACACAAATAAGTGTAAAGCAATAATATTGTATTAAAACAGTTCAAGGTACACTCAGTATTTGTTGTTTTTGTTTGTTTATGACATTTTGGACTTGCAGTGACACCTAGAGGTGTGGATTTAGCATCATTAAAATGCAATAGTTTTTCTTTACTGATGCCACCTAGAAATTCACCATTCAAAGTCAGCCATGGTTAAAGGAATAGTACACCTAAAAAATGTAATTCTGTCATCATTTACTCACTCTAACTCATCATACATGTGTATGACACAAATTAAGATTTTGGAAGAATATCTAAACTCTGTAGATCCATACAATGCAAGTGAATGGTGACCAAAGCTTTGAAGCTTCGTAAAGGCAGCATAAAAGTGATCCAAAAACTTCAGTGGTTAAATCCATTAAAAGTGATCCAGTTGGATTTGAGAACAGACCAAAATATTATTGAGTTAAAATAGTTTCTAATTCAGAGGCAAATGGAAAGAGATTCACAATCAGAAAGTTGGTAAATTAAAAAAAATAATTTGATCCACTATAAATGTAAGGAGTTTCACAAAAATTAAATTAATTCAAAAAGAAAAAGAATGAGATTTACAAATATACTGTATGTTAGGAGTTTCACAAAAATAAAGTGAATACACAAGTAAATAAAATGAGATTTGCAAAAAATTTTTTTCAATTATATTTTATATTTTATATAATTAACTCACAAACACAACTTCAGTTGCTCTGTATGCTTAAATGTTTGAAATTAGTTTTGTAGACAAAAATGTAATTTTTTTAAATATTTTTTATAATAAATCTAACTTTTAATAATAAAAAAAAAGTTTTTGAAATTGACGACTTGGACCAAATAATAAATAAAAGCAGTCACTAAGTGCCTGGCATAGATGGGAACTCCTTCAATACGGTTTAAAAAGCATCCCAAGGTGATACCTCAAGAAGTTGGTTGAGAAAATGTCAAGAGTACATGTCTGCAAATTGTGACTACTTTGAAGATGCTAAAATATAACACAATTTTGTTTATTTTGTTAACAACATAATTCCCATAGTTCCATTAATATTATTCCATAGTTTTGATGACTTTGATTCTAAAATGTGAAAAAATAAATTATAATAAAGAATAAGTGTGTTTCAAAACTTTTGACAGGTAGTGTATATAAATTAATTAAATTAATTTTTCAAAGGATTTATATTTTTAGCATTAGTTTTATGGCAGTCCAGTCCAATGTCCAAACAAGGAATAGTTATGTTAACCCTGTAAAACAACGTGTGTTTCACTTATTTACTCAGGAAGTATATGGGTGGTGAGATACAGGAGGGCAATAATAATAATAATAATAATAATAGTAGTAATAATAATATTGAAAGAGTTGTGAGTATACTAGAGAACTGGTGCTCTCTGCTCCACATCACAAAAAGATGGAAACAGTTGTGCTACTGGTGGTAAGACATCACAAAGCTCCATGGCCCAATCTTGTTTGTGTAGCATATTCTTTTCTATGTAGTAATGGACCTGTTTATAATGTGTAACTGTTATTTTTTCCAATCATTTGTGCAGAATGCTCTTACCCTGACCAGGAGTATCCGTCCCAGACAACTGATAGCGGATGTTCACGTACAACAAACTTGAGCAAAATGTAAGCATTCCAGTTGTAATGTTCAATTCCAGTGTTTGTGTGTAAATACATGTACTCAAATTTATTGTCTTTTGTAGTTATGTAAATGCATGACAACCTGTAATTTGTAACCAAAAAAAATCATACCTTTTAGCCAACAGACTTGCTTTAAAATGTAAAAAAATCAGACACTCTTTAAAACTATTTACCTCAAAATGCATTTTTGGAACTCAATAAAAGATTTGTCAATTAAATGACAAAAAAATATTTTGTCAAATGAGATGAGTCATCATTTATACTCATATTCATGTTGATCCAAACCCAAACAACTGACTTTCTTCTGTGGGAGGAACTCGAAAGGAGATTTCAGGAATTATGATAGTGACTGACAGCCGCTTTCATTTCAGCCACATTAGTAGCATCTACATTTTAAATGTTATTCTCATATTCCACAGAAGACACAAAATAGTCAATAGTACATGTTTTAATAAAACATGAGGGTGAGTAAATGACAGAATTTTCGTTTTTAAGTAAGTCAACCCAAAGACAATGTTACAGTTTTTTTAAATTTTGTGTTGCACTTTCATTTCAATATATGACATTGCAACTTAAAAGAAATCGTACATAACAGAAAAATAAAGAATCTCATATTACACATTATAAAAGGTGTCTTGAATTGAAGCTGAAACCGCTGAGTTTTGGAGCAGGCGAGTCAAGTGCTCAAAGTTGATGGACAGTACACAGGGGAAACATTTGAAAGAGATGGCAATAACCAGTGAGCCAATTATCGCTGTCAGAACATTATGCTGTATTTTATGAAGGGACCCCATAATAGTACCTCTTAAAACATTTCAGAAGGTCGCTGGTTCGATACCCACAGCCACCACCATTGTGTCCTTGAGCAAGGCACTTAAGTCCAGGTTGCTCCAGGGGGATTGTCCCTGTAATAAGTGCACTGTAACTCGCTTTGGATAAAAGCGTCTACCAAATGCGTAAATGTAAATGTAACATTCACACAGAAGTGCTAAAATGCTAAATTCTAAAAAATATTACCTTACCTTACAACTGCTTTTATTAAATACATTAACCTAATGTGAAAACAAATTACTGGCATAGCAGATCTTGTACACTGTGTAATATAGGGTATTAATTTATGGTTTGTACTCCTAAGACCATCTAATATGATTCATGTTTTATAAAGACACTATCTGTACTATTGATCTTTTGTAGTGTCTAGTAGTGTGTCTGTTTGCATCTGCCATGTAACATTAAGAGTAAAGGCTTTGACTACACATACATACATTTTCTATTATGTACCTAGGAGTTTCAGTTGAGAAACTTGGTTAAAATTAAAATAGCAGACTCTCATACACAGTCAGCCAGGTAAGATAGAAATCTATTGATCAGGACACTCTACAAATGGGCAATTTTCAGCTGTTGACATTTAACAAGGCACTACATATTTATAACTGAGAGAAAATAATATGAACCTTAAGTCACAGTATTCCTCTGATGGCGTCCTTTTCTTTAAAAGTTTGTGGCCTTGAAGCTTATCTGTACGTGCCTGATTCCATGCTCATGAGAGCACTATGACTTTGGTCCCACCATGATAGTAAAACAAAGCATGATTGTTTGAAGATAGAACATGCTACAATTGTTCCAAGTAATGTGGCTGTTATCTGATTGGCTTGAGTAGACGATGGGTGGAGTCCAATTATTTGTGGATTGCCCGTAGCGCTCACGCAAGAAATGTTTCAGAATTCACAAATGTGAAACTCCATCCACAAATGCACAGCAATCGATCCACAAATAAATGCGCACAGTTCACAAATTAATGCTGGAGTTGTGTTTGTGTATTAAAAAAATATTTGTAAATCTAATTTGATTTATTTGTGAATTCACTTTATTTTTGTGAAACTCCTAACATTTATTTGTGGATCTTATTCAATTTATTTGTGAACCAACTTTCTAATTGTGAATCTCTTTCCATTTGTCTCTGAATTGGAAAAAATTCTAACTCTATAAAATATAACTCCCTTTTCATTATAAATATTGACAGCAGTCTCCTTGGCAATCATAAGCACGTCAAGCGCTAGGAAGTGTAATTGAGCTTGAAATCATTATCATGCCTAGAGACTGCAATGTACAATGAAAAATAGTTATATTTTTGTCTGTTCTCACCCAAAATAGATTAGATTGCATCAATAGACATGGGTTAAACTACTGAAGTCATATGGATTAATTTTATGACACCAATATGTGTTTTTTGGAGCTTCAAAGTTTTTGTTACCATTCACTTGCATTGTATGGATCTGCAGAGCTGAAATATTCTTTCAAAAATCTTTGTTTGTGTTCTTCACAAGAAAGAAAGTCATACACATCTTGGATGGCATGAGAGTGAACTATTCCTTTAATTTAATCCATATGTGAAGTTAAGTGAGTAGTATTCGTCATGTGATTCAAATATGGAAGCCCCCATGAGGAGACCCTCCAAGAAGGTTACTGATATGACAAAAGTCTCTTATGTGAGTTTTTACACATGTTTCAAAAATACTATACATTTCTTAAAGAGTAAAACTATTTAACAAGGTAAAAAATTACTAAGTGTACCTTTAATCTTGTACTTAATTTTACAAACAATAAACTATAATGATACTAAACCTGTAACACTTGAAAAATATAATAAGATCAAATTCATTAACACAAATGTACCCACTTTATATTAGGTGGCCTTAACTACTCTGTACTTGCATTTGATATAATGTACTTATTATGTACATACATGATGTTACATTGTAATTACATTTAAAGTACCTGCATTTAGTCACATTTGTAGTTACTCTATTAACTTTACCCCAACCCTAACCCAACCCTTACCCCTAATCCTAACCCTACCCTTACTCCTAAACCTACCCGTACTTCAACCTCAGTAGCAGCAAATGTGGGCATTTTTCAGAACAACATGTAGTTACACAATAAATACATAGTTTTGTATGTATTTAATGTTTGTACATAGCAGTTTAGGCCAACTAATATAAAGTGTGACAACACAAACTAATAACGAACATTACTTTTCCAGCATCAATTAATCTTGGTTAATGTTAATTTCTACTGATACTAATATTAATGCAAATATACAAATTATTTACATCAAAAGTTTAATGAAATAACATGAACAATAAACAATAGTATTTTGATAAACTGACTTTGATCAAGAATTAGAAATGCTGTAGAAATACCATTGTTCATGGTCAGTTCATGATAAACAATGCATTAATATTAACTATCCTAGGTTCCCCAACACTGCACATTTTGTATATCTCCCTTTACTGGGTCTCGACTAATGAACTAATGAGTTGAATCAGGTGTTTTTGATTAGGGAGATATACAAAATATGTTGTGTTTGGGGGCCTCCATGAACAGGGTTGGAGCGATTACAGCACAGTAAGTGTGAACTTTTACTAGACACTGCCTCACATGAAAGCCTCCATCTGAAAATACCTAATTTATAAACACTACCTCCCTCCATTTCTTTCACTACTACTGTAAATTGACTCTTTTGTCATGATATCATATTGACTTCTTTTGCTCTTTCATGCCAACAAAGACCATGTCAATACACTGCCCAATTTCAGACAAACAAACTGTAATTCAGTGATGGTTTTTATTCCACTGAAAATACAATAATCTTACCAATAACCATTCTCACAATATTGTTTCTGTGAAACAAATGTGCTTTGTGTGGTAACATCTAAATTAACTGGTTTGATTCAAGTCAAAAATATTATTAAACATGTCTTAATCAACCTAAACACATCAGGTTACACCAACAAATTTTTTTTAAGAGTTAAATCAAGTAGAAATGGCTTCTTATGGTAACAATTGGAGGTTACTATTTTTTTTTATAGTGCAGTCGGACAGCTAAGTCATTATGCTTAATACAATATGTAATTAAAATTAAAAAACACATTATCACCACTATAGACCACTTACCGTGACGACACCAAGGTGAAGGGTCATTGTCAAGAACAGCACATGACAGAGCAGGTGCATAGCTGCTGTGGCCGAGTTCGTGGAAGGACGTTTATGAGTCTGAAACATGCATTCAACAGGTGTGTATTTGCAGAGTTTCTCTCAAACAAAGTTCTGTCTACAATTTTACCCTGAATGCTCCCACTTACCCTAAAAGATATATCTCAGATGTGTGGGGAAAAGTTTGTTTCTCTAAACTTCTCAGAATAAGAGTAAGGCAATTAAGAGTGTTTAAAATTTAATCAGTTTCCACCATAAAGTTAAAAAATGTTCATCCTGAGTACATCCTGAGTTAGAACTCTTTAATTTAATCAAGAAATGCATAACTAATGAAAAATTAAGACAAGGTTTAAAGAAAATGCAACCTCTATGATCAATGTTAAGATTTAATCATATCAACATTAAGTCAAAGTTTGAAAGATTGTACTTATAAAAGTAGAGAAAACAGTCCTCAAAGCACAAACCTTGATCAAAGCTGATTCCGTCTGTTCGCTCTCTTCTTTAAATAACTCAAAGTGGTCTCAGTATTGTGTGTAAGCCCTGGAGTGCTCATTAGATGTGTGTGTATGCGAAGAATAGAGTGGCCCCATCACTGGAAAGTCATTACTGTATGTTACAGCTCTGAGCAGATAGAGTTACGTTAACAGAGCAGTCGTGCATTGAAAGAATCATTCTTTCATTCCTTAAATTGGTGTTGAAATTCTTACCAGAGTTTCTCTCTTATGATGTCTCTTTTCCTCTTTCTATGCCTTTTTTCTCTTTGCCTCCTTCCTCTCTTGCTGTATTTTCATTGTAAGGCAGTCACATACCTTTCCCTTCCACTCCCTTCCACCTCTGCCCCTCCTTCAAGTTGTGTTTTATCTCCATCTTCTCTCTTCTCTTTTATTTGAAAATCTACTTTTACCGTCTCCCCTTACCTGGCCCTCCACTCCTCATTTCCTCTCTCGCCTTCTCTGGCTTCACCTGAGATGTCTTTAATTAGCAATCCATTTACAGGATGGATGAGCACACACACACATACACACACACTCACCTCGACTCACACATAGACTTGAAAAACATCTAAAGACACTGTATAAACCTACACTCTCTCTTTCTCTCTCTCTTTTATCCCCTCCTACTCTGTACTGTGTTCTTCCATCTGTTTTGTTGGCCTGTAAATCTTTTTGTCTATGGAGCAATGCCAACCTCAATGAGAACCAGAATTCACTCACTCTCTATTCCTCTCTCTCTCACACATGCACATACATAAACACTCATCCCACTTGAGACTGATGAAATTGAGGGCATTGGGCCGGATGGCATAACTCAGAAACTATGCTTTGAAATTCTAAAACAAAAGGCTTTTCTAAACTGTTGCATTTATCATGTCTTATTTATCCACAAATCTTCACACAAAAACAAACTAAAGACAAGAGCCATGAAAACATTTCATTTGTATGCTTACGTCTGCACTGAATTTTTTTTTTTAGTAAATGTAGCAGAAAAGATTAAGTAATTTCTACACTGAATAAGTTAATTTAAGTGTGAACTTAAGCAAAGCTATACTATGTGCTCTAGAAAATAGTAAGTACATATTATTTATCATTGTTTGTTATATTTAAAATGTGTCATCATGTATCAATCCTACAGTATAAAACCTTGTCATATTTATTCACTAAAATGAGTAAATTTCACAGGTAAATAAAATAAGTACATTTATTTAACTTTTGAAGCTGGTGTTCCCAGCATGCACCAGACTTGAATAATTAATGAGCTTTTTTGTTTCACTGTTTGCAAGGTTATTCATACCATTTTTATGGTTGATTTTGTTGTTACGTTTGGTAACTTCTTGTTTTGTGAAGTCTGAAGTTCACTTTCTGATCAAAATGACCCATTCATGATTATAAAAAAACCAAACAAACCAAAAAAAACAAACACTTGTGATTATTACCGTATGAGTATTTAGGTCTGTGTGCACAGCTTTAATGGAATCACCACCAGAAATGCAAGGTCATGTTGTCCAGGAGACTGCATAGCCTGACATGCATTAAGCATCCCTGTGGAAAGCTTTCATATATCATGAATTTATTTAAATTTCACTAAATTTATAGACATGTCAGGTACGTCAGATTTTTAAGTAAACATTACTGTATTAACTTAAATGTTTAAGATAAACATACTCACTCGCTTTAATCAATATTATGCCAAAAAGAAAATTTGTCTTATTTTTGTACCATTAACATTTACTTAGATAAACAGTGTGCAACAACTTGCGAAATAAAAAAGTAAGTATTTCAGGTATGTTTTTCAGTGTCTGTTAGTGTGTAAAATGCTTTCCCAGGTGTTGATGTGGCTATTTTAAAGACCTCTGATTATACTCAAACACAGATACATACAGTAAATAATGACATCTGTGGTGTCCTGCAGACTTAGGTCTCTGACCTTTTTAGCCCTTTGACCTCTGGTGCTACAACATGAATCAGTTTGACAGGATAGTTTATTTCCCATTCATCAGATTTGCTTTTGTTTTTGTCACATTAGTTGGAGGGCTCCCACATGATGATTTATATGTTATGAGTTTAGTATAAACAGGAGACAAACTATCTCATTATGTACACACGCACACGCACGCACGCACACACACACACACACACACACACACTCACATCAGGGCCTCCCAGGAGCAGGATTGAGAAACACTGCATTACAGCATAAGCTTGAGGAACATTTGTATGATAGCATCATCTGGTGTTTACTGTACAAAGTGTTAGGAACATTAAGTTGTGACAAGCATCTTAGTGAGAGTTTTTGATGATGTGTTCAACATTACAGAAATAATTGGTTATTTGTTTCCAGAGAATTCTTCTGCTCATCGTATTTCTGAAAATAATGTTATGAATAAGTACACGCTGTGGTTGAGTTTTAGTCAGGTTTTTGGCATAACATTACATTTCTATTGCCAAAGTTGGCTGCATCTCTCTCTCTCAGACAGTCTGAAGTCTGAAATCTCTAAGGTTTCTGAGCAGATTAATTTTTAATAGCTAGAGTTGTTTTCCCTAGTCTATCGGGGAGGAAGGAAAACATGCTCTTTCTCCTCGTCTGCGTGTTTGTGTGTGTTAATGTTTTTTATTTGTGAATGTGTGTCTCTCTGTGTATGTTTCTTGTGTGTGTGTAGGAGAGTAGAGTACCTTATGCACAAGTACAATGGAATGTGTACTTGTGCATAACAAGTACCCATCTGATACCCCCCCCCCCCTGCATTGACGGCAAAAAGATCAGTGTTGACCCCCTAACATACAAGTGCCCCACTAAATATTGCATCCAAGTACTGGCCCTGCCCCCCATCATTATTGAATCTAGGCCATTTTTTCATAATCTTCTTGCATTTAAACCCATCCATACTGGTCTGTTATCAGTGTTGGGTAAGTAACTTAAAAATAGTAATCCACTACAAATTAATAATTATTTCAATAAAATTAGAAACAGATTACTTTAAGTGATATTTACTTTACTTTTAAGTTACTTTCTAAAATACTTTTCCATTCAACAAATTAATAATAATATCTATATTTCTTTCTTTTTCATTGTTACGTACACACATCATACATTATATATTAGAAATAATGTACTTAAAAGTGATTAAATTAATTTAAAGTCATTAACTGTAATCTGAATACAATTATTTAAAATGTAACACATTACATTACTTTTTGACTTTTACAGTACAGTAAAACAACAGTTACTAATTACATTGTAATTGGATTACACCCAACACTGTTTATGATTTTGTATTTATATTTAGATATTTAATATTAGATTTATGTACAATAACAATATCTGATTAGATGTTTAATTTCTATCAACAAATATATAACACATTAGTATTCTGTTGATTAGTGTAACTACAAAAGGTATAAATACCCCATAAGTATATTAAGTACATACAGAGAACATTTGATTCGTTTTACGAATCTGATGTCAACATCGACGTTCAATAGTTGTTGTTGTGTTCTGAAATATTCGGTTTCTGAGATTTTCGGTTGCACTCGGTGGAGTTTCCTGTTTCTGCATAATCTATAAATTGTTGTGAAAGGATGAACAGTTAAGCTTAACTTCATTTGATGTTGAAAAGTAATTACCTTTCCAAAAACATAGTTTAGATGAATTGTAATCCATGTAGGCACTAATATTTTCAGTAGCTATGCTTCCATCCAAGGGTTTTTTTTTTTTTGCAACAAAAGTTGTGGCGCAATAAAAAGTTTACTGATATAGCTGATGGAAATGAAAATTATCTATAAATTTTCACAAGTGTCGACATCATATTTTTTCATTTAACTCTAGCACATAATCTCTATGTTGATACTTAAAATAACATGGAAAAACTGGTTTGGAAACACTTTTTGTCAAGAAATTAGGCATTAACACAAAAATGTAGTGTCACATGACAGAACTTGCCCCAATCGTTAGCCTGTGTTAATCATGATGACAAGGAATACATCCTTGAAAGCTGTTATGGCTGTTATGGATTGGTTTTATCAGTATACCTGAACAGATCCGATGCTGCAAACACATCTGCGACATGACACTTCTAGGAGTGCCAACACAAATATCTCTCATGCACCTGTAATCGACAAGTGCACGGAGAACAAATGAATGGCCACTTTTTGCAATTAATTGAATCAGGGTCATCTGTTTATTTATTACATTTTCTTTTCCACACCATACAAAATAATTGACAGCAGTCATGGAATTATCCCACAATACAAGAAACATATCATTTTTGTGCTCAAAGTTGCTTTAAATTAAAAATAAATACACAGAACTAGGAGAAAAGCTCATTGTGCTTTTTTGTAACACTAACATATAACCCAATTATATAAATTATTGTTAATACTTTTGAAAAAATGCCAGCAAATTCCTCTGTATTAAATTGAATTATTACCAAACTAATAAAGCACTAAATAAAAAAATATCAAATTAAATAATTATACTTTTAGCCTTACCCTGTTTTGTAGATTAAAAAAGTCAGCTGAATGACATTATTAGAATGTTCTACACTTTTTTCAAGACTATAAACTATCAGAACTATTTGTCCAATGCTGAGTTCACTTTCAGAAAACTAACTTTTTTAGAACCTATTTTAAATCGAAGCCTCTTTACTTTGGATCGCATTTGCTTTATGTAAATTGCATTATGACACTAAAATCTGGGAGGTGAAAGGTACACAATTAGTGTTACACACACATTTCTGTATGGAAATGGATTAAGTTCAGTTTTATTTTGCGATAAACCAAAACTTATGCGACAAAGTGTTTTTTAGGCATAAAGTCATCACGAAAACTATTTGTATCGATAAAAGGTAGTTTTTTTTTTTTTTTTTTTTTTTTTAACGCATTTTCACTTTGTCCATAAATTGGCACCTTTTTACCATGGGAAGTGCCAAAGGCTCGCTGAAATGTTGCTAAAAGCAGCTTAGTCACGTGATGATGTCCTTTATTACGCAAGACGTTACATTTACATATGTAAATAAATTGCCGTGAAGCGCTATGGCTTTAAAGGTGTAGAACCATGTTTTTATTTTTATTTTTATATATTATTATTATTATTGAACTAATGATTTAGCAATTAGTATTTTACTAATAAATATTTAGAAATCTCTAATTGAACTTGTCAAACATTCAGAGATTGGGGGATTTCAATGTAATTTATTTTCATTAATTAATCTGCATTATTGAACATTGTCAAAGTCACATGAGCAATAGTAGACAGCGGTGTAGTGTTAGGGATGTTTTGTATTTATTTTTAAACATGGATTTATATGCCTTAATGACTCACTTGGAGCGGTTTTGGAGATCATATATCTTATTTATTTTTTGATATATATGTTTTGCGTTGATGAACCGTCCACGTTTATTACTTGCGCCAGTGTTACTGCGTCACAATGACTTTCTGACAGTGACACAGTATCACATCACATCTCTACACTTTATTATAGATCAGGGGTTCATTTCCATGCGCGCGCGCTCTCTCTCTCTCTCTCTCTCTCTCTCTCTCTCTCTCTCTCTCTCTCTCTCTCTCTCTCTCTCTCTCTCTCTCTCTCTCTTAAATTATTTTTGTCAATTTTAAAAATACTTTATTTACATGATTGTGTTTCAATACAATATTGCCAAAGCATTAAAACACAAAACAGATAACGACAAGACAAATAATAGTAATAAAATAGTAACAAATAAAAATAGAATAAAAATACTCCAGGTGTCCGGAAAATAGCCAGATTGCAGAACCAGATTGAACAGTTTTAACAAGGCCTCCAGCATTAGGGCAGAAGTATTTAAGTCTAAAGTTTATTGGTAATTTTTTTTATTGTAGATTCCAATTGACATCTTATTTTGCATGTTTTTCTGGACAAGTGTATGATTTTCTGGATAAATTTATTTGAATAAATTAAACGGAATCTCCGTTTTGTATGGCTATATGTCCTGGCTGTGTTGTTTATTCAGACGGTTCCATTTTTCCCAGAACTGATTATTATTAATTGCTCTCTCTCTCTCTCTCTCTCTCTCTCTCTCTCTCTCTCTCTCAATTTCAATTTAAAGTACTTTATTGGCATGATTGTGTTTACATACACAAAAGCACACACGCATTAATACACAAAACACATAATAACAAGACGAATAATAATAATAATAATAAAATAGTAACAAATAATAATAAAAATAGACTTAAAATAAGGTGCCGGGTAATTAATAAAATAAAAACTATAATAACAATATACACAGATTGAACAGTTTTAACAAGGCCTCCTGCATTAATGCAGGGCTGGGCTTCAGCATTTCTGTTCTAATGTTGTCTAAACCACATGCCTTTCTGGGTTTTAATTTCTTATGTCTCTGTCTCCCTGCTAAATAATGTATCTTCTTCTATCGCTGTATGCGGACTTTTCTTTTCTAAACGGAGAGCATTGCACGTGAATTAAGGTTGAGATTGTCGCAACAAATACCAACACCACGTCAGCGCATTAGTCATTCGATTTATAGAACATTCAAATGCACTTCCAACTTCTGATGGAGTGCAGGTCAGTCATATTACTTGAAACACAGGGGGCGCTAGAACACCTAGAAAGGGGACACATCATTGTCTGATGTTTTTTATGTGGCTAAAGCGGACAACAAAAGTTGCTAAAATTGTCGCTATTCGCTAGATGGCTCTTTTACTCGCTAAGGGGGTCAAAAGTCGCTAAATTTAGCAACAAGGTCGCTAAGTTGGCAATATTGAACAAAACAGCGCGAAAAGTGGTTGGAAAATAGGTTAGTGTCGCTTTAACACGAAACAGGAAACTCGTGAATATTCATGTATGCTCCCCCAGTGCATCCGAAAAATTTCAAAACACCAGCCACAGAAAGCGAGCAGCACGTGCACTTACAGAACGCGGCCCCCGGCTGTGCAGCACGTCCTACGTCAGCGTCACACTTTCAGCGCGCGTGAGAGTATGGTCGCTCCTCTCGCGCGAGGGGGGGTGGAGAGGTTCTTCATAAGCTCTCGCTCCGCTGATACATCAGCTCACCGTCCTGTTCAAGCTTTATAAGCAAACTCGCTTTATATGTTCGCTTCGAAATAGTATACAACGCGTTTGTTTTTAACCTTTGAGTCGCAGTGAGTCAGGTGATGATGGACGTTCCGCCCTTCAGAAGATGATGCTGAAATGAGTCGCAAACATCATGATGGAGTCTCACTTCAGTGCAGCATCAATTCTGTTTTGCTTTAGCACGTTTAAACGCTGCGTTGTGCGATAATACTGATTTATAATCCCCTTCCACACCCGTGAACATACCATGCAAACGCTGCACTTTTCAGTCCCAAAATTGGAATGTATGGATATCTTTTTTCGGTTTGTTTATAGACACGTTCATCTCTCCGTGTTGGTTGTAAATAGTTAAGAGGCTTGAATAGTCGCGCCGGTCAAGAGTAATCTATTCATTTATCTTGATAGTTTCTGTAGCATATTTTATTTAAACGAGCATAACTTACTGTTTCATAGTGTAATATATTGAAATAGTATATATTACAACTAAAACTATATTGAGTAGGCTACTCTAGTCTACATCAGTTGTGTTAAGTAAGAGTAACGTTGATCTCTCAAATTCTTGAGATCTTGACATTGACCTCATGGATAGGCACGAATGATCTTCATCAAACAGGTGAGTTAAACCTAAAGCCATGCACATACGACTATTTTGAAAGCTGATTCTAATTTATTGGGGACATATCGGTTCAATGACTCGCTCTTAAATGTTGAATATAAGAACTCAAATGTCAAGTTTGTTGTTATGGTTATTTCTGAGCAGTCATGTATGTGATAAGGATGGCACATTGCACTCTATACAAGAGCTAATGTTTTTAACTATGAAGCCTTCTTTACAGTAAGGTTTGTGTGATTCTTAAATCCACACAGTATGTGTGGTTTGCCTTGTTCATTCTGTTCAGTTCAGATTCACATTGATGTTGACTACTGTTTTAAGAACATAAATGACCTTTGCCCCCAGTTCGCAACTGCTCTTTACACCAGTGTCCAGCCAAGCTGAAGTCAGAACAGAGAAGAAAATATGATTTATGCAACACAGAGGGCCTGCAGGAAAATGTGTTACTTAAGAGATGCCCACACATATTCACCGGACCGTATCAAATATGTGTATTCAGAACAACTTATGTAATTCAAAAGTAAAACGCACATGAGATATGTAGTATTACACGTGGGGGCCTGGGTAGCTCAGCAAGTAAAGATTCTGACTGCCACCCCTGGAGTCTTGAGTTTGAATCCCAGGCGTGCTGAGTGACTCCAGCCAGGTCTCCTAAGCAACCAAATTGGCCCGGTTGCTAGGGAGGGTAGGGTCACATGGGGTAACCTCCTCGTGGTCGCTATAATGTGGTTCTCACTATCGGCGGGGTACGTGGTGAGTTGTGCGTGGATGCATCCACACGTGCTACGTCTCCGTGGTAATGTGCTCAACAAGCTATTTGATAAGACACGGAGGCAACTGAGATTCGTCCACCGCCACCCGGATTGTGGCGAGTCACTATGCCACCAAATTGGGGAGAAAATAAAAAAAACGTGTGTTGCATTCACGTTAACTGAACAGTGCATCTAATTTCAGTACTATTAAACTTGCCTGGAAGAATATCTGATATTTGAAGGGAAAATCCATGACAGAGGCTATAGAGACTTTCACTTCTTCAATGCCAAAGTGTCTGTGTGTGTTTTGATTTCTGTTTGAAGTATGTTATTTGTAGAATAATAACCATTAATAAGCAATAATTTACTACTGTCGTGAACATGTGATCTTGTCACCTGTATGTGTCCTATGTGTTGAAGTACACAGAGGCATTATGGGAGCATGTACTCTGGAGGAGGCCTAAAAAGACTTTGATCTCTGACATTATGACTTCCTTTATGTTCTTGTCTTTCCGTAACCAGCACTAGCCCTGCTTTCTACAACCTCTCTGGAAATAACCAGCAATTCCAGTAATGCTTTTATGCTTTCACATCACACTCATTAAGAAATGGTTTAGGCCTTTACTAGAAGTGCTTTACTGCATATATCACTGAATGCTCTACTCTATTTACATTAGGACACTCATTTCAAAAAATGGCCGCCGTGGTGTGAGTTTGTGCTACTAGCTGTATCTGCTGCCTCAACAATTTGCTTATTAAGATTAATGTGACATATATTTTCCCTTTCTGTGCAAAGGTCTACTAGTGGTTTAGTAAGTAAGGCAAACTAAACCAATCGTCAGCTCTAAACTATCTAGTTACTGGACCATATCCTTCTCTTTTGAGTAAGTGGAAAGAGTTTGGTCTCTCAATGGGTGACAAGACAATTACTCTCCAAAGCATTTTAGACATGATGCTTCAAATGAAGCTTGATATGATTTCACACATGGACGCCAAAATTGACTCAATTGGAGCCAATCTGACAAAAATAGATGGATCGCTTCAAATGTTTGGAGAGCAGGTCATCGAGCTTGAGCAGAGAGTCAGCTCAAATGAGGATAATATAACAGATCTGGTCAAACGTGTGAAAGTTCTCGAAAAAGAAAATACTGACCTGAAAGCATGGGCTGAGGATGCTGAGAACCGAAGCAGACGCTCGAATCTCCGATTCATTGGCATTCCAGAGAGGGCCGAGGCTAGAGATATCCTTGGCTTCATGAGACATTTGATTCCACAACTCCTAGGTGAAGGGAATTTTCCCACTCCTCCGGTGATTGAACGCTGTCATCGTACAGGTATCCAAAACAACTCCAGAGTCAAGGGTCCTAGGCCGATCCTGGTAAAGTTCCATTATTTCCAGGATAAGCTAAAAATAATGAAACTATCCAGGGAGAATAAGGAGCCCCTACAGTATAAAGGATCTCGTGTCCTTATTTATCCGGACTTCTCCGCAGGTCTGGTCCAGAGACGTCGAGGGTTTGATGTGATTAAGAAAAAGCTCCGTGATCGGGACATTAAATATGCACTGATTTATCCTTGCACACTGAGAGTTGCCTTTGCTGGTAAGACACAATTCTTTCGTACACATGAGGAAGCTGAGGAATTCTTTGGTGAACTCTCTGTTATGAACTCCTCCATTGACTCTGATGTGACAGTATGAAGTTAGCGATCGAAGGCTAGCGTTAATAGTGCCACACTCAGCTTGCTGATGGACTATCTAACTCTTTAGCTTGCCGGATTGGCATTCAGTTTATTATTTATAATTTGTGTTGTTACTAGCATAAATGCTGTTTGAGTGGCTGCTTTCTTTTTGTTTCTTTTTTTTTTTGCAAATTAATGCTGGGAGCTTAGTTGTGACTTGTGAGCAGCCTTACTATTGTTTGCCGTATAATATGACGCAATTGCCGTAAAATGACGTAATGCTAAAAGATGGGTTAGTTTAAGCTATCTTAATGGGAATGGATAGATACCTGTATGTTGTATAGGCAATTAATAGCTCGTATGTCTGAACACATTAAATATTATAGCATCTACAGTCTCCTATTTTTATTTATTTTTTATTTATTTATTTTTTTTTATTTTTTTTTGAGCAGTAGCTACTATTATTATTTATATGTATTGTTATTTGATGATTTCATACAGTCTTAATTACGCTACATAACTATTCCAGCATTAATAGACCTAGAAATTTTTATTCTATTATGTTCATTAATGGGGCATGCAGTCAGAGCTGTACACTGTACACACTTATGTATATACTTTGTTTTTGTGTGTGTGCGTGTGGGTGTCTATGTGTGTGTCCGTGTGTGTGTGTGTGGGGGTGTGAGAGTGTTGTTTGTTTTGCTCTCCTATTGCCCTTCTCATCACCTGCCCTACTACTGCATTATACTATAACCTGCGTTGATGCTTTATATCCATTTTTTCTTACACATTATGTGTATATTTATTCTATTATTCAGGAGTAATGACTTCTAATACTAAAGGTTTACTAGTTATTCACTTGAACATTAGGAGTTTGCCATCTAAAATTGATTTATTAAAAGCCTGGCTCACTTATAATAAACCACATATAATTACTCTTTCTGAAACCTGGTTAAACAGTGATATTTCTGATGATGAAATCAAACTTGACAACTATGTTTTATTCAGGAAAGACAGGGGCACAAGAGGTGGGGGCCTTTTAACATATGTATCCTCAAATTTGACTGCAGAACTTGTAGTGCCAAGTGAGAATCCTCAGCACTTTGAAGGCCTCTTTGTTAAAATTATTTTTCATGAAAATAAACTACTTATCATTGGAAATATTTATAAACCTCCAAATGCTCCAGCTGAAACTACGGAATGTATTCTGTCTACCATTAATTCTTTAAACGATGCTAATGAAAAAATTATATTAGGTGATTTTAACTCCAATTGGTTAGTTCACTCTTCTAATAAAGACCGCAATCACTTTAACAGTATAAATTTAACTCAACTTATAACTGAACCTACCAGAGTTGGTCCTAGCTCTTCCTTGATCGACTGGATTCTAGTTTCTCATCCTGGTAGAATTGTAAAATCTGGGGTATTACCTGATTCTCTTAGTGACCATTCTATTGTTTTTTGCATCTGGAAAATTAAAATGCCTCATCTTCCTCCTAAATTAATCAGAGTAAGGAAATCAAATAATATTAATCCTGAACATTTTATTCAAGATATACTAAACATAAATTGGGAGAGATTTCAGTTAATTCCATCTGTTGAAGATGCATGGAACTACTTTTACACTGAATTTGTTGAGCTAATAGATAAACATGCTCCATGGAAATCAATCAAAGTTAAGGGTCGACACTTACCATGGATCAAAGGAGATCTCATACGCTTATTCAAACAAAGAGATAAGGCTTGGAAAAAATATCGTACATCAAATGATCCTGCTGATTGGGGTGCTTATAAAGAATTAAGAAATAAATGTAAAACCAACACTAGAAATGCCAAAGCAAATTATTACAATAACTGTTTATCAACCAACTTCAAGAATCCAAAGCAATTCTGGAAGAAAATCAATTCTATAACCAATAAACCCACAAAAAGCCTTTTCTCTCATATTAGAGTAAACAATGAAATTATTAGTGAACCTTTATTAATTGCAGAAGCTTTCAGTCAGCATTTCTCTACAATTGGCAGTTCTTTTTCCTTTTCTTCTCACTCGGATTATTTTGTGACCCAGAACAGGTGCAATAGATCCTTTTGCTTTAATGCTGTTACTCCAGATGATGTTCAGCAGGTTATTGATGGCATAAACTCTGGATGCAGTGCTGGCCCAGATGGGCTGGAGATTAAGTTTTATAAACTCGCCTCTTGTGTTCTATCATTCCCACTGGCTGATATATTCAATTTATCGTTGGCAACTTGTGAAACACCCAGTTCATGGAATTGCGCCAGAGTAATTCCTCTTCATAAAGGAGGTGATATTACAGATATTAATAATTATAGACCTATTTCAATTATTAATAGTGTAACAAAAATATTTGAAAAACTAATTTTTAACCAACTTTCTAAATATCTTAATGACCAAAATTTATTATCTCCACATCAATCTGGTTTTCGATCAAATTTTTCGACCACCACTGCTCTTCTAAAATTTACAAATGACATACTGTCAGCATCTGACAGTAATATGCCGACAGGAGCTATATTTATTGATCTTTCCAAAGCATTTGATATGGTTGATCATTATCTTCTTTTGGATAAATTGTATGCTATTGGACTTTCCTCTGACTCTTTACTATTTTTTAATTCTTTTCTTCATCACAGAAGTCAGTGTGTTACTTTTCAAGGCAGCCAGTCAGGCTTCAAAATGATAGACAAAGGTGTTCCACAAGGTTCAGCTTTAGGTCCTCTTTTATTTTCTATTTTTATTAATGATTTACCGCAAATTTGTTCAGACTGTTCAATTCATTTATATGCAGACGACACTGTAATATACTTCTCCAGTTCTGACATTTTACAAATCCAACATTCTTTACAAATGGACTTCAACTTAGTTCAGAAATGGTTTTCTTCTAATAAACTTTTATTGAACAGGAGCAAATCTAACAGTATGTTGTTTTGCACTCGTCTAAAATCTTTACCTTTATCTAAAAATTGGTCTATTAGTTTCCAGGATGGAACAACTTTAACAAAAGTTGAAGAATTTAAATATCTTGGTCTCTGGCTTGATTCTCAGCTTTCCTTTAAACCTCATATTAACTCAATTTGCAAGAAAGTATATGGGCAATTGAAGTCACTTTATCGCTCTGCTGATTGCTTTTCACAACAGGTTCGCAAAAGAATTATTACTCATTTAATACTTCCAATACTTGATTATGCTGATGCCATTTATGGGAACACCTCAGATTTAAATCTTCGACCTATTTCTGTATTATATAATAGTCTTTGTAGATTTGTGCTCCGATGTCCTTACAGAACTCACCACTGTCAATTGTATGAGTCTTTGAACTGGCTGGCACCAAAGTCAAGGAGGCAATTTCATTGGTCATTACTTATTTTTAAATGTATTCATTTTAATTTCCCTTCATATCTGAAATATTACCTAATTCCTTTTAACACTCAGCACAATTTAAGGCACACGGAACAGTTATTTTTTCATACACCCAGAATTAACAAAGAAATAGGACGTCGTGCATTTAAATTTAAAGCTCCATCAGACTGGAACAATCTTCCCAGTTCGCTCAGATCTATAACTTCTTTTTTTGTTTTCAAATCATTTCTTTTTACTTATCTTCAAACATTATGTTCTTGTTTTTGATTCCTTTCTATATCTTGATTGTATTTTCATTTTTCGCAGATGGTTTATTGATTGCTTTTGATGATGGTATGGGACAAATGGGAAGGGAGTAGGTTTATGGGAGCATTGTTAGAGTGTGTGTGTGTGTTTATGAATGAGAATGTTAATGTATTTAAATGTTTGTAATAGTCCTGTGTTGTGTTTACTTTTTCCATGATTTTCTATTATGATCTTGTTTGTAGTAAAGAAGGGACCCCCTCGAAAATGAGATGGTTCATCTCAAGGGGCTATCCTTAAAATAAATAAATAAATAAAATTAGGACAAGGGCAAATAGTTTATGTCAGCATTAGAGAGAGAGAAAGAAAGAGTATGTGCTAAATATTCCACATATTCTCTGTGTCTAGGCTGAATGTGAGTGAAAGCACATTTATCTGTCAGTAGTCATTTGGCACTGGGGTGGGACACACCACCCACTGTACTTATAAACACACATACACATGTTGGTTTCAATATGTTAGTGAGTACTTCTCATAAACGCTGTGGTTTTATATGGAGGTAATGATTACTGTTAAAAGAATAGTTTACCCCATAACTTTCTTTCTTCTGCAGAACACAAGCAAAGATTTTTGGAAGAATATTTAAACTTTGTAGGCCCATATAATGCAAGTGAATTATGTCCAGACCTTTCAAGGTCCAAATATCACATAATGGCAGCATAAAAGTAATCCAATCATGTTGGGTGAGAAACAGAACAATATTTCAATCCTTTTTATTTTCTATGCTTTCTCTTTCAGTGAAAAAAAAAAAAATATTGATCTATTTCTCACCCACACCTATCACATTGCTTCTGAATACCACTAGAGTAATGTGGATTACATTTATGCTGCATTTATGTAATTTTTGGAGTTTGAAATTTCTGGTCACCATTCACCTGCGTTGTATGGACCTACAGAGCTGAATATTATTCTAAAAATCTTCGTGTTCTGCAGAAGAAAGAAAGCCATATACATCTGGAAGGGCATTAGGGTGAGTAAATGATGAATTTTTAGGTGATCTATCCCTTTAAAGTTTAAACCTAACCTTCACACAAACCGGTTGATATCAGTAGCAAAACAAGTGTTATGAGACTTTTAAAGGAATTGGCGAGTTCTCTCAAAAATGACGATTCTATCATTATTTACTCACACTCATTTTGTTGTTCTGCGGATCACAAAATGATATATTATAAATAATGTTGTAGTTACTGATTTTTACACAATAGTAGTTGATAGACAATCACTTTCAAGCTTAAGAAAAACAAACACCCAAAAGTGTCATAAATGTTTGCCAAGTGACTTGTGCGTCATATTCCAAGTCTTCCGAAGACATATGATCACTGCTTTATGAACGGACTGAAATTTACCAAAGTCATTATTCACCCTCAAAGCACAAATAAAACATGGCGACACAAATAATATCAAACCGCTTTGGTTCTTGTGTCATAATTTTTGATCACTAGATGTGCAAGAACCAATGAGGATGCCATATTTGATAATAGTTCATCCTACAAAGTAATCGCATGCCTTCAGATGACTTGTAATATGACGCACAAGTCACATAAATCAATTTTGACTCTCCTAGGTGCTTTTTTTAAGCTTAAAAGTGAGTTGGTATTAACTGCTATTTAATGGAAATTACTGAACTGAACATCTTTAAAAATATCTCCTTTTCTGTTCTGCAGACAAAAGAAAGTCGTATGCGTTAGTAATGACATGAGTAAATTAAATTACATAAACATACATTTTGGGGTGAACTATTCCTTTAAATAGTAAGGTCACAAGAACAAATCAGCTATGAGAGGAATTTTATTATAGTTTAATAGAGGTGTGCAACTGGTGTTACATAGATATGCTGCCTACACACAGTGCCAGACACTTTTGGTGGCCAGCGAGCTCAGGAGCACTCTTAAGCATGAATATGCCCAACAGCTGCAAGACCACAGTTCTGCTACACATGCAAACCAGTGCAGTAAACAAGGGATTCCTGCACCTGTCAAGGACACACACACACACACACACACACACACAGTCTATCCACACAAGTGCTAAGTGAGGAGTTTTAATTTAGGGATGAGGCTGGTTGGTGATTTGGCTTTACACTGTCTAATTTAACATGAGCAGTAGCTCCATAAGCTAAAAGACAATGACATGGTGTGTACAGGTTTGGCAGGTGTACTTAAGAGGGACACATTTTTTACAGTGTCCTCACAAGCATAACGAAACATGTCGATAACCGACATGTGATGGCTTTTAAAGTGGTCCTCACTAGTGTCAGATAGCTCTAAATTGTGTTTAAAAAAAGCAGTGTCTGTTAGGTAATGGTCCTGAGACCTCACCGGTCTGCTGAGTTTGATTCCCTAATTGCATTATAGTGAGTGCAATGTGGTATAATGTGAAGTATCCAGGCAGCTAAATGTCTGTCCTTAGCACCAGACAGCTGTTCTGTGTGGTAACTTTTAGATGTATTAGCATGTTAGTGTGTATTTCTGTACACTTTCACCATTGATAGTATAATGAATTACTCCAACATGATGTTTTTTGTCATTACATTGTGCAATCTTGAGATATTAATAAATAAAGAGTGCTTATATTTGATATCATTCTGTTGATTTTGTTTATTTAGATACATGATGCAGTAGTGTGTGGTATGCGTTTGTATGGGCTAAGATAACACCCACACATAATGATCTTTGGGTTTTTCCTCTAACATCTGTTATGACAGCAATTTTGGCTCAGACAAACTTACTGCTAACATTAAACGTAGACACTGTCAATATCAGATTTTCTCCATCTGAAGAAGTCTGAGTATGTGTGCATGTGAGTTATTGTAGTAATCTTCTTGTGGAGATGATTTGTATACATTTCATATTTATTCATACTGTATAAATCAGTTTTAAATATTTTTTAAAACCCATTCTCATGCTGTCCAAATAATATTTAATGGCTATAATGCTTATTGTGTGTGCGCATGTGAGTTATTGTAGTAATCTTCTTGTGGAGGTGATTTGTATACATTTCGTATTTATTCATACTATACAAATGAGTTACATTTTTTTTTTTTTGTAAACCCATTCTCATGCTGTCCAAATAATATTTACTGGCTACAATGCTTATTGTGTGTGCACATGTGAGTTATTGTAGTAATCTTCTTGTGAATGTGATTTTTATAGCTCTGTATATTTCGTAAACCCATCCTAATGCTGTCCAAACAATATTTAATGACTACAATGCTTATCTCCTGGTAGAATTTGAGTCATAATCTGAAAAAATACAGCTTTCAAGTGCTCTGTCAAACGTCTGGCTTATTCGTTCAACCATCTGCTGAACTGCACACACAGGATCGTAGGATATCATAAACGGTGTAGGATACATCCAGCTTGGTCTCATTACAAGTCGTTATAATAGTAAGAGATGGTAAAATAGCAAGAAATTGTCCAAGTTGGCTTGCACAAAAACATACAACCTTTACTCCCACAGAGAAAAATTTAAGAAAAAGTAGAGCTGCAAGCAGCAATTAACAGGGCACATATGCACCCAACAGTAAGCATTAATTAAACAATCCATATGCACCTAAAACAAGTGTCTACATTTTCAGAACCATCATGTTAGGTAGAACAGATGTGACATTTTTTTTATATTCCTGACTGTTATAGTGCCACCAAGAGTCAGAGGTACATTTTTTCATGCGTTCCGACTTACACAAAAATTTGGTGGTAATATCTCATTCCGTTCAAGAGTTCTAACCAATTAATCAAAAGTGCCACTCCCGCTATGTATGTTTTAGTGTTCCATTTGATATGATTCAAGAGTAAAAAATTCCTTTAACTTTTCATATTGGGAATCTTTCTGCACTGGTTTGGTTCTGATCTGGCAAACAGCCTAGTACTAGTTCAATTTTTTTTATTTTTATTTAAATAATCTTAAATATTTAACAAACTATTTGATTCACACCAATGGTTCTTAAGGCAAAGTTGTTCAGAATAAAGAGATCAAACACACACACACACACACACACACACACACACACACACACATATATATATATATATATGTGTCTGTGTGAAACAACCAATACATGCTTGAAAAACTTGATAGCACCTCCCAGTGGCCAATTGTTTTCCAATTTTGCACAGACCTCTTGGGCCAAGAGACAAATAGGCCTAACACATTTAGTTCCAATAGGCCTTTTACCAACCCTATATAATAGCTGCTAAAATTTGATTGGTCAACCATGCTTTTCAAGATATGCAACTGTCCTCCTATACCTTGATGGAACATTGGACAAAGACCAAATGTTCCATAGTTAAAGCGACTTTTCGATTGTTAATTTTTATAGTGCCACCAAGAAGTAGAGATGCTGAATTTTGGGGTGTGTCCTCAGAAGGACCCCATAGATGTGTGTACCAAGTTTGGTGACATCTCATTCCGTTCATGAGTTATAAAAGTTTTAGTAAAAGTGGCCATGCCCGCTATGTACATTTTGGCTTAACGTTTGACGATAAATCATAAGTTCAAAATTCCTTAAGTGCTTATCAAATTCCTTTGGGCTTGAACCCTAATTAATTAAAGACTTTTAGAAGAATATCTCAGCTCTGTCCAAAGCACACAATGTCCAAAGTGAATGGGTACCAAAACTTTGAAGCTCCAAAAGCACATAAAGACAGCGTTAAAGTAAGCCATTAGACTCCAGTGATTTAAATCCATGTCTTCTGATGTGATATAAGTATGGGTGAGAAAGATCAATATTTAAGTCCTTTTTTGGAGATTTGTCAATCTCCACTTTTTTTAACTTTCACATTGTACTTTTTTTTTTGCCGATTCACATTCTACGTGCATGTTGACAATTCATGCATATGGCCACCTACTGGGCAGGGAAATGAAATTATAGGAAAAAGGGCCTAAATATTTACCTGTTTCTCACCTACACCTATCACATCACTTCTGAAGATATGGATTCAACCACTGGAGTCATATGGATTACTTTTATGCTGCTTTTTGGAGCTTCAAAATTCTGGCCACCATTCACTTGCATTGTGAAAACCTCACATGCGCCATTAAATCGGGCTTCCCTCGATATCGTGGCACATGCAACACAATTTAATTCTACATGAGAATTTTATATTTTAAAGCACTAGGAGCAATTCAAATGACTAAACAGCCGTGATGTTATGAACAGCGCTGACGAGGGAAAGACAAAACACCTGCCCTTCCCCAAAATCAATTACAAGACTTTTCACATAGACACATAAACACACTTATTAACATTTATCACAGTAAACTGTAACAGAATTTTAGCAATACAACTGTGGAAGAAAAACCCATGGATAGCACATGCTCTCCTGTTGTGGGTATCTAAGTATTTTGGATTCAAAGACTTGCTTTGTTGTTGAGAAGACCGTGTTTACCTCATTCCACAAGGCAATGATTTATGGTGACATGAATGTGACTATTTCTTATTTAATATATTTATCTGTATAATTTTTTTCAACAACAGAAGTACCCTATTTTTTGTGGATGTCTCAATAGTGGATTTGCACTATTCAGAGAGCTCAATAAAATATTCAATTTATATTTTGGGTCTAATTGATTGTGGAAAATATAGCACATATTATTATTGTAATATCAATCCCAGGCCCTTGAATCGAATCGAAATCACATTGCAGCAGACTTTGAGGAATCGGCAAACGTCAGATCGCAGGCGAATCAATATATAATCAAGATCTTATCGTGATGAATTTTTTGATTTACACCCCTAAAAATCACTGCTGTTTACCACTTCCACAGAAGAAAGTGAGACACCAGGGTTATTAACAAGTGTTCTTGCGATTGCAAGTTTAACCCTCAACCCAAATCTAAACTTAATCATAAAGTGTAACCCCTTGCACAAACCCTAAAAACATATGATTTTAATAGGAAAATCACTGCTGTGTACCATGGAAGAAAGAAAACATTACGGGTTTGGCATGAGATGAGGGACGCTTATTACAGGTTAACAGTATTGCCGAAATAAATATGGAATATGTAGGCAAATTTGTTAACTGACGTTTCCTTTCTTAAAATAAAAGTGTTGGATTGGTGGCTACCTAAAATTTGAAGCCTGTATTGTATTGGTTCGAAATTCTGTTTGTTGATTTCTGTAGTTAGTCTCTTTGGGAATGAAAGTCTTACCTTTTCATATGAGCAGAGCTGTTAGATATTTGACGTTTTCGTCTTCTCTTATGAATTATTATGAGTTGTCATGAGTCTATGTTGAATACTTGTTTGCTGTCTTTAAAAATTGACCTGATGAATGCATCTGAGTTGATCAAATGTTACACAATGTGTCACGGATGTGCCTTGTTGCCTTCTTACGCCGTAAAACTGCTCTGTATGCGGGTTTCAGAAATGGTCGCTGACTTTGTCTCTGACTCTTACACTGTGTTTGCATATACAGTACCTCCTTTTGCTGAACTGTGTTCAGCTGTGTAAACACGTTTGTGCCTTTCTGTAAAGCATCTGTAGCACACACCTCTCTGAGTTAGACCATATCTGTATGAACAAACACCATAATTTCTGTCATCACATGCTCATGTGTCCTGTCTGCTCTAAAAGGTGTATTCCTGTTTGTGAGTAATAATCTGATAATCTGAAAAAATGACTGTAAATGTTATTCTGTTGACATTAACTGTTGCCATTAGAATCATTATAATGTTTCGATATGATGCAGCATTGAGCTGGTAAGCCATTAGACTCCAGTGACGTTTAAATTTACTGTAAGTATTTAGTTGCATTATGTAACAGAGTCATATAAAAGTATAATTAATGATGGAGTCAGAGGAGCTTGTGGATTGTGTTTTTACTATCGTGAAGGATTAGAACAGAACATAGCAGATTTAAAAAATAAAATTGTATCTTTCATTCAAACACTTTAAATGTAGGGATACTGAAAGTGAGTGGATTTTGGGAAAGGTGCTTAAGGTTTCAAAGTGATTGCCAAAGTTTCTTGCCACAGCAACTTCACCCGATTGTTGAATGTTTTATCAGTTTCTGTCATAATGCATAGTGACTAAATGGGGTGTTTGTATGAAGCAGGAATTCATTCATTTCTATATTTTCAACCACAAATTACATTTCTGTGGAAAACAAAAGGAGATTGTAGGCACTATGTTTGTCTCCGTAACCATTCACTTTCATTGTATTCTCTTTCCCCATACAATAAATGATCACTGCATTTTGCCAAACATCGCTTTTTGTATTCCTCTGAAGAAAAAAGTCTCACAGGTTTGAAACAACATGAGGGTGAGTACTGGAAATGATGACAGGAATTTCATTTATTGGTGAACTATCACTTTAACTAAATCAGGGTCTCCTCCTATTCAGTCCAGAATGATGTCAGGTAGTAAAAAAAATACATTTAAATCAACATTTTGTGTTTCTATGTGGAACAGACGTGACCTCATAGAAGGTACATTTAATATTGTTTGAAACCACATTATTTAACCTCTGATTCTAAGGCACCTTCTGGTATGATTTAGTTTATCGTAAAGCTTAAAATACTGTTAAATACTCCAGAATATATAGAAAACACTTCATAGATATCAGACGTTATAGCATAGTTGTTTGTAGAGATGAGTCATTGAACATGGCCACCATGAATACGTTTTCTGCATTTGCATCTCTTGAACTCTCTGTATCTTTGTTTCTTTTTAAATGGCATCATGTCCTTATGAACTGGATCATAATATTGTTATTCTCATATGCTTCTGAATGCTAAGTGGCTTGTAAAGAAATGCTGAGTCATGTAATTGCAAATGCTGTTAATTTGTTGCACTTGTTAATTAAAAGGACATTTTGTAATAACACATGGATCATTCGGCTGAAAGATAAGATTTAAATAACAGTAAGGGGAAGTTCAGTTCATAATTGTTCAATTAGAGGCTGTAGATCCATTTTTACCAACAAATCCTTTTCAATCTCATGTACTTTCAGTATTTAGGCTCTAAACTCATGGTGATCATATGACAGACTCTGTTAGTTACTATGCAGGATAAAGTTATCCTTTTGAAGTCAACATGTTTCATTGATGGTAATCACAGTTAATCGCAATGTAGTGTACACTAGGGCTGCATGATTATAGTGAAAATAATTGTCGATTATTGCCCTTGATATTGTTATCGCAATTATTAATGTCGATTAAAATAATAAATTACCATGGCTTCAAAAGCAAGCAACCGTTTGGTTCTTCAGAGTAGAAGATTTCAATGGTCGATATGAGCTGCACTCCAGTTTCTTTTAAGCATCTTTTAAGCATTATTTTGTACTGTATTTTATATTGTAATAATGTTTAAGGTAAGGAATATATGATTATATATGCTATATTATTGCTAAATTACTGCTTAAATTATTAGTCCACATACAGTAAATAATATGGCATATTAAAACTTATTAACAGCTGATTTAAATCGACCAAGTTACTGCATTCAGTAAGCCCTATGGTGTCTAGACCATTCATCCTGTTAGATCTACAATGGTGATCTTGTTCATGTAAGATCATCGTTAGATCATTTTTGGCCTCAGTGGTTGCACAATTAAAAACAGTAATTTAAGTTTGTGTTTAATTTAAACAAGTAAGTTTGTGTGATTCGTGAAAATGTTAAATCTACCAATACCAGCTGAGTGGCAACTGGGTCTTATTAGAGCAGACGTGATAACAATGATGGTGCTCATTTTCAGTGTATTTAACATCTATGTTCAAAGAGAGCGGTGCAATATGCAATGAATCCAAAGTTCATTTCGCTCTTGTTATATAGTTACATAAAATTACGTCCGTAATTGAGCTCTCTCTCTCGATCGCCGTCTGCGATCGAGAGAGAGAGCCTTTATCCCTCTTGACGGTTTAATTAGCCTAATACGGGACCGGGCGTGCGTAATCACGCGCCGGTCCCGCCCTCCACCGTGCCACACAGACTTTAATTGAACGCTGTAATCATCAGTTCTCACAATTACATAATCGTGGCAGCCGTAATCGTAAATGCAATTAGTTTTCGATTAATTGTGCAGCCCTAGTGTACACACATTCCAACAGTCCACACCATCGTTATTGCTTTCAAGGATCATCTGTCATCCTGATCTTTGTTGTGTTTAATATGCTGGTGAAGACTAGAGACTTTCAGAGTTCCTGCTCTTTTATTATTTGGCATTATGAGGTTATATTTTGGAATAGATGTTTTGAGAGAACCAAAGCTTATTTTTGAGGTTGAAAGTTCATTAAGCAGTGGTACATTTTGGATCAAAGTAGTGAAATAGAAAGAGTTTAGCTGAAATCAAACTAAATATTGCATATTTCCCAGTCTACTTTGATAAGTAATTAATAAATCTTAGTGATTTTACAAGGTTTATAAAATATTGTTATAATTTGGCACTATCCAGTACATACAATCTCTGCAGAGAATTACCTCTAGCACCATTTGATGTAACATCATACTAATGATTTACAGTCATCGCCAGTCAGTTGTCTGTATGCGGGAGTGTTAGTACTGCTAACTCCAGGCTACATACAGCTGCGGTCTGTTCAGTTTCTCTTTCGCTGCCTGTGCTAGTACTACATTGATTTATGTGAAAAGTACTGCTGAGGTTTAACTAGCATTACTGTGTTCAGTTATTGCTAATAAGAGACTCTGGTATAAAAGTTCATAGCAGATGTGAGGTTCAAGTCCAGATCTTTGGAGTTCTGATAATTAGTATCTCCTAAGCCTTCATTAACTGAGCACTTTATTAGGTACACCTATACACCTAAGTATTCATGCAATTATCTAATCAGCCAATCGTGTGGCAGCAGTGAGCGAGGCCTTGTTGATGAGAGTGGTCAACAGAGAATGGCCAGACTAGTTCGAGCTGACATAAGGCTATGGCAACTCAAATAACCACTCTGTACAATTGTAGTGAGCAGAAAAACATGTTGAAATTTGAGGTGGATGGGTTACAACAGCATTAGATTACATTGGGAACTTTAAGACCACAGTGTTCTCAATAAAGTGCTCAGTGAGTGAATATTTAATGTAATTTATGGTAGGCAGCAGACTTATTTTGAAAAACAAATATAAACCAATCAATGTCTGCAGACCCTGTTTGAAATCACAGTTTCCTTTATGTGGTTGTATTTTATATTTACATTTATTTTTCTTGTGTGTGGTGGATGGTGGTTTTCTTAGTTATTTTGTTTAGTTTCTTAGTGCTATATATAAGAAACACCCTTCCATTTCACTAGTGCCACCTTTGAAATTAAACATAATCCTAGATTGGTGTGGTTCAAATCAAATCAAATCAAATCAAATCACTTTATTGTTACACTACTGTGTACACGAGTGCAACAGTAGGTGAAATTCTTGTGTGCAGTTCCGAATAACATAGCAGTCATGACAGTGACGAGACATAAACCACTTTACAATAAACAACATATTTACACAAAACAATTTACATAACAAATGTACACATACTTGCACAACAATTTACATAACAAATGTACACAATACACACAATGTAGAATACACATACACTAGATACGGGTATAAATATATATAAACACTAATTGAATTGGGAGAATATATTGACAGAGTGATGATTAATAAAGTGCAGTGCTGATTGTTGATCGTGAGAGATCATGTGTTCAAAAGTCTTATTGCTTGTGGGAAGAAGCTGTCATGTAGTCGGGTGGTGCGGGTCCTGATGCTGTGATACCGCCTGCCTGATGGAAGCAGTGAAAGCAGCCCATGACTCGGGTGACTGGAGTCTCTGATGATCCTCTGAGCTTTATTCACACACCGTCTGTTATATATATCCTGGAGGGAGGGAAGCTCACCTCCGATGATGTTTCTGGCCGTTCGCACCACCCTTTGCAGGTCTTTGCGGTTGTGGGCGGTGCTATTGCCGTACCAGGCGGTGATGCAGCCAGTCAGGATGCTCTCTACAGTGCTGGTGTAGAACCGTGTGAGGATGTGGTGGTTCATTCCAAACTTCCTCAGCTGTCTCAGGAAGAAGAGGCGCTGGTGAGCCTTCTTCACAACGGCCTCAGTGTGGACGGACCATGTGAGTTCCTCAGTAATGTGGACACCGAGGAACTTGAAGCTGCTGACTCTCTCCACCGGTGCTCCATTAATGGTGATGGGGCTGTGTTCTCTGTCTTTCTTCCTGAAGTCCACCACAAGCTCCTTGGTTTTACTGACGTTGAGGAAGAGGTTGTGCTCCTGACACCAGCGTGTCAGAGTGTGCACCTCCTCTCTGTAGGCCGTTTCATCATTGTCAGTGATCAGACCTACAACCGTCGTATCGTCAGCAAACTTAATGATGGCATTGGAGCTATGTGTTGCCACACAGTCATGTGTGTAAAGGGAATACAGGAGTGGGCTGAGAACACAGCCCTGCGGGGCTCCAGTGTTGAGGGTCAGTGATGAGGAGATGTTGCTGCCCATTCTAACCACCTGACGTCTGCCTGACAGGAAATCCAGGATCCAGCTGCACAGCGAGCTGTTTAAGCCCAGAGCCCGGAGTTTCTCATCAAGCTTGGAGGGCACTATGGTGTTGAATGCTGAGCTGTAGTCTACAAACAGCATTCTCACATATGTGTTCCGTTTTTCCAGGTGGGATAGAGCAGTGTGTATTGTAGATGCAATGGCATCATCAGTGGAGCGGTTGTTACGATAGGCAAACTGCAATGGGTCCAAAGAGGTGGGCAGAACAGAGCAGATGTGATCACTGATCAACCTCTCAAAGCATTTGCTGATGATGGGGGTGAGGGCAACAGGACGCCAGTCATTTAAGCAAGTGATTTTTGATTGCTTCGGTACAGGCACAATGGTTGATGTTTTGAAGCATGTGGGGACTACAGACAGGGATAGGGACAAGTTGAAAATGTCCGTAAAAACACCAGCCAGTTGGTTCGCGCGTGCTCTGATGACGCGGCCCGGAATGCCGTCTGGACCCGCGGCTTTACGGATGTTCACCCGTCGAAAGGATCGGGTTACATCCGCAACAGAGACGGAGAGTGAACCATCATCTGTAGTATCGGCCACGAGTGCTCTCTCTGTGAGGGCGGTGTTGTTGTCCTCGAAACGAGCATAAAATGTATTAAGCTCGTCCGGGAGAGAGGCAGCGGTGTTCATGGCGGAGTTTTTATTCCGTTTATAGTCCGTGATGGTGTTAATTCCCTGCCACATACTTCTGGAGTCAGTGGTGTTAAACTGTTCTTCAATTTTGTGCCTGTACTGGCGTTTGGCTGCACGGATGGAGTTACGGAGGGCATAACTGGCTTGTTTACGCTCCTCTGCATTCCCGGAATTAAAAGCGGTGGTCCGCGCAGTAAGTGCCGCGCGAACATCGCCGTTAACCCATGGTTTCTGGTTGGGGTAGATCCGTATATTTTTTTTGTCGGAACAACGTCCTCTACGCACTTTCTGATGAAACACATTACGCTATCAGCGTAAACCTCGACGTCGTCATCGGAGGCAGACCGGAACATCTCCCAGTCCGCGTGATCAAAACAGTCCTGTAGCGCAGAGTCTGATTGGTCCGACCAGCACTGGATCATTCTAATGGTGGGTGATTCCCGTTTCAGTTTCTGCCTGTAAGCGGGCAGAAGCAGAACGGAAGAGTGGTCAGATTTGCCAAATGGTGGGCGGGGGAGGGATTTGTAGCCATCCCGGAAAGGAGAATAGCAATGATCCAAAACCCGGTCCCCTCGTGTGTTAAAGCTGATGTGTTGGTGGTATTTTGGTGCTATTGTTTTGAAGTTGGCTTTGTTGAAGTCCCCGGCAACAATGAACGCGGCCTCAGGGTGCGCGGTTTCCTGCTGACTTATACTGCCATACAGTTCCCTGAGTGCCCGGTCTGTGTCGGCTTGTGGGGGGATGTACACAGCAGTGATAATGACCGCTGTGAATTCCCTCGGTAGCCAGAATGGTCGACACAGAAGCATGAGAAATTCCAGATCAGGAGAGCAGAAAGACCTGATAAAATGTATATTCCTCTGATCACACCATGATTTGTTGATCATAAAACATACACCTCCACCTCTGCTTTTACCTGAGAGGTCTTTCGCTCTGTCCGCTCGGTGCACGGAGAAACCCGTGGGTTCGATGGCCGAGTCTGGAATCTCCGCGGACATCCAGGTTTCCGTAAGACAGATAACACAGCATTCTCTCGTCTCTCGTTGGAAAGAGATCCGCGCTCTCAGCTCGCAGAGCTTGTTGTCCAGAGACTGAACATTTGCCAGTAGTATACTGGGTAGCGGGGGGCGATTTGCGCGACGTCTTAATCTGATGAGAACGCCGGCTCTTTTTCCTCTTTTCCTTCTGCGTTTCCGCGGCCGGGCAGCCCAAACAAAGGGATCTGCTGGCGTGTTTGTAAACCGCGGGTCGGCATTGAGGAATGTGAAGTCCGGTTTTCGGTGTGTGATTGCCGAACCAATGTCCAAAAGCGTTTGTCTGTCGTACACAATAAGGCAGACAACATCCAAGACAAAAAAACACAGAACTGTAAACAAAACAAACAATAAACTGCAGTGTTTTGACGGAGCTCGCGACGCAGCAGCCATACTCGGCGCCATCTTGAAACTCAGGTCAACACAAACTTTCCCACATTTGAAAGACTTTCACTTTGACATAAGAACCTGACATTGATTCTGATTTTGGATTTATTTTATTTTTCTTTATAGTATTCATTGTTCTTCTATCTCTACGTAATTATGCACCAATCAAATATTAACAGACTCTGAGAGCCAAATGCGATCTTCCAGACTCAAATGTGTGGTTATGTTTGTGTGTCTGGTTAGAATATGTCTGGATCTTGAACATTTGAATAGGAGAAATTTACATTTAAATAATTCATCTATTCTTTTGTTGTATGTCAGAAACACAAGCAGAAAGTAAGAACTGTTAAAATCTCAGGATCGGTAATGCTGAATGGAAAACACATTTGGTAACTATTATCTGTGTTGAGGTGGACTGTAATGCATTTAATCCAGCCCTCCAGCAGGTCTGCCTTATCTCAATAAGCTGCTCTCAATGACAAATCCTTACTTGGACACACCTGAAGCCAGCTCAGCACCAGATTGAAAGGGAACAAATGTCAAACAGCAGCTTACCATCTATCGTGTGCTCTGGAAGACTTTTTGCCGACGCTGAGACTAACTGTCAGTAAGAATATTTAAATGGGTAATGCCTCCTACACACTACACGACTTTCAAAGACGTCAGATCGTGGTGCCATTCATATTACACAACTGTCTGTCTTGTCATTTTCAGTTTTCATTTACATTTCAAGTTGTAGCATTTTCAAATTACACAACGAATTGACGACAGGTGTGAACACATTACAAAATATTTTACTATTGACGAAACCCAGATGACTCTGCCTGGACTCAGAATTACGTTTCACAATGGAGTACATTCGAGAAGTTATACGAGATATGAAAATTAATGCATGATCATGTTATGCATTTCAGAATATGATATGTATGTTTTTAATTATATATTTTATTGGTTACAATATGAAAAAGTACCTCCTACTGAAAAATCTACCTATTTGCTTACCTGACTATCCCAGAGAATTGGCAGTTTCTCTCCAACACTTCTCTTTCTCCACCCGGTTGCGCTACAGTTCAGATGAAACATCAAATAGGAGCTGGTGCTCGTGCCAAAGTTCCACAAATTTTTCCTCCATTTCTTCGGTCCAGCGAGATTTTCTTGATACCGCAGCCATGCTAGTTCATGTTCTGTTGCAGGTACATCAGGACTCCTCACACTGAAATTTCTCGTGCCCCGTTTCTTGCTCTCTCATTGGCTGTAGGACAACGCTGCAGTTGTATTCAGTCAAAACATATTTCACATTGCACGATTTGGAATCGCAGACAGGTCCAGATATTTAACATTCTAGATATCTCGCTTATTTTGGCAACAAGTTGGTGCTTCTCTCAAATTGTGTCTTTGATGGTTCATACATTGCGATCATCGCTCATGGGATTGAGCTCCGATTTGCCTACGGAAACAGCAGTCAAGTCTTGCCATTCAGGAACTGGATTGAGAGTGTTTTTGCTACTTAGAAACTCATAGTTAGCTCAGATTTCAGAATGACAAAATTATTAAATAAACTCTGCACCGAAATTTCAGCCACCAAACGTTTTGCTGAAAAGGCCATAAAACACCATTTTCAGGTGAAAGAGAAAATAGGTCAAAAATCTTGGCAAAAACATGGAAGGAAACCACTGAAATCTGATAATAAAAACTGTTATGGAGAAAATTCAGCATCCAGTTTTAATCATAGTTAAAGCAAACACCTGCTGATTTGAACATCTTGCCCCAAAAGAACTCGCGTTTGATTAAACATGCACATCAGCTCTATGATTTCTTCACATCATAATAGTGTCAAAAAAGCATTAAACTGAACTGAAATGATAGTACTAATATGTCCAGCAAACATGTCTTGTGTGGTGCTGGGACTTCAGAGTCTTGTTTGTTATATGGTGGCGATTCAGTACAGAGTCTGCAGTCAGAGAGCAAGATGACCACATCTAATTAATTTTAGTGTCTGGCAGTGACCTGCTGTGTACACATTATGCTTGCTTTCTAGCCTGCTAAGACAAGCTACATCAGGAAATTGGTCAGGCTTGAAAAAGCCATTATTCTTCTTCCCTCCCATCTCAATGAGCCTTTTCCTTTTGCCCAAATAGGCCTTATTCAGGGTACCCTTATCATCCCAAAGTAGTAAATGGTACAATCCATTATACAGACTGTTTGTCTCTCTCTCAACCCTGTCTAATCCATATTGCACACAAAAATGGCTTGTACTTTCTTGACATTATGGCTTTGTGCAACTTTCAAGAGTTGGAGTGCACCAGTCTGGCTCAAAGCAAAGTTGAATGTTTTTAATAAAAGCGAGATTCAATGAGCAGTTTTGGGGGAAAAATAGCCTAAATACTTGATTTGCCAAAGTTTGCCAGGTTAGAGGCAACAAGTATTTGAATGATACTCAAGAGTTTTAGTATGAGACACTTAAAGCAGCAAGTAAACTAGATATCCATGAGCCAATTTGAATAGTAACAATTCACATTTTATTTGCAACTTTGTACAAAATATGGAAATTTGGACACATTTCTGCATTTTAGTGTGTTTTCTTTAGAGCTGGTTGTGGGCTATGGAGTTATTTGAGGATTTTTCCATGTTCTATCAACTATTCCAAAATTAATTGCCACCAAACAAAAACTATTAAATACAACACAAACTGTGGTTGGTCTCTTCCTTTCTAAGTTTCTTGGCCAAAATAAGCTGTAATGTGGACCACATTTAAAGCCGATTGTCGAAAGTATGGCTTGTATGATTTTGTGCTATAACAGTTGGCCTCTTCTTTTAGTTGTTCTAATTCCGGTCTGAGAGTGGGATTGGTGGTGGATGCTAGAAATGCTTTGTCATTAGTGGCTAATAACAACAACAAATTAGATATATGTTTGCCAATATTGTATCTGAAGAAAGGTAAATTAGAGTGTTTCTGGTCAGGCTTAAAGTTTCAATCAGATCCATTTAAAATCACATTTAGACATCACATCAAATTATCTTTTGTTTGATCTGAAGTGACTTGCCTTATTTCCTTAGTTCTACCTAAAACTCTGCTCAGTGTCTTTTTTTATGTCAAATAGCAGCTTGCTGGTGTGTGAGGGTGATGACTGTTTTGATGACTTCTTTGCTTGAGTGAGTGGGTTTTGTGTAGGAAGGGGCCAGTTGACAGATGGTCTGGTGAGTTGTCAAAGTAATCCCATCTATGACATATTCTGACTCCAGACTTTGTTGATAACCCTCTTCTGTTCTCTAAATGTGTCTTCTGTATTTATGCAGATTTAGGCAGTGGTTTATTTAACATTAGGTGATATATTTGTTTAGATGCATTATTAGACATATTTTTGACTTGTATAAGTATATAAGTATTTGGAGCCCCAAGACCACGGTTGGGGGAGTATCGGAATACATTTTATTGTGATTTGTTTAATTTTATATTTAGTCCTTTCAGATGGAAAACATTTATACATATAAATGATGTGATCCAAAGTGCATTTGAACAGCGGTGAAACACTTTCTTATGATGTGTTCATACGATTCATACGAGCAGACAGAGAAGTAGGCTAAGTTTGAAGTTAGTTTGGAGCAGAAGAAATAGAAATAAACCTTGTGTAAATTGTCAGATTTACGCTAAGCTAAAATGATATTTCTAGCCATTTTACATGCTCATGTTACCAGCCACGATCATATTTTTTATCAAGAAAATTCACGTTGAATCATAATTAATTTTTTCTAGTAAGATCTTTGATATTAGGGCAAAAAATCATATTCTTGATTATAATTGTTTTATTATTTTCCTGTAAAAATATAAAAAAAATCCTGAACAAGATACATTTGATTTATTTGTTTTAGAAACAACACTGCATAAGATATTTAGGTTTTTCAGAGAATGTATTTTTAACATGTGTATTTTCTCTTACTGTAATGGCAGAGTTTTTATATTCAGAACAAGTGAAAAAAATCTACCAGTTCTGAAGTAGTAATCCAAAGTATTTAGAATACGTTACTGAGTAATCTAATGGAATATGTTACATTTTACATCATGTAATCTGTAATCTGTAGTGGAATACATTTCAAAAGTAACCATCCCTAAGACACACTTAAAATGTCAAGACTTTGCAATAGATAACATATCAAATCAAGTGTTATCGGCAAACAAATGATGTTAGACCTTTATAGTTTTATAAATAATATGGCTTTTAACCAAGTAGTCCCAAGGTCATTTTTAGCGGATGTATGAAGGTTCCCTCAAGTTCACACAGGTGTCCTAGCAGAGTAACAGGTGTGATTAACTATGAGCAAAGTTAAACAACCAGAAAGTGTTAATTCTAAATTATGTATTTATTGTTTTATCATTTAAATCTAACAAACATATTTATTTTTTGTGAAATGTTCTGATTGATATGTGTACTTTTGCTATCTTTCTTTCAAGTTAATGCTACATGGTTTGTCATTTTGTCTAATTGCATTTAAATATTCTTTAAGTTTGGCTTAAACATCCAAAATAAATTTGGGGGCCACTGTATTTGGCCCTATACAGCTGTTGAAAAATAGAGGTGTATGTTTTTCACCATTGAAAATGTGATGGTGATGTGTGTAACAGCCTCACTAGCTGTGTTGTTTGGTAAAGAGGATTTGGTAGGGTGTGTGTGGCTGACCTGATTTGGCAGAATGAAGAGGATTATGAAGCCTGAAAGAGTCTCTCTTTATTTCTCTCCTCCTCCATCCAGCCATTCGTCTCATGTGACTGCTGGTATAATCTCCCATCACTGAATGTGGGTCAGTGTGTGAATAAAGGTTGTGTTTTTTGTCCCACTTTCCCCTTTTTTCCTCCCCTTTCTTACATATACACTCCATTTGTGTGATGATGTCTGAGATATTAAACAGATGTTAAACAGAGGCCGGTAGAGGGGAAAAAAAAACTATATTTCAAAGTATTATGATTCTATATCAGTTCTATGGCTGAAGTAAAGCAAAAGTTTTAGCTCAAGTTGAATGAAAATTATTAAAAGCAACATTATCACACAGGAAGCTGGGTTGTTGTTTCCTAGAGTTCTGGTACCCTAGGTTCGTCACATTATGCTGACTCGCTGACAAGGATCTCCTATCAGACATTTTTGTATCGTCTCCAGTGTGTTTACCTTCCCTTGTGCCTAGACCGGAGGCGTGTTGCATCAGCAGCATGAGAGACCTGGGTTCGGGATCCCACATTGAAACCATGACGTAATTACGTTCGCATAATCCATGACCAGCATGATTTGGAGGTTGCATTTTTCCCATTAATATTACATTTTTAGGTTTGGGTTGGGGAGTTCATTTTCTAAAATATGCATTCCTCTTTACTACATCCTGGACTGCTAAAAAGAACTATTTACAAATCCCTTTTAGTGTTCCTCTGTGGACATTTCACACAGAAAATGGAACTCACACGTGCCCATACTCCCACAAACACTTACATTTACATTTACATTTATGCATTTGGCAGACGCCTTTATCCAAAGCGACTTACAGAGCACTTATTACAGGGACAATCGCCCCGGAGCAACCTGGAGTTAAGTGCCTTGCTCAAGGACACAATGGTGGTGGGGTTCGAACCAGTGACCTTCTGATTAGCAGCACTGTGCTCTAGCCACTACGCCATCACCACTCCACTTCATGCTTTGGCCACTGGGGGCGGTGATTCACATTTCAGTAAGCACAGACCGATATCTGCTAAAGCAAAGTCAACCTAACCTACTGTGTCCGATTACTTTAATGAGAAACAAGCAAGTAAAAGATTGCAATATATACATTTTTAATCACAATATATTAAGCATTAAGAATCACAATATAATGTAATTGTGATCCAGACATTGATATAATATCATATCGCCAGGTCCCTGCTGATTCCCAGCTCTAGCTGGTACAGGTTTAAAATGGTGCAGTACTGTTTACTGATGACACTATCTTTACACATATTACCATATCTTTTAGAAAAAGACTCATGAAAAAGAATGAACTACTAAAACAAACTATAAAAGTAGATTAGGATAGAATGAAGTGGGACAACACTGAGGTACCATTCATCTGGCCACGATTTGGCTTTTTGCCCCAAGTCTTTCTGTCTCTTGCATTTATAAATTTATTTTGGTTTCCTTTTAATTTTTTCACCCATGACATCATTTACAGAAAAACAAATCAATAGAGAATGAGAGTGAGAGGATGCAAGTTGTACACAAGATGCACAGAGGGACAAAAACTCTCCTTTCTTTCTTAGATCTCTGCTACATGTCCTGGTCAATGCCACTTTCATGACATGCTTGCTTCCTAGCAAGTCTTTAAAGAACATAAATTTGTACATTTAAATTTCCAAATAGTAATTACTTTTTAACATTCTGTGTGCTTTCTGCCATATAATCACATTCTGACTATGGCACACTCAGTCCTCAGCCTTAAAGTTAATAAGGCTCATTTCTTCTCCTTTTAAACACATCCCTAATTTAGCTGTGCTGTCATGTTTCAAGCTGCTTTCCAAGTAGATCATTTAATGATGGCTAAAAAATTTTTGTAAATAAGGATTTTTCCGTTTACACATTTCAGGAAAACCTGCTTCATCTTTGTCATGCTCTAGGTTTAGCCTTGCCTCTTGTATGTCTGTTGTTTCATAAAACTGGATGTGGTATTAATGTAAATTCCAAAAGCTTTGTTTTTGAGTTGTAAAGTTGAAAAATCTCTCTCGTCATCCTCGCCTTGCCTCTTAGGGCAGCCCTTCAGCCAGACTCATGACAGTAGTTGTGCAGGAGAAGAGGTGCAGAATTAATTAGCCTCTTTGGGGGCAGTGTTTGATGAGGCTCACCTGAATTGGATGGAGCCTCATCAATGATGCCATAAAAATACTTAGCGTGGCTCTTCTCGGGACCCGGCTCGTATTTTCCATGTGTGCATACACTGGCATCCTTGCAGGCCTAGGATCAGAGCGGGGAGTTTTTGGCCGAGATGGATGTGTCGCTCCTCGCACCAACATGTGAGTTAGATGTGTCACTGGGGAGGACAGCACGTGCTGCGGTCGATGGGTTACACCTGCCGCAGCCATGGGAAGACAGGCCACCAGCGATGGACACTCCATGGACACACCCCTGACCTTCACTGAGGCCCGTTTCACCGCGAGGATGCCAGATCCCCTTTTGTTTTGGACACAATCCCCCTGGACACTATTTGCTCCATTTTTGGACATTTTATGTTTAATTATTTCTTCTCCGAGGCTTGATGCCACACTGTGACTGTCTCTTGCTCACCCCGCCACATTTAGTACATTTCAAAGTAATTTGCATTTGTAAGTGAATGGTTTTGTTGATGGTGTAAAATGTATTTTGAGTTGAATTGTATAGTTAGTCTTGTTGATTACCAATCATCACTAACAATCAGTTTTTCCTCTTTCTTTGTCTCTCTCTCTCTCACTAGATCTCTCTTTCTTGGGTTTATCCATGACTCTACTGTTTTCTGATGGAACAGAAGGTCCTCAATGAGCCCTCCATGGTGTCCAGACTGCCCAAATTTGGTTCCCGTCCTGCCAATGGAATCGCTTCCTCCCTTCCCAATGGTACAACTCAGACTGTGCCCACACAAGAGGGCAAGGGTATTCGTTCCCCTGCAAAGCCAAATGGAGTGGTCAGAGCTGCCTCCTTTTCCATGAAATGGAAAAAGGACAATAGTGGGCCAAAGGACCCTTCAAGCCCAGATGAGGGCATTCCTCCAGAAGAAAATAAGGAAGTTCGCTCCTCTCGTTCTCCAGGGAATAGGGAGTTAAAAAGCCCTTCTACTCCCTCAACTAAAGTGCGGAGGGATGCCTCCTCTTTATCCACTGGAAGCCCTAATCCCATGACCAAATCCCCAAAGTCCACCCCGAGTCCCAAAGCAAATCTGAAAAACTCTCTGATCGCGACACCCGCCAACAGCCAGGACACATCCCAAAAAAGCCAGTTTAAGCCAACTCAAAATGGGACACCAGCTGTGGTGACATCAACTGGACGGACCGTCTCTTTAGTGCTCCAGCAACCAAGAGCAAACACTGGCTCTACTCGAAGCAGCTCCAAAGACAGCCTGTCTCAGTCAAGCGACAGCCTCTTACGACAACCCCTTGCGTTGGACCCTATGGTGCGTTCTCAGAGCTTCACCCATTTCAAACAACTGCCCTCGCCAACCAACACACCCATGATGCGGTCTTTCTCTTTCAACAAGGCTGTGGAACTAGCAAAACCGCTAGCTAATACACAGCTACGCCCACCACGAACACTTGGACTCAAATCGCCCCAGAGCTTTGGATACCTTGTGCTTGGGTTGGGGGGATTGGGATTTGGAAAGGGGCTGTCAGACAGACTGCATGCTGCAAGCCCTCCCTCAGAGGGCCTAACACCGCCTAATAGCATAAAACGGCCTCTTCTACCTAACTCTGTGTTGACAAAGCCCTCGATACTTGCTAATAGGCAAAATCGAACAGTTGCTGCCAAACCACATTGCCCTTTAGTGGTTGGGAGGACTTCTACAGAGAGTGAAGTTATAACCCCACCTCTCACTCCAGAGCTGCCCCACTGTGCCACGAAGAGCGTAAGTGTCTGACATTGTGTAAACAATACTGTTTTAGTACAGTTTAGTACTATTCTTGTGGTGCCTATACAAAATATAAAGTGTTAAACATGTTCAAATTACAATTAAATCTTTTTTTTTAATTTTTAAAAGGCATCAGCTCCCACAGTTTTACAAGAGGGGCATTTTACAAAACAGGGGCTAGATGGGAACCTCCGTTACACTACAGAGAGACCCGAGGACATGTCTCTCTCCTCTGCATCTTCCCTGGAGAGGAATGACACCAGTGAGGAGTTCCTTGATGACTTAGACCACCTCGGAGACCAATCACAGCATGTCATTGCACATAATAAAAATCCTAGGGCCATGTCCACGCAGACACGCCTTCAGAGCTTCTTAAGTGAGACCATGGATTGGGCTGGGATTGGTCTGGCAGGTATAGCTATACAGTATATTATGACTAGGTTAGAACTGGGCAATATATACAATTTTTACATTATATTTACAAATTATTTTGAAATAAATCTAAGCAAATTCATAATTAAAGATATGATTTCAATGGGCAATTTATTGGAACATTAAGTTTCATAAAGATGTCTCATTAGACTAGTTTCGCAATTATACTTTGACTGGAAAAGATGTTTTAATAGAATCTCTGATTTAAACTTTTAATTCAAGCAAAAATGCCATTAGAGTTGTTAAACTTTGCTATTTTATTCACTGTTGCTTCTCTTTATTTCCAACTTTATTTAGTTGTTGCTGTTTTTGTTTCCTTTGAATTTGCATTGCGACCTGAAAGGCAATTGGGCTGCAATAGTGGGGTTTTCCTCTTATGTAAAACCCCTCAATGTACAAATGCATATACTCGAATGTGAGGGACCGACTATATTTTACATTGGTGTGTATAAATGGGTGTAGTTTATAGTGTATGTGCTTTTATCCATTGTACTCCCAGAAATGTTTAATTCTTTCCGCTGTGTTAACTTGTTGTTGGGCTCCATCTTATAACATTAAATATCCGGGCTGTTCCCCATAAATGTGCATTCTTCAAACACCCAACAGAACGCCGCTTATGTGTTTTCATGACCACATTAGCCGCGTTCTCTGGAAAGAACCTGGATGTGTTAAACTGCTTTCTCTTAATCCCTTAAATGAGGTAAAGAAAATCTGCATTCTCGTTTACATGGCGTTTCAGAATGCAGCTTTCTGCAAAAACTCTGGAAAAACTGTTTTCTTAATTAGTGTACATATAAACATGGTCAATGTGGAAAACTTTTGAACTACACTACCTGGCCAAAAAAAAAGTGCCAATGGATTTAAATAAGCAGATACTTAAAAGCCAATGATTGGATCATTATTCCAGTGATTTATATATTTCAGCTGATACCAATTCTTTTAACCCTAACTGAAGCAGTGTGTAGCTTCTCATTTCTTAAACAACCATGTCGGAAAACGTATCATGTGGTCATGGAAAAGATGTTACTATGTTTTAGTAAATTATTGGCCTGCATCAAGCAAAGAAAACAACTAATGAGATTGTTGAAATCACTGGAATTGGGTAAAGAACTCTCCAACTAATTAAACAATTAAACCTGGAAGGATGGTGAACCGTCAGCTTCATGGAAGAAATGTGGTCAGATAAAATTCTTGAATGATTATGATCGGAGATAACTAAAGCTCTTGGTGAAGTCACAGTAAAAAATCACCTGTAGAACTCACGGCTATGTTTAATAGTGAAAGAGCATTTTCACATGCACAATGTGATGAGAACTTACAGGATTGGGACTAAACAGCTGTGTGGCCACAAGAATGCCACTTGTTAGTGAGGTTAATCGGAAAAAACTTAATTTTGCTAGGGATCATAAAGATTGGAATGTGGAGCAGTGGTAAAAGGTCATGTGGTCTGATGAGTCCAGATTTACCCTATTCCAAAGCAATTGGCCAAAAATTCTGGATGGAACTAAATGTTGTGGCGTTGCACAAGGTAGGAACAATGTCACTATGAAGGTGCGCCGTAATCGAAGTTAAATGCGGTCCAATGTAATACTAAAATATGCAAAAATTTGGCCAGGCAGTGTATAGCTTAAACTACATTATACTTGCAATAATCATTTTGAATTTACTTGGCAACAGTGTCTGTTGATGGTTAATATGGTGCTTCCTGTCACTGAAATGTATTTTTATATATATTGAATATTGTAAAAATAATGAACGATTCTGAGAGAGAATTTTTTTGCTATGTCGCCCGTTTCTTATATATTTTTTTTTTTCTGTTTGTAAAAATCATACAGTGTTTATACTATAGAAGAAGATAAAAAAATGGCATACCGTTGTTAACTCGATAGAATACAGTTGTTAATGTTTGTCTGATCTCCACACCTCTCACTGAATGTTTGATCCTCGCACCTCTGTTCGCAGGTGGTAAGGCAGATTTGAAGTGTGGACTGCCCCATGTGCCGCCTCTTATGTCCCCAGATGTGGATCGTCATGCAGCCTCCTCGCTGGAGCTCTCCCCCTCTAACAGTTCTGGAGGAACATACATGTGGGATGAGGAGGGTATGGAACCACTTGGGAACAACACACACTTACACTGCTGCAGCAGCTACGAGTCAGACCTCAACAGCATAGTGAGTACACACACCCACACAAACACATGCCCTCCAACAATGATTTTCAGGTCAAGATTTATTGTCATTGATCTCCTACTGAGTAAAAGTAGCATGGCAAGATCTTTATTTAGCCAATCAGATGACTTTGAAGCACTTTCTGCCAGTCAGTCTATCTGCGGCAACGTTCCCAAGTGTCCTGGAAATTTTGCAGTGCAGTTTTCCAGTCATGGAAAATGAGAAAATCCTTAAATGTCCTGTATAATGAAACCGTTTGACTGTGTTGCTGTTATGTTTTGTTACATGTACAAAAACTAACGACTGAGATTGTTGTCAAATACACAAATTTGTATCGTTTTGTCACTGCCTGCTGCTGTTCATTGTGAAACAACAGGTGTGTTCGAGTTCTAATGTGCTTTGCCTTACTGATCAGTGAGATTTACCGGTTGCGGTCAGGGGAGGAGTTGAAAAGAGAGCAGCTAACCCGGACACTTTGCTCTTCCCATTATCTGCTGAACCTACACCTGTCACGGAAGATCACACAATGTTTGCAGAAAGAGTGGAATTCAGATTGACAGATGCTTGAATTATAATTAGAGTAATTAGAAATTTTGTTGATTTGAAAGGTATTTGTGCTGCTTAATACAGTGCCTACTATGTGTATAAGAAGAAAGTCCAATAAATGCCTTTATTATTTTAATATCAATGGAGTCCGTATTTGTAATCATTTTTAATTGTTTTTTTATGAATAAACATGATATTACTATAATAAACATAATATAACACCTAGTCAAAATAAACACCTTGGTTATGGGATACTACTAAACTACTCTTATATCTGCCATAGACTGACATAGCAGAAGTAGTAAGAGAAGTATGTAGTACATGCCATTGCGAACACAGACCGTGAAACGTGTAACCCTTGTCAGGTTGTGAGTCTTGCAAGTTGTGAATAAGCTGTGTTGTCATTCAGAGCTTGTGCAGCTGTTGTGGCATTTTGATGCTCATTTAACGCATACTCAATGCTTTAGGTCAGGTACCGATTGGTCTGCGCAGTGCTGCGTGAAGTCGAACACACCTAACATTAGGGCTGCAACTAACGATTAATTTGATAATCGATTAATCTAACAATTATTAGAAAGATTATTAGACTATTCACTGATTATTGCAACAATTAATCATTAGCTCTTAACCAATTATTCTGCTTGTGTCCCAACTTAAAAGGTTGTATTAAACGTGCTTACTAACAATAAAGAGGAAAAAAAAATTATCTTTTAAAAATACCTCTAAATGACATTCACTGAATTAAAGGGAAAAATACTTTAAGTTTAATTCAGTAAAGAAATTCACTGCAAAAAATCCTGTTGTTATCAAGTGTTTTTATCTTGTTTTCCATTTAAAAATGTCTAAAAATCCTTAAAACAAGATACATTTACTTGAGAAGCAACATGTAAGATATTTAGACTTGATTTAAGAGGATGTATCTTAAATATACAGTAAGTGTATTTTGTTTATAAGTGTATATTTTACTTGGTTATTACTTTTGCGAGTGCAGTAAAGACTAAATATACTTCTATTCAAGATCTATTCTCTAAAAGCAAGTATAAATGTCTTATATGCTGCTTCTCAGGTGAATGCGTATTTTGTTAAAGGATTTTTAGATTTTTTTTTTTAATATTTGCGTTTTTTATATTATATTCAACATTCTCAGTTAACAATTTTTTCCTCTGCAGTATAGTTGCTAAAAACATTTATGCTGTTTTAATAGAGTTTAACATATCTATATTGGAAAACAAGCCAAAACAAATCAAACATATTTTGTTGCAGTGTATAATGGGGCGAAGACTACCCTCACTCACATTTCTGTTCACTTCAATCCATCTTTAACTAAAAAAAAAAAAAACCTCTTGTATTAATAAAGCTGCATACTGCCAATTTTCTTCATGAAAAGAAATGCAAAGTGACACATACAGTATATTATGATTCAACAATTTGCGAGACATCACATTATAATCTAGCTGCAGCAAGCGTGCACTCGAGGGACAAGCATCCCCTTGACAGAGTGTGCCTCAGCCGGATGCAGTTTCAGTCTCCCCCTCTTAGATCGGGACATTCGTGCAACTCATAGAAGAGGCACAGAAAAATGCCAGTTTCGGAGTTTGTACTTATTACATGATCTGCTTCCGTAATATTTGAACTTTAATAAAGCTATAACACAATTAAATATAACTTAATTTAAGATGTAACACCAGGGTGTTTCATTTAAAGACGCTCAACATGCAAGTTTTGCTTCAGCAGAGCGGAGTGGCAGCTCCAACTCCACTTGTTCGACAACGAGAGTGCTTCTGTATTTACTTTGTATTTTTGCATTATAATTCCCTCATACTTCTATGATCTACATCACCTGAAGCTGTTTTGAAAGTTTATAGAGTGCATCTGGACCGATCTGTGTAATTCTTCCTTCAAGTCAGACATGAACTGTAGTGCTGCTCTCTCATCATTAGAGTTTAAAGTGATCTCATGTTACATTAAATTAGATCAAATGACTATTCGAAAACGTTTGTCGACAAAATTTTATTGTCGACGTTATCGATAACGTCAACTAATCATTTCAGCCCTACCTAACATCAGACTCATGAATGAGTCAGGAAGTGTCAAGGACTTTAACATATTTGGGATGAAAATTAATGTTTGAATGCACAATTAATCAAATTAAAATCACAATATGTCCTAGTGTCATTATTAATGCTATATTATAAAATGCTGCAATTTCATTGAGTAAATATATAATCTGCATATACTGCGTGCTTCAAAAGTGAATGTGTAAAGCCGGCCACTCATAACTAAAAACAATCCATCATGAACATCACGTGTTTGTGTAGTAAATGACATAGAGTAGAGCATTCTGAAACATGCAGCACTTACAGGCTATATATTTATTTAATTCAATCACAGCTTTTTGGGGTTTAATAATCACACTGGGCCATGTAACGAACTGCCTATCTGGAGGTGAGAAACTACTGTCAAAAACACAAACGCCAAAATAAAAGCTTGATTTAAATAGATGCGTGAAAATGCAAAGAAAATAAATAAATACTATAATTTATTAGTACTGTATAGATATGTAATGTTTAGTGTAATTAAATAATAATAATAATAATAATAATAAAGAAATATCTCACATCTGTGATCTGTTGTGCAGCACTTCATTTGATAAAAATATCTTCTAGTGTTTCGGATTGCGCTGAGGATTTTGTATTAAAGCACTTAATTTGTTAAAGAAGAGTGCATAATGTATGAGAAATTAAAATAATATAATTCTATTTTCATTTGATGAAAGTTTAAATGAATTAATTTGATGAAACACCATTTTGATAATAAAATTTATACTGTCAAATACAGATTTCAGAAAGAATAACCATCCAATAACCACAAAATACATATTATGTGTTTTCGCTTAAATATTACACCTGTGTTCACAAGGCAGCCTATATTGGGGTAAAAGGAAGCTGACAGCATCAGTTTAGGAGTTCTTCATTTGTCCCGTGAGAATGGCATTTTGCTACCATTGCTTTTGACAACTAGAGTTCTATGTCCAGTACTGTGCTCTTCCCAAATATGTGGGTGTTCATAATCTTTCTTCTGCTGTGTCTGTGTGTATATACACTTGTGTTATGATTTTCTGTGTATGTGAGTCCTCTCATCTCTGATCCTGCTAATTATCTCCTTGTTAATTAGAGATTAGCCTTTGTGGCTCTGACACGTGACTCTGCAGGATTCTGACTCCATGCTCAGTCTTTCATAACGAGGTCCTGTTCTATCTCAGCTGCTTCCGAGGCTCCTGATGGGATGGGAATGCGGAACCGTGCCACTTAACATTCCACCTTTTGATCCCAGTGAAGCCAGCTGAGACATTGTTACAAATTTTCTGATTTCTTTTGTTAAGTCTGATTGGTTCTTTGGAATTTAGAGTGAGATTGTAAGGCAGGATTTGAAACGATAGCTAGATTTGAATTCCAGCCTTCTCTTGACCTGCTGACGACTCTGACTTTAGACTTTAAATAATGTAATCAGGATAAGTATAAATTAATTTAAAGGTGGCTGAGTCATTGTTATCATTCTTGTGTGGGTGCTTGGCTTTACAAAGGGGTTCAGTTCACCTAATTGGATGTGCTTCAGGTTGAATTGGGCTAGGGGTGACATCTGGTGGACATCTGATGGTGTTCTGCAAGAAATTGAACATCCTGCATCTGTTTCTTTCTAAGTCATCTCTTATTATTGCTCACACTGGGGTGTTAGGGGTTTGATCAACACTGTTTATGCTACGGAAAAGAGTTATGCCACAAATTGTGTAATTTTTTTAATAGAAGTGTGCTATTACTTTTCTATTTTTAGATTTACTTTTTTGAATAAAATAAAACGGGTGAAAAAAAAAATCCCACAGTCTTGCATTGAAGACACCAGAGACCTTTTTAGGGATCAGGGACCAGATTTACTAAACATTCTTAAAGGAATATTCTGGGTTCATTACAAGTTAGCGCAATCGACAGCATTTACGGCATAATATTGATTACCACAAAAATTTATTTTGACTTGCCCCTCCTTTTCTATAAAAAACAAAAATCTGGGTTCCAGTTAGGCACTTACAATGTATGTGAATGGGGCCAATCTTTAAAAGTTAAAATACACACCGTTTAAAAATGATTTTATTGTGGAAAAAAAACACTTGCTAACATTTTCTGTTGAAAGTTATAGCCAATTTTACATCTTTGTTGCCATGACAATTTAATGTCAACAAACCATAAAAAGACTGTAAAAAAAGCTTCACATTTCCTCAAAAATGTACCCCAATCACTTCCATTGTAAGTGCCTCACTGTGACTTAAGAAAACAAGAGATGTCAAAATGAATTTTATGGTAATCAATATTATGCCACAAATAATTTTGATGAAACTTGTATTGAACATTCCTTTTAAAAATTAAAATTCTTCTTAATTAACTACTATTTTCTTATTTTCTAAGATAAAAGTACATATTTTTTATTTCCAAAAGGACTTCTTCAGAATGTTAATTAATTTTTTTTTTTCATAAACTGTCAACTTTTACAGCTAGATACATTCTTTATCCTTTGTCCTTTATCCAGTCCCAGAAGAGACTTGGCAGTTGGGCTTTTTATGACTTGGACGGGAGCAATGCCTTAGCAACTAACCAGAAGTCCCTAGCAACAACATAGCAGTGAGCTGAATGTAAAAATTGAATTCTAAATTACAATTCGTAACGTATTTAATAAATTGTGTGGAGAAACTTAACAAAAGCAGACCTTCATGGAAGTGTCTTCACTAGGCTTGAGGTTGTTGCCTTTTTCACCCAACAATAATTAGAAACATTTCCAGATGATTATCGATATACAGAAATTCTGGATTTTTTCAGATATAAATAGGGCTACCTGTTGCACAATAGTCTTTGTGTTTTCAAACATACTTTGGTAAAGTGTGAGTGGCAGGGTAAATTAAAGGGGATTGCACACCGGACGTGTCTGGCAGATGACATGGCACATTTAAAAATTCTAAATAATTATTTTCTATTGGTACATACACAGCGTTGTATCACAGTCTCTCAAGGCTGCTCTAAAATCTGTAGTGCCACGGAGCATAACTCGCATAGTTTTCCATTAAATTTGACCCAGATCATTATCAGACGGCAAACATTATTTACTCTAGCCATCAGTGGATGATATATTGTATATTTTATATAGCCTACACAATGTATTTTCAGTTACAAGTATGTCATTTTATGTTTTGACATCTTAAATGAAACCTCCTTAAACATAAATACAGAGATAATACATAATAATTTCTAATTGTTTGTGCAGTTAATTCAGTTTCATACACTAACCTGCAAACTCATCAATGTCGCTTTCATTCTTGAAGAAGTACAAAAACCTTTGTAAATTTTCTATGTGTCCTGTGCAAGGAGCTCTAAAATACCCATCCTATGTTGTGAGACCTGTGCCTTGCGACCTTCTTTTGTAAATGTTATATCACCCCGTTGTGGTATTCAACGCTATTATGCCAGACATTAAACAGAAGCCCAACTGAGAGAATTGGAAAGCATGCAAATTACTCTTCTAATATAAATGTAGGTTAATGTTAATACATGGTGGCCAGAAGTTTGGAATAATGTACAGATTTTGATCTTGTGGAAAGAAATTGGTACTTTTATTCACCAAAGTGGCATTCAACTGATCACAATGTATAGTCAGGACATAAATAATGTGAAAAATTACTATTACAATAAAATATATCTAAAAATATTTTTTTCAGATCTTCTTAAGCTACTTCAAAGAGTTCTCATTAAAAATCCTCCATGTGCAGCAATGACAGCTTTGCAGATCCTTGGCATTCTAGCTGTCCAGATACTCTGGTGACACCAGATGCTTCCTGTAGCACTTGCCATAGATGTGGCTGTCTTGTCTGGCACTTCTCACACATCTTACAGTCTAGCTGATCCCACAAAAGCTCATTGGGGTTAAGATCCATAACACTTTTCCAGTTATCTGTTTTCCAATGTCTGTTTCTTTGCCCACGCTAACCTTTTTCTTTTTCTTTTTCTCTTTCAAAAGTGGCATTTTCCTTGCAATTCTTCCCATAAGGCCTGCACCCCTGAGTCATCTCTTTACTGTTATGCATGAAACTTGTGTTGAGCTGGTAGAATTCAATGAAGCTGTCGGCTGAGGACATGCAAGGCATCTATTTCTCAAACTTGAGACTCTGATGTACTTATCCTCTTGTTTAGTTGTACATCTGGCCTTATACATCTCTTTCTGTCCTTGTTAGAGCCAGATGCCCTTTGTTTTTGAAGACTGTAGTGTACACCTTTGTATGTTTTTTGGGTAATTTCAAGCATTGTATAGCCTTCATTCCTCAAAACAATGATTGACTGATGAGTTTCTAGTTTCTTTTTTGCCATTTTTGACCTAATATTGACCTAAAGACATGCCAGTCTGTTGCATACTGTGGCAACTCCAAAACAAGCACAAAGACAATGTTAAGCTTCATTTAACGAACCAAATATCTTTCATCTGTGTTTGATATAATGGCAAGTGATTTTCTAGTACCAAATTAGCAATTTAGTATGATTTCTCAAGGATAAGGTGTTGGAGTGAAATGGGGTCTAGATTTGATCAAAAATAAAAAAAATTACATCAGTAATGTCCTAACAATACTTTGTGATCAGTTGAATACCACTTTGGTGAATTAAATATCAATTTCCTCTGAAACAGCAAAATCTGTACATTATTCCAAACTTTTGTCAACCAGTGTATATCGATTCCTCAAAAATATATAGATAAATCAACATACTGATCAATAATCAATATATTAATGTTTTAAGACATTTCTAGTGTTCACTAAACCCAGAGTTATCCTGTTAAATCAGTGGTTTGCCTCACACATGCCCAGTAGTTGAAAGATTAACAGCAGGGGATCTCCTCTAGATCCCTCAGCTGTGTCTTTAGTTTTACTCCTGTGATCTAACTGAGGTTGAAATAGAGCATGGGCTTTATTTGGATCTGATCTGATCTTAAACTCAGTGGGTGATATAACGTCAAACTTTGTCTGCAGCTTGAAAAGAAAAACATTAAAATAAAGAGAGATGAGAGAACAATTGAAAAGTTTTGTTATTTAACTTTCCAATAAAATACTGAAACTAGGACAGAGAGGGTGAGACACCAAAACAGTTGCTGGAAAGAGACAGAGATTAAGAGTAGAGTTGGTACAAACATTACCTACTGATAAGCTGTCCTGCCCTAGAGGATTCTGTGTAAAAATTACTTTTGTTTTTGCAAACACATTGGGAAAATCTCAATTGGATTTTGCCATGATGGCTAGCTATTATTAATAATAGATATGATGGTTATTATGTTAAACTCTGCACAGTATACACTTTAAGATGTTCTCATGACAAATTGTGAAAACATGCCGCAAGAGAAATTTGGCAGTGTTGAAATATTACAACTACATTCTATATTTTAGGCCACTAGGGGGCAGTATAGATAAACATAAGAAACATTTTCAGCATCTCCATATTTCTGTCCTTCTCAACTCTTCTATCTCTTTCTCTACTTCCATCATGTACTGTACTTGCGTGTTTGTTTATGTGTTTAATCCCTTGGTTGACTTAAGACCTGAAAGTGCATCCCCTGTTAGGCTCATTTAAGAGTTTATTTGTTCTAAATATAGTCTGTCTTACAGGAGGCAATTACAGGCCAATTCATTAGTGGCTAAATGAGCTAGCTGCATAAGCCTTTCTTTTCAAGACAGTAAGTAATTCTGGATCATGTATTTTATCTGACTCTGTTTCAGAATTAATTAGAAGAGAGTTGTGGTGTATTGTTTGCTCATTATTATCTGCTGGGATTGCTAATAATGTAAACAGGATTTGGATACATTTTATAAATATTTCACCCCCTTATCGGCGCATAATTTATTAGACTAACTGGTTTATTGACTCTCTTATTTAGCTTAATCTTTTTGAGACCTGCTATTCCTAATTGTATTGACAGCCTTTTCACACATGCATACACACACACATTCTCAGAGGTTGTGTTTTGTCTTTGAGCGTTTGGCTCAGCTGTGTGTGGCACCGCAAGTATGAAATTTGATTTAATGCACATATTCAAGATGACATGAATACACACTAAGTGATGGAAAAACAGTTTTCTTCTCAGGCAGAGATGAAGTACAGACATTTTTATTTTGTTGTGGTGCTTTTAATGCATGATACTAATACATGTGTGCATAAATCTCAACAGAGTAAATGTGTTATGTTTATGACTCTGACTTTTTTCAATGTTCTGAAGGGGTTAATACAAGTCTGTCCTGTCCTGTATTCTAAAGGTCAAAGGTCAGTTGAAGACAGTGTGTACTGGGGAAAGAGATTAGAGGTCTGCACAGGCCTTAAAATGAAACCCGACCCTACCCAGCGTGAATGATACTATCAGATTATAAGCCCCAACCCGAAATCGCTCACTATCTTTATAATTTCTTCTCATAGAAAGTACTGTTGCAATAGGCTATATTTATGCAAGCATATAGGCAAAATTCGTAACCGTATTGAAACAGTAAACAGTTTTAACTAGGCACGGCATCCCCTCAGGACACTAGAGCAAAAAGGGGAAAAAAAGACTTCCAGTTTATGCGCTGAAACTTTTGCTTGGCGCAGAACAATCTGGAATAATAGTTTGGTAGGCCTGTTTATTTTTTTTCATTAATTACAAACCCGAACCAAAAGTCCTACTTGAAAAACTGACCTGAACCAGGCCTGAAACCCGTCAGGCCCAGGTCGGGTTGCAGACCTCTAAAGGAGATCTAAACTGTATAGATTATTTAATCAATCATGAAAAATTATGAAACATTTGATAATTACATTCATTAAGTAAAATAGCATCAGTAGTTGATGTACAGTCTGTTCAGATATGAATATTGAAAAATTTAGGAATCAAAGTTTAATGACATTTTAAACATTTTATCCTGTTTAACTCTAGGGCATTTTTGGGCTGCCACCTGCAATTATTCACAATCAAATTAAAAAACTCGCCATTTACTGTACTGACAAAAATGTGTCGTATTTTTTCAGAATAATAATAATAATTAGAGTGATAAAAAATTTGTAAGCATGTAATTCTTGTTCTGTTAACACCACACCCCTCCAAGAAATCAAATTTTATTCCAATTGATGGCAACAAGTACTATAGAAAAATAATTTTTCCTCTATCACTTTCCGTCACAAAATGTCTATCTGAAATGCAGGTGGCACGCTTAATGCATTTAAGCCTTCACAGATGTGCTTGTCCATAGACATTCAGTCTAATAGTCAGTTCATGCACCACCCCCATTGTTTCATCGAATATCTCGGCCTCTGAGTGGACTAGAAGCTCAATCTATGTGTCATTAGAAAGCTGAGATTCTGAGACACGTTATCATCAATAGATGATAACATATATTTCCGATGATTCTTTTAGCATGTTATTCCTGCTGGACCACATATTTTGTTATGGACATCCAAGATATAACACTGAAATATTCACCCAAGCAAGCACACAGACCACAAATTTTTTTTAAAGGAAAACGCAGATATAACGTTTTTAGCTGTTTGTGGCTTACAGCAGCAGTGATCGGCGCATAAAAGATATGTTTGTATTTGATGTCTTACAATTATCATTTTTCACTTTGTGATTCGTTTGAAAATCTTTTAAACTGTGGTATTAGGGCAAAAAAATATTTTGCATTGCTGAGAATGAGAGCTTTCATTTGATATATGATTTGTCTATTTAAATGCTTTTTGAAAGACTTTTATAATCATATTAATATTTCTATCACATGATCTCTAGGTGGCGCTGATTTGCAACACAAATGTTTTCAGGCCTTATTTTGTTATTTTATGTAACAGAAATGCAGAAGTGATTGTAATTTATGAAAAGTTCACATGCTAACCTTTTAAACAATACCCCATATACCTGACTTATGTATTCATAGACCAATATTTTAAGCGTAAACTTTTTTTCTAGACATAGCAACCCCATTTTGGACCTGCTGGCAGAGTTGAATTTTTAGAAATATATATTTTTTTAATGTTGGGCAATACATTGTGTAGTTATTAAGTTATTAGAAAAGGTTTCTGCAATGTATGTAAGCAATAAGCATCCTGCCTCTCGTCCTGTACAAAAAAAAGAAAATTCTTTGTAACTGAACCTTTTAATGGAGAATTATATAATATAAATAAAAAGATTACAGTATAGAAAGTGCATTTTGATTGAGTAATTATTCATCTAAACCATTGAAAACTTGGCTTGGTTGCTAACTATATCTTTAGTCATCCAAGTAATTTTGTCTTGTATGTAATATGATTCAGGAATTCAAACACATTCGTTTTGATATCCCCAAATATGATGTTACATTCCCAAGCGCACAACTCAGATTGCGTGAAATGTGATCAGGATTCTGGACCTGTCTGACAGGACCTTTCTTAAATGTTATCTGAGGTTCTGTCTGTATCGGTCCAGCTCTAAAGGGACCTTTAATCCGATTTTACCGGCTGATTCTTCCAGTCCAATGTGTATGGGCTGCGGTAATCTGGCTCTTTCTGCGCAGAAGGAGAGTGCTGATGGAGCTCAGCGTGCATGTCTAAGATTCTGCCAGGCGCAGTGAAATGTCATTTCCTCTGAAGTAACCTGCCGTGACTAAGCCCCTTTATACCTGGAGAGAGTCAGAGAGAGAGAGAGGGACCCGGGAGACTGTATGTCTGTGTGTGTGTATGTGTAGGGGTGTAAGGTTTCTTTAAATACACTTTTTATATACTTGTTAGTCAGATTATTGTGTGTTGTGTGTGCTACAGAGAGGCCTGTTTCTATTTAAGTAGATATAAATACAGTTGAAGTCAGAAGTTTGCATACACTTGGGTTGAAGTCATTAAAATTTATTTTTTAACCACTCCACAGATTTGCAAACTATAGTTTTGGAAAGTCGTTTAGGACATCTACTTTGTGCATGACACAAGTCATTTTTACAACCATTGTTTACAGACAGATTGTTTCTCTTTTAATAGACTATATCACAATTCCAGTGGGTCAGAAGTTTACAGCTTGTAAAATTCCAGTGGGTCTAAGTTAACTGCTTGTAAAATTCCAGAAAATGATGTCAAGCCTTTAGGCAATTAGCCAATTAGATTATGCTATTTGTAGTCAATTGGAGGTATACCTGTGGATGTATTTTAAGGCCTACCTTCAAACTCAGTGTCTTATTTGCTTGACAACATGGGAAAATCAATAGAAATCAGCCAAGACCCCACAAAAACAATCGTGGACCTCCACAAGTCGGGTTCATCCTTGGGAGCAATATCAAAATGCTTTAAGGTACCATGTTCATCTGTACAAACAATAGTATGCAAGTATAAACACCATGAGACCACACAGCCATCATACAGCTCAGGATGGAGATGCATTCTGTCTCCTTGAGATGAACGCAGTTTGGTATGAAAAGTGCAAATCAATCCCAGAACAAAAGCAAAGGACCTTGTGAAGATGCTGGTGGAAACAGGAAGACAAGTATCTATATCCACAGTAAAACAAGCTTATCGATGTAACCTGAAAGGCTGCTCAGCAAAGAAGAAGCCACTGTTCCAAAACCGCCATAAAAAGCCAGACTACAGTTTGCAAGTGCACAAGAGGACAAATAACTTGCTTTTTGGAGAAATGTGTCTGCAACCCCAAAATCTGTGCCTATATTCACAATATTGCACAGGCTCGAGTGCCTTTTTATATAATGGTTACTGCATAATAAAAATATTAAATATTATGGTTCTATTATTTTTTCAAATAATGTTATAAAAATGTAAGCAAAATCATTAAATGCCATCCTTCAGTTAGAAGATAAAGTCCCTTACGTGAACAGTGATGGAACGTTCCTTTGCAACAGGAATAATGATCAACTGGGGTGCTGCACAGTGATAAAAATAGTTACTCAGTGAAGAGGTCATAGCTGCGCCTTATCGTTAATAAAGCATGGCAATTGACAAATCAGCATCCAGGACCGGAACTATCTGTTTAATAAAATAGATATGTGGACATCTAATTAAGCTTTTCAATACAATTCTATTCGCACCTGTCTTTATATAATGTACTCGTATATTTTGGTAATAGAAATTTTCAAGCAAGGTGGTGTTTAATCTCCTGAATTAAATTTGCTTGGCACTCTTGGTCTCAAATTTATTCAAACCATTAAATCAATTCAAAATGGTTCTTAAAAGGTTCGTTAATGGCTTTGAAGCTCATTAACATCAGTGTAATATCTTTGCTTGGTGCAAATTGAGGCTACGCCATGAGGCCATGTTTTATTGTGTTTGTTACCAGTAATTTAGCACATAGAAATGTATCGAACGTCTTTCTTCAAAGACCTGTTTTTGTTTTGAACTCTCTGAACCAGACTTGATGTTTAGAAGTGCTTTAAAATGAATTAAGAAACCCTCCAACAGCTGATAACTGTCCCCTGTGCACCTACCACACATCTTGATATGCCTTCTTTCATTTTCTGTCCATGGACAAATAGAGTTTTTAAGGCGTATTGATTTTCACTTTGACGCGCTTTTGCATTTTTTTCTCCCATTTTCTCCCCAAATCGGAATTCTCAATGCACTCTAAGTCCTCGTGGTGACGTAGTGACCCACCTCAATACAAGTGGCACAGGAAGAATCTCAGTTGCCTCCATGTCTGAGATGTCAATCCATGCATCCTATCACGTGGCTTGTTAAGCATGTTACCATGGAGATGTAGCGCCTGTGGAGGCCCAAGCCATTCTCCACGGCACGCACAACTCGCCACGCTCCCCACCGAGAGCTAGAACCACACATTATAGTGACCACGAGGAGGTTACCCCATGTGACTCTAACCTCCCTAGCAACTGGGACAACTTGGTTGCTTAGGAGACCTGGCTGGAGTCACTCAGCATGCCCTGGATTCAAACTCACGACTCCAGGGGTGGTAGTCAGTGCCAATATCCCAGCACTTTTGCATTTTCAAATAATCAACTGGTTAGAAAAGTCACCGTTTTGATTCAAACTCCTCTTCTTGAAAAAATCTCCCTGGAAAAACTGTAAACAATATATTTTCTTTCTCTGTTCACATAGTTTCCACTGTTTCTCTTCTTGGCAATTGACTTCTGCCTGATATTTCTTAGTCATACATTCTTGGAGTGATTACAACTGTGCATTAATTACCACAAATTTCTTTCATGCAAAATACTGAATGTGGCCTCACTCAACTTATCTCTCTCTATTTGTTTTGTTATTTCTCATGCTCAGGACATTCTGAACAACTTGGATAACACTGCATCATGTGACCTGGAAGAAGATGACCTCATTCTTGATGTGGATCTGCCAGAGGATGGAGCCTTACATGGTGTTTAGTGCGCATAAACACACACACACACACTCACTCACTCACTCACTCACTCACTCACTCATACTCATGTATGGAATGGTCAATAGAATTTCTTAATTAAGATCTTTTTCTGTCGTTTCAGTAAATGTCTTAATAAATTGACTTTCTGAATCCTCACCACTGTTTTCTCAAACTTGTGGATCTTTTTAAATAATAACTTAATGAATGCCTCTCTTATTCTGTTCAGAAGCGGTACCGGAATTTACCAGCAACTACTTACATTTATAATTACAATACACTTCTTAATGAATCTGTAATCTCATCACCTGGAATCTAACTCATTTTCCATTTGATTTCGGTTTACGTAGACAGTGAGAGCTGATTTAATCATTATGCTGAATGATCACAATTAAAGTACAGGTGATGGACAGCACTTTGAATGTGAATGACTTTCATTTGAATGGCTGTGTCAGAGTTTCCAGCTCCGTGTGCATCTTTATTTTTTAAGTAATTAAACATAATGAATCTACTGTATTTGTGATGATTTATTGTGCATAATGGCATATTCTACTTATTTCTGTTGTGTGGAATATAAATTGTTACAGTGATCTAACACAGCTGGCTAACACATAGAACAACAGAATTAGCTGCTATTGAAGACTCCACTACTAAACTAATGGTAGTTTTTATAAAAGGTCATTTCACACAAAAATTAAAAGTCTATCATTATTTACTCACCGCCATGTCGTTCAAAAGCCATATGACTTTCTTCTGTGGAACACAAAAGGAGATTTTAAGGACATCCTTAGTCACCATTCACATTCATTGTATGGGAAAGAAGTCATAAAGGTGTGAAATGACATGAGGGTGGTAAATGATGACAGAATTTTCATTTTGGATGAAGCATCCCTTTTAATGAAGGAAAGTGGTATGAATCATCTGAGTGATTCTCAGAAGAAGAATAAGATTGGTTTTGGAAGTGAAGGTCTTGGTGTTGAGGTCATTTAATATTTTCTTCATTCTTATGGCCAAAGTATACTTCGGTTAGACGCAAATGCTAAGCATCTGGTACATACAGGAAACGCAATGGAAATGTAGTTATCAGCAGAGTGCTCGAGCAGTGAACGTGTGCTTCCTCTGAACAGTTAAGTTGTTAACAGTTATCATCTATAAACAACAGGAGAACAACAACAGTTTGTCTGCACATCAAGAACGTGTGTGGGGAGGTCAGAAGATACTTGCATTTGTACAGTATAACTCATCTGAAGAAGTATAAAGACACCTTTGTGTCTAATCTCCTGAGGAGAAACAGTCCAGTATCTCATAGCTCTTATGCGGCATCCATCTGTGAATGCACGCACAGTCAAACGAAGTATGCTATACATTCGACTGTACACAGATGCTAAGCTTTGCGTTGAAACCTAAGTATACTTTGGGCTTAAGAATGTACTTGAGTGTGAAATTGATGTCACAGGTTTTGCATGGGGTGGTTATGTGTTCTGCAGTTACCAGAGTCTTGGAGGCAGAGATAAATTACATGCAGTACCTGAGATCTACGTGTACCAACAAAGAAGTCCTAATACAATACATTTTAAAGATGGCATTCCAGTAAATCTGTTTACAAGAAGACCATGGAAACACAAACCCTTCCTTAACAGGACTGTACCAGTTAGGCCCAAAAACTGTTGTTTTGTGTTGAAGAGATAGTTCACCCATAAATAAAAGTTATGTCATCATTTACTCACCCTTATGTTATTCCAAGCCAATATGACTTTCTTTCTTCAAAGAAACACAAAAGGAGATGTTATGAGGAAAATGTTATAGACTGACTACCTCAGCCACCATTCACTTGCACTTGTTAGGCAGAATTACTTATTGCTGTAATTCTGCCTAACATTACATTAGATCTCCTAAGAAAGTCATGTGGGATTGGAACAACATGAGGATGAGTGACTGATGGCAAAGGGATGTAATTAAAATTTTTGGGTGCACTACCCCTTTAAGATATGTTTATTTGGGCATATTTCATTTTATTGTTTGTTTTTGTGTTTAGTCTGGTTTACTTTCAGTATTTTGGCATGCACCACAAGAGCAGGAATGTTTGTGTAATTTGTATGTATGTATGTACAGTATGTATGTGTGTTGTATTTATAGCCTCGGGCACCATGCCCTACAGTCATGTGAGGAGGGTACAGAGTCAAAAAGTGCCTAGAGGAGGGAATAGATAACTTCAGACCCCCTCCCCCTTTCTCCCCTCCCACTCTTCCCTTCTTCCTTCTTTCATTGCTCGATCTGTCCGCTTGGTTGGCAGTAAGGCCTGCTGTTTTGACGCTGATTCTCATGACCAGTGGGAGGCTATGCCTGAGGGCTGTGCCGACCCAGGCGAGAAAACCACTGCCTGGCCGCCAGCAGGTCCAGCTCCCCTTCTCTCCTTAAAGCCCCGGGGCTCAAGGATTGCAGCTGTGTGTCTCTGTGTGTGTGTGTGTTTGTGTGTCTGATTCTGGTCAGTGCTCCCAGGGAGTTCCCAGAACTCAAACACACACACTTTCCAACTGGGCGGAAAAGTTATTGGATTTACAGCTGCTCGGAAAGTCAGAGAAAGTTTGACAGAAAACTTGTAAAAAACTTTTCTACATTCTTTTTTGGAGTTCTACTTTGCATTTTAGAAGATTTCGTTGCTCTGAAAGTTTTTGTCCGGCTGGATTTAAACTTGTTGTTTTTCCTTTGGACATGTCATTCTAAACAGACCATCTCTACTCTTAGTTTTAAGGTTGTTTGTGTTCTTGTGTGAGTTTTGGTCTGTTTTTAAAGCTGTTTCTTGGAGCTCTTACACAGAACAGACTGCAAGGACAAGAGGAATGTAGCAGGTCTGTTTTGGAATATCTTAGACTTCTGTCTGTACTGCTTGCTATCGTACTCTGTGGTATGTGAGACACATAAAAAGAGATTGAGAGAAAAGTATATAAAGAATTTAGAAGGCCGGTGGGTGGGATACAGAGTGTTTGTATGTGTGTGAGATTTTATATGCCTTAAGAGTGTGTGAATGTGAGTCTGCCCTGATATCTTGCCTCAGGCAGTGTGAGTGCTTTGTATCTAAGCTCTAAGAGACCAAAATGTGGAAGGACACTGCACAACCTTCCAGAGAAAAATGACCTTCTTACCAATAAGTGTTTGTGTCTGTGTTTGTGTGTGGTTTGGAGACTAACTGAATGTGGAAATAGCATTTAGAAGTGAATTATCTTGTGGGTGTTTGTTCATTGTATTTGTTTATTTGTCATTGACGGGTGTTGACCCCTCTATGTATGCAGATGGAATGGCCCATTTTGAGCGCTCTGAGAGGGGGGGCCGGCCGGCTCAGTGGAGGAGAAGACAGCAGAGATGGAGTGGAACGGATCATGCTCACAATGACAACAGGTTAAAGCCTCAGAACATACAGAATACACATACATACTCAAGGTGAATAATTAATTGCAGATAAAATTGTTAAAAATTAACTTCAGCCACTCATTCATAACTTTTAATACTTCAGAATTATTACTCTAAATATTATAAATTAATAGTACTATTATTACCTCACTATGGCTCTTTAGTTACATTATGTTGTCATCAAACTCTTTTATTTGAAAGCTGAAGCCTGTAAATGTGAATTTTCTCAAACGGAAAACACCGTCTTTATATGGCACTATAAAAATTCCTCTGTTTGTTTTGAGCGACCCGTTCAGCTCGACACGACAACAATAACTTTGGGAGTTGGGGACGGGACAATCTGTTTTGTTCAACTGCAGATGGGGGCATATTCAGAATGCTGGTTGAAAGAACAAACACAGTTTATTTTTGCAAATTTTGTTCGGTGGTGCTTGTAGCACAGAAATTACTCAGTTTAAATAGAAATTAGATTTATTTTCAAAATAGAAGCCCTTTAATAATAACACTGTTACTTAAACTTGGGCAGGTGAACAATAATAATTTAGTAATTATTATTTTATTTAGTCATTAAATAATTTATAATTTAGCCTAATCCTTACACACTCACTCTGATAGGCTGGTTGGGTTGCATTACGATGGGTGTTCTACAGGCCATCGGACTCAACATCATGCAGCGCTAGATGACCTCACTCTCAAGCACATGGTTGAAGACTGCTCATCTGTTAAATTACAGCTTCTAAAACTAAAGAGTCTACTGCAGGTACAGTTGAGAATACATACAGATACACAGCTCTGGCATCTGAGCAGCTTTTAGTGTATGTGTGTGCGTGTGTGTGAACAAAATAGACAGTGAGATAAAAATGAGTTCTTATCATGATAGAAGTGCCTCTTGAATATGTAGTTTGTGGGGGTTTTTTCAGATGGATGATGATGATATTTCTCCAGAGAGTGTGGAATCCAGCGAAGACAACAGCAAAGACCGGCAGGTCCATAAAATCCCATAAACACCAACATGAAGACACTTTTTTTATCCACATACACACCATAGATTTCCTGTAGCTCAAGTGGTAGAGTATGGCGCTTGCAACACCAAGGTCAGGGATTCCATTCCCAGAAAACGCATACTTAAAAAAAAAAAAAAAGTAACCTTGAATGCACTGTAAATTGCTTTGGATGAAAGTGTCTGCCAAATGAATAAATGTATTGTTTTTATATAAATCAAGTTATAAATACTATAGACTAATCCTAATCCTTCCTCTAATAGATAATTTATGCAACAGAGAAACAAGCAAACATCGTTTTTTCTTAAAGGAATATTTCACCCAAAAATTTAAATTAGCTGATAATCTACTCTCAGGCCATCCAAGATGTATATGACCTTCTTTCTTCATCAGAACAGGATTTAAGATTTTTAGGAAAGTATCCCAGGTTTTTAGCTTCATTCAATGCAAGTAAATGGACACAAATTTTTGTCTGTCCAAAAAGCACATTTAGGCAGCATCAAGTAATTCACACATCTCCTGCGATCATGTAATGTCTTCTGAAGTTAGCTGTTTGAATTGTCCTAGCTTTTGCGTGAAGTATGTTCTACTATGTAGTATGTATGGACTACTTTGAGGCTGACTAAGTGTGCTTTTTGGACCCCCAAAAATTGGTGTCCATTCACTTCCATTGGATGAAGCTAAAAACCTCAGATACTTTCCTAAAAATCTTCAATCCTGTCCTAATGAAGAAAGAATGTTATATACTGTACATCTTGAATGGCCTGAGGATGAGTAAATTATCAGCACATTTTCATTTTTGGGTGAATATTACTTTAATGAAGACGCTCCCAAAGGGGAGGTTCTGGCATGCAGTAATTATCTAACTTCTGGGGACAAATTTGTCCTCAAATTATAGCGAAGAAATTAAATCCCCCCTCCCAAACTATACACACTCACATGTATTATTCATACGTTTCTTATTATTTGTGGAGGTGTTTAATATTATTTGTATATATTTGTATATTTAATATAATATTGTATATATTATCTGTTTTTCTGTCTGTGAGTGTCTCTAATGTTTTTTTTTTTTGTGTAAGATGGAGGAGCTGATGAAGGAAGTGGCACGTCTTAGGGAAGAGCTGAAAAATAAAGATAAAATCATCACTCGACTCACGCATCAACAACAATCTGTGAGCCATCAGCAGTCCAAACACATTCACACTCACACTCACTTTGACGATTTTGTAGCAATTGAAAATACATAATACATGTGTGGTTTAACAGAGCCTGCAGCATCTGTGTCTGATATTTTAGCCAATGCGAACTCCTTGTCTGCCTGAATTTATTCTTGTGTTACCAGACCTTAGACAAATTGTCCACACTGCTTCTTATTCTGTCCAAGAACTGCCCATTTGACTACCATGTTAACTGACCAACAATAGTTCATATTGTTTCTATACAGTTCTGCTTGTGGATATTTTGTTAACTTGATACTAAACAAAACACTGAATATCTTTTAATGACTTATATGACACTAACCTGGCAAACTTGGAAAATCCATTAAGCATTTCATCCTCAGAAATGTGTGTTGCATCAATCTAGTATCTTGTAAACAACTGTAAAGAAGAAAAAAACACTCCAAATGTTGCGTAAAGTCAGCCAGTTAGTTTAGAACTTGCCAGATCAAAAAAGTACTTTTCAGATTTGTGTGCAGTATGTATCTGATGGTCAGTGAATGAACAGTAGGTGTTGCCTTTCTGAGGCTGAGACTGTCATAAATGAGACCGTACCTCTATTACTATTCGAACAAACCAGTTTGTGCTACAGACATTAATGACACCTTAAATTGTGCTCATTAAGTAGAGGTGCAATTATTTTCCTAAGCTATCAGATTTCCACCTGGCTGACGATAAAACCTGTGAAAAATCTCATGGACATGCATTGAAGGAGAGACCCGAGCCATATATAGGGACCAGAAAATCATAGTGACTTGGGAGTGGGCTGTTTTCACATTGACCATAAACAACTGTCCAAAATACCATAAAAACCTTGCATCACCATAGCAACCACACAGTAACTCTAACACTCTTTCTCTCAGCCGGTGAGATGTCATTGTCAACAGCAGAAGTTGGGGGTCAAAGTTGAGAGAAGAACACATCATGATAAATCCTCTCAGACGGTGTGGCGGCCGCCCCATCATCACCATGCTGTGAGTCCTTTCTCTTTATCTGGCTAGCAGCATGCATGTCAAAATGATCGCATCAATATGACACCATAAAGTCACCCAAAATGTCATTGTAGTGAGTATATGTTTGTGTTTCTGATGAGCTGTCTCCCTCTCTCTCATTTTCTGTTTCCCCTGCAACTTCTTAAAGCGTTTAGAGGTGGCTAGTTGTTTACAAAAGAAAGAAGCAAATGTGTTGTCAGGGCTGACAAATCAGACACCACATTCCTTCTGTTCTTTTCCTTTCCTCCATCCTCAGTTGCTTTTGTTTTTCATGGTGAAATAGCCCGCCGGTCTCGCGGGACAACCTGAGCTGAGACTCGTTTGCTGAGGTGCCGATTTGGCCAATTTGCTGCTGCTAGTGGAAAACGGGCATCTACTACAAAGTACAGAATGATTGTCATCTCCTATTTAAGTGAAGCAGCACAGCACCCACCTAGGTGATTTAGCTTTCAGAGCCCCGGCCTGGGCTGTTCACGGGGGACGTGTTCTTATTGAAGACCGGCACACAATCACTAAAGCTAACAGCACACAGCGAAAGACCAGAGTCAAGAGAGATTAGAGGGAAGAGAGATGAAAGGAGGTACGAAAGATGGATGAGGAGAATTTGAAATTGGAAATGAGGTAGAAAGGGAAATGGAGTTGTTGGGGAAAGAGGAAAACAAGGTTCACACTGATGTTGTACGTATGGTAGAGGAAATTTAAGATTTTTTTTTGTATAAACTGCAGAACATTTTTACTAAAGCTTTCTAAGTGACGGTTCAAAGTTAAACTTTGCTTAATGTTAACATTAAATTAAGATTTATTGCTGATTATTATTAGTAATGTCATCAAAGCAGCAAACAAAGAGGAATTTGTGGTATGTTTACCACCATATTTTTGTTTAATGTGTTGTGGGTTAAAATGTTCAAATATCTATAACGTGATTTATGCAAATAGGTTGTTCATGGACCAACATCATTTGTAAAGTTCCAGGAATGTTGTCATGGGATCATCATTCCTCTAACCCAATCATTAGGGCTTGGTAAAAATATAGATTTTTTTAAGTAATTATGATTTTTATTTGAATGTTCACAATTCACAAAAAAGAGATTATATTCTCTTTATTATCTGATTATTCTTAAAATCCCAAGATCGATCTTTTAATTTAGCTTAAAAAAATTACTTCAGTTTTACTTACCCTCATGCCATCCCAGATGAGTATGAGTTTCTTTCTTCTGTTGAATACAAACGAAGATTTTTTTGGAAAAATATTGCTAATACTGCTGTTTAGGTCCATAAAATGCAAGTGAATGGTGACCAGACCTTTCAAGCTCCAAAAATCACATAAAGGCTGCATAAAAGTAATCCAAATGACTCACAGTGGTTTAATATACAGTATGTCTTCTGAAAAGATGCAATAACTTTGGGTGAGAAACAGATTCATATTCCAATCCTTTTTTACTATAAATATACACTGTCACTTTCAGAATGTGAAAGTGGAGATTTATTGTAAAAAAAATAAAAAATAATAATAATTAAAATATTGATCTGTTTCCCACCCACACGTATTATATTGCTTATAAAGATATGGATTCAACCACTAGAGTCATATGAATTACTTTTGTGCTGCCTTTATGTGGTTTTTGGAGCTTAAAAGTTCTGTTCACCATTCACATGCATTGTATGGACCTACAGAGCTGAAATATTCTCCTAAAAATCTTTGTTTGAATTCTACAGAAAAAAGAGAGTCATACACATCTGGGATGGGATGAGGGTGAAAAGATTATGAGATAGTTAACCCAAAAATTAAAATTATCCCTTTAAATGAATAGCAATTGAACAGCTTCTAATACCAAGTTAGAAGGTTCCCTGTGTAATTTACAGCGTTAACTGCTTTCATATATGAGCAGAATGGACATTATAACTGAAATAGACCCAAATAAATCAGAATTTAATAAAACTGTGTCAAAATCACTATCGAAATAAGAGCTTGTGAATCTTTTGCATCAAAATGGGAAATCTCCATTGATGCCAGGCCACATCAATCATAGGCCTCTTTCCCAAATACTAAACCATAAAATCAGAGGGCAATGATAGTGTGAAATCAATAGTAATCCAGGCCTTAACCCAATCCTTAAAGCTAACACTGAACCTACCCCTGAAATCACATGTTGAGTTCAACATCTGAAATGGACTGTCTCATGTTCATTTTAAGGATTATATGAACATGCTACCCCACAAATTTTGTTTGATAAAGGTAATTAAATCTGATTTTCTGTCCATTATTGATAGACTTGAGCATGAGACTTGCCTCAGAGTTAAATGTGTAACCCCCTAAAGAACATAGATAGCAATATAGAACAATATATCACAGGACTGCAATACCACTCTTTCTCTCCTGGCAATAGATTAACATTACATTGATTTGTTTTATTGGCCTTATCTCAGAAAGTTCCCTAAGGTGCACCTAAATTATATTTAATTATTACACGATAAGGTTTGTATATTTATGAGCATTATGAGTGAGAGTCAGTAAGTATTGGATGGGAAAGGTACATATATACTACTTAAAAACAGCATGTTGATAGCCCTGATTGCCTTATCATTGATATATGTCACCAGTGTATGTAAACTACCATGAGTAGTTTACATGCAAGGTGAAGTGTCATCTGTAAGATACATACACTGTGCATTTGCTAGGAATGTTGTGTGCACAGGGCATTCATTGCATGCCTTTGTGTATTGTGTATTTGGAGTAGTGTTGTGTTTAGTTCTCTTGCATGCTTGCGTCCATGTTGATGGATCTTCGCTGATATTTAAATCTGATAGTCAGATATTTGTTCTCTGAACGGAGGATATGTGTGTATGTGTGTGTGATGTGCTTGCAAACAAGTCTTTCCTTCTAAACTGTGTGTTTGTCTAGGTTTCCTGAGGTTTCTTTTTCTGCACCTGTGTGTGTATGTGGGCTGTGTGTCATATGTATGTGCGTGTGTCATGGTTTCTCTGTGTGTGTGTGTGTGTGTGTTGCAGGCTGTACCCACTCCTCCTCTCCTCTCTCCTTGGCAGTGCCAGTACCAGGCTGCACCTCGTGCCGGCATGCCTCAACGCCGACAAAGTGAGTCATTAACCCCTGACCTCTGACCCTGTTACCTTGGCAAAATGCTCTGCTTTTTCTCTGCATCTCTCTCTCTATCTTTCACTGTTTCTGCTTTTTCTACCAGTCTCTTTGAAATGCTACTGTAGCCCTGTTCTCATAGGACATCATAGGCACACTCTTAAAGTGATGGCTGTTTCAAAAGGTATTTGCTGCCTCTTGAGGCTAAATTTTATGGCATCATAAGGCTGCCAATAGGCCTTAGAAATTATGAATTATGTTTGAAGTTATAGTCATATTTTGAATTATATTTGGATTTTAAAGAGTTTCAATTAGGAGAAAAAAGCTACAAGACATGAGTTAACAAAAATGATAATTCTCTCATTATTTACTTACTCTTATGCTGTCTCAAACTTGTATGACATTATTTCTTCAATGGAACACAAACACATTTGTATTTATTTTTTTGGATGGATATATGATTTGTTTATAATAGGACTGTCGATTTAACGCGTTAATTCAGTGCAATTAATTTTACCAAAAATAACGCGTTAAATTTTTTTACGCAATTAATCGCATGCCCACGGACCACAATAAGGAAGATTCCTGAGAAATGCAAGCTTGTAGTACCACCTGTTTACTCCAGAGGGCAGTAAGTGAAATTTCAGCTGTAAGAGCAATGTACAGTTTATACAGTGAAGAAAACACTTCAGTTGGCATAACAACAAACATGCGTTACGTTCTTGAGTTCAAAACACTTGAAGGAGCGCAAATGCGATCTAAGGGATCTCAAGATGTGTTTAAAGATTGAGTATTTAACTATATTTAACTTGACACAGTGACCTAAACATTTTATGTTTATGATGCAACACACCCGAGACGTCTGACGTAGGTGTAAATTAATGGGCCCTTAAACAATCCCTCATAAGAAATCTCAAACTGATTGACAAATTCACTTGTGAAATGGATTGCTGTGAACTGTGTGCCAATGATTGACATATGATCAATAATATGGTGTTAAACAATACATTGTATTCTAAAGCCGCTTTTTGTATGGCCTTATCAATGATTAACTCTTCTGCTACAGGAATGTAAAGCATTTTAATTATCTGAATATTTTTATATATATCATTTTTTAAATATTTAAAGATAACAATGCATAATTATATATTAATATAAATATGTATAATCATTATATATTGAGTTATTGTTATATGAGGGGCTTTCTTACCAAATATTTGTATATGCGATTAATCGCGATTAATTAACCCTCTGGGGTCGACGGACGCACCGGCAAGTCCTGCAGAATTTTTCCGTCATTACAGCGGAAATAACATAAAATTCTCTGTCATTTTGGGGCATACAGATAAGTGTAAGACATCATTAGAGACTATAAAGGGTCTACTTTTATTTGTGTACACTCACAATAACAACAAAACCTTGTGCTTTTGTAAAATAATAAAATAAAAAGGGTGAGCTGTCAGCAGTCTCTGGGTTCACGAGCATATTTCAGAAACACGTCACAAAAATGAACTGAACCTCCGCAAATACTTATCATACAAACATGAAACATATGTCTAAAGAAATCTTCAAACGTCTACTTTTAAATGAAACAATTAAAATTTAAAACAAATATTCTCCAGCAATGTAATCTGTTTGAAACAAAGCGATGTTCAGTTTTTTTCTGGTTCATCTCATTATCTCTAATGTGATTACACCCACCAGCAGAGCGTGCCATTCATACGCTAATGTGCTGAGACGATCAATGCAAATGGTACACACCCCTGACAGTGAGGTTTGATGTAAACAGAATTCTTTCACTTTACTCTACGTTTGTAATGATACACAGGCAAGGAAACTCCTGGATAGTAAGGAATAGTTAAAATTTTCTTCAGAAGAAGAGCGAGTCTCAGATGAACGTTTGTATTTTGAAGAGAGACTTGATCCAGTTGAGGATACAATTTCGGATGAGTAAGTCATTTAGTTTTTATTTGTTGACATGCTATTTTATATAAACATGTACATATTTTACTAGTGGGACTATTTCCAGAATTGCCAGCCAGGACTCAAGAGTATTGAAATTTGAAATATGTCCTAATAAGCAAGTTTTAGGTACATTTAAAAGCTGATCGGCTAAAGCAGGCATTTAAATGGTATGCTGTATGATATAAATATGATATAAAATTATATGAATGTTTCGAACATGTTTTATCTAGTGTTTTTGCTGCCTCATTATCATCAATGTTTGTGCTTGCAAATATGGGTTCAGGTGTAAATTAGTAAAATGCACTTTAAATATGCCCATATTAGAAAATCAGCATCTTATAATGATTTCTGAAGGATCATGTGACACTGAAGACTGCAGTAATGATGCTGAAAATTCAGCTTTGATCACAAATAGCATTTTACAATATATTCAAATAGAAAACTGTTCTTTTAAATTGTAAAATTAGTTCACACAATGTTTTTACTGTATTTTGGATCAAATAAATGCAGTCTTGGTGAGCAGAAAATACTTCTAAAAGTAGTGTAGGTATAAAATTAAGTAAAGTCTTTATGTAAAGAAAATGTGTAGTCAGATTACTTCTTTTAACTTAAAACTTGATTTTTATCATTAAGTGTCCTCATATTCATTCTCTTTCTGTCACATTCCTCATTGATAGTCCCAGGGGAGGGGTCTTTTGTGTACTCGGGTGTAAATTACCTTAATATTCATGATAGTTCACGCCTCCTCGCATATGGCCTTTCAACACTAAAATTGTTTATTGTTTATTGTTTTGTATGAATGAGTGATCAGGATGGTTTTCACATCATTTTGTAGCAAAAACTCTAGGCTACAAGATCCAGTTCTCAAAAGTTTTGTGAACAAATGTTTAGTATGTGTTATATAACCTTATTTCAATTACTTAAAAATGTTGTTTTTTAAAAAACACCCATAAACGTTATTTTCTCAAAAATACAAACATGTACACACATGTTGCTCACATATTATTGTAGCCCAGTTTGTGCTGAATACAGTGTTTTCAGGCTTTAGCATTAATGTGTTTTTAAGCAACTGAAAAAAGCACAAATGTCAAGGCATGTCAAAACTTCTCCAAGGCCCAAAACACCCCAGAGGGTTAATTGGGACACCATGTAATTCATTTGATTAAACATTTTAATCAATTGACAGCCCTAGTTTATATCCATGCAATGCAAGTCAATAGGGTCCAACTCTTTTATTCTCTAAAAAGACATAAGAATGAGTCAATGATGAGAGAATTATAATTTTTGTGTGGAGTATTCCTATAAATTATCACCAGATTTTTAAATTGACATTGTCTGCTAAATCCACAAGCAAAGGATAAATATAAACCTAAGCACGTTGTTATATTTTTTTTTATTTGAAAATAAAATTTCTGGCTGTTGAAAAAAGTGCATTCCAGTTCAAACCAATGAGCATAGAATCAAAAGATTTTTGCCTGTTCATATTCTCAAATATGTAAATGAGAAATGAAGCACTTCAGTATACATTTCTGTTACTGGTGGTACTATGTATGGTTGTAATATTCTCAGATTCTCTTATCACCTGTATTTAAATCGATTGCGAGTTGAGTCTCCTGTGCACTTGCGAGAGGAACGCTGTTTACGTGGTGCACAGAGTTGCTGCCTATATAGAGCATTCCACATCAGTCACTTCTTAGGCTCCATTTCAGCTAGGATGCTGCCATAGAAGACAGCTGCCTATGTAGGCAGTCGGCAGCTAAATAGGTTTCGGAACAGACCTATTGTCTCCTTATAGGCTTATAAACATGTAAACAATATTCAGTTACATCAGGGAGTGACTCAGCGCTGAGTAAGTAGGATATCAGTTCTGTCTAATGAGAGAGTGTAAAAGAGAGAGAGGGTGGGGGGGATTTTATGTGGGAGTGAGAGAGAGATCGAAAAGTCCAGGGTTGGTATGAAGGGTTAGACAGAAAGTTAGCAGTTCCCTGTCTGTCGGGTCTAGGAGGGTCACTGCATCCATTACTCTGTGTGAGGGTTTTTGTGTGTGGACATATCGTGCTGTGAGGCCTGTCTTTAGGTATGTTTTGTTCAGGGATTTTGGGTAAACATCTCAGTGCACAAGAGTGGTCAGTCAAAGAGCCATCACGCGTTGTTGAATCAGTGTAAACACATGCAGCTGTAATGGATTGTGTGTGTGTGTGTGTGTGTGTGTGTGTGAGGGAGAGAGAGATATACTTGTAGAGAGTAACAGTTATTCAGTAGAACAAGAAGAACTGTGTGTATTTGTTTATTTTTATTTATACATTTTCTTGGCTGTGAAATTCATTGATCGTTCTAGATTGCCATGGCAAATTATATTTTGTAGAGAGAGAGTCAGAATGGGAAAATGTGTTGGAAAAGTTATCTAGGGTAAAAGTGTTTTATACTGATATTTTTAAGATTTGAATATGTGTGTGTGTGTGTATATGTATATATATATATATATATATATATATATATATATATATATATATATATATATATACAAGCATGCGATCATGGAAAATGCATTTTGAAAGAAGTTGAACAAGGATTAGTCTGATTCTGTCTTTTATTTAGCACAGATATTCGGTGTGAATACAGACTGTAAATTACATCAAGCAGTTGTATTTTCCTTAGTCTTTTGGCAGTCTTTATGGTTTGGTTTTCATTAGGGTGATTCTCACAAACTCTGTCAAGAAATTGACCTGCTACTTTTTACTCCAAAATCAAATAAGAAGTTATATTTTGGATATGGAAAGCATTTACATTGTGACATTATTTTCATGAGCTCCGCACATTTTACCCCTATCATTACCGCAATGCGAACAAAGGTGGTCATCGTGATTTTCTCATTACCACAATGTGTAAAAAAAATTCTTGACCAACACAAAATAAGTATAGTTTTAAAGCTTAGAAGCTGTACTTTACAATGCATGCAGGCATTGTGACAAAAACTGAACAAGTGCTTTAAAATTGGCAGACAAATCTGAAGTGCTCCATTTGTATAATTTATTTATTATGTTTTGCAGTGCACATAATGTTGTAATCGGTAAAACATCAAACTGATCAAAAAGCCATGCGTTATATGTCGTTGGAAAGCTCTCAAAGTGTAGCATACAAAAATATAGCGAGTAATAGCTGAATACGTCTTTGACATACATGTTACTTGTAAACAAGTGTTGCTTTTATGCCATGTTTTCACAAAATATCCCAAACCCTTATTTAATTTAGAGGAGGCAATAATCTTTGTAACAAGCATAATTGGATGCATAGATCATTAGATAACACAGAAAAAGCACAATGTCCACACAGCATGTAAAGTGCTCTTTGGCTAAAAACTATAGTGTACGAAATGCGACAAATGTGGTTAATGGTAATACAATAATTGATAATGGTAAATAATTTAATGATTATCAAATAATCAAATGCTTAACAATTACCTCTGTTAATCATCAAATAATGATTATCAGTTATCTAAAGTATAAACATTACCCTCAAGTTTTTCCCTTTAGATAATCATTCACTCACGTTTAACCATCAAGCCATTGTCCCGTCTCTATTTTAATCAACCACTGAATTATCTCTCGTTGTATTATCACCTTGTGGCTATACAAATTAGATGGTCATACTTCAGTGTGGCATATTCAATTTCATTTGGTTTGTGGGCTGTTGCATGCTACAATAAAAATGACTGTGAATGTAAGCAAACACTAAACAAACAACCGAGAATAATACATTCATGCATTTTTACACACTTCGAGGAGTTCGTTCAAATTCATTTTCTGCTTCTCGCCGCAGCTACACCATTTAGCTGGAAGCCATGTCCTTTTTCCAAGCACACTGAATTGAAATACTTTGGAGGGATTCATGCTCTCACATGTTTTCTAGACTTATAAGACCTGGGGGTATTCCAGAAAGCAGGTTAAATTACTTACCTGGGTAAATTTATTCAGAGTAAGTGGATAATCAAAATTTTCGGTTCCAAAAACTGATGTAAAGGCCTCCACAATCTTCACTGTAAAGAAAGGACTATGTATTTTATATATATATATATATATATATATATATAGCCTTTCTAATTAATAATTTTATTTCATGATATTCATTTAATGAACATATAAATATCAAAGAATAAAATTATTATAGCACCCAGATTATTTTTACAGCTCCTTCAGTCAATGAATATTCATGTTATTTATAACATTACATTACAGAGTATCAATATGCAGGTAATGTCTGCCAATTTCAAGCTTAAGCAATTAATCACTCATTCTTCTTCCTCAATAACTAGATAATATGTGATCATTTCACAGACCACAGATATAACATAGAGGTTAGAGATTTGATTCCTTATCACATTAATGTACTGTACGTATAAATGCACACATTTCCAGACTTGTTCATTGTACTCCATTTATTATCTGAAAATATAAATGAGACATGCTGTCATTTAGAGTAACCTATAGTGGCCTCCTTTAGCTGGTGGCCAAGTGATTCAATGAAAAGATGCATCTTTCTGATGCTCAGCCTCCTCTTCTCCATTAGAAGCTGTATATGGTCCTCTAAATTACATGATTACTATGCCTTTCAATATGGAACTTTTATGGTTCCCTTTACAACTAGGAAGTGATGAGTTACTTTTCTCTAATATTGAGATCATGAACATCTAAGATGTACAATCAGACACATGATCTTCATTTAAAACAACATAATTTAATTCAGTACCAAGTTGTTGAAGGTAGATGGGCCTCTACATGAGAATGCACCGCCATTGCATTTTAGGGGACAAGACAAAAAACAAGTTTTATTGCCACACCAAATAAGAAAAGGACATAATGGTCACATAATTCTGTGGGCCTCCCATCATTCTCCACCTCTGTTACAGCAGATTTCATCTTATGAATAATCATGTGTGTACTACTGATAATCATTACATTCAATCAATTAAAAATTATGACAAGTGTGGGAGATCCTACAATTGAAAAAGGGTCCATTAATACAATGACATCATCAGCAACTGTGGGAAATTAAAGGTATAATTATAACGGTCGACATGAATGTAGGTGAGAGAGGTCTAATATTAATGTTTAATTAATGTCCGGTAAATCTTCATAGTTAATATATAATTAATGCAATGATTCCGTATATTTTCTGTCAAAGAAACTCTCAGTCCTAAACGATGCAGCTTCTATCGCTATTAAAATTGAAGATGAAGTAATGCTCGTTTGCAGTCATTAAAACTTCATATTTTACATCACTGAAATATGGTGCGCCTTTCTTCTTGGTGTCTGTTTCCTTGGTAACTTGAGAATTCTTCGATCCGCTGAGAATGCCTTTCTGAGTTCACCGTGAATGTGCACTAACACTGAGTTTCAAACTCACGGATGAGTGAACTAACCCCGCGCAGGTGTTCTGGAACCAACATACCACAAGTAAGCAAGAGTTCAGGGTTTATGTCACCATAAGTTAACCTTGCTTTCTGGAATACTCCTCAGGCTTGTGTTGTCAAATGTACCAGTACTTAGCTACCAAGTCAATACTAAAATAAAAAAGATACCAGTGATTATACAGTACTGGTAGTACTAAGCACTGACTTGATTCGGTACCCGCACACTGTTTTAATAACACAAGACTGCTTTCAAATGCTCACACACTTATTTGAGCATGTGCTCTGTTACTCCTTTTACACTTAAATGCACAACTAATCAAATTAAAATCTTTATATGTCCTAGTGTGATTATTAAACCACAAAATGCTGAATGAACCACAAAAATGTTAGTCTGTTTGAGCTGCATGAGCTTTAAATAACTGTGTGAAGTAAGACCACTCATACACTGGAAACTCCACAGACTATGAGAATCATTCACGTTGTATGAGAGATGACAGAGCAGAGCACTAATCCACTCTGAAGCATTATTTTTATTCAATTTATCTAAATAAATCACAGCATTTGCACAATGCTAGAACTACCACGGCGGTCATTTGGACCGTTTTGAAATTTTGCAATGTAATAACTTTGTTGAAATAAAACCCATATAACCATAGGACCATGACTTTTCATAAATGTGTGTATATTTTATTCTAACATTGTTATTTTATTAAAATTTCAAAACAAAAAACAAGTTCTGAGTATTTCTACCTTGAATGGCCATAACGGTCATTTTGAACGCAAGCATTTCAGCATTTGCTACATAAAGGAACAAAGGGCGCTGTTCACCACTGAGGTGCTGAGAAGTGATAATGCAACGCTCACAGTCTATCAGTGCAAAAGAAGGAAAGCACACTCCACACTGCTGTTGCCATCACAAGTGGCCAAAAGGCTAAACCAGAGATAGTCACATACTACAACAGAATCAAGTTTGGAGTAGATGTGCTAGATCAAATGGCGAGGAAATACTCTGTGACATCACCCACACGTAGATGGCCAGTGGCTGTGTTTTATAATATCCTTGACCTGGCTGTAATAAATGCTTCCATCCTGTTCAAGAAATGCACAAATGAGAGAATATCACGGAGGAACTTCATAATGCGACTGGCAAATTAACTTTGCTATGGCCATATGAGAGCAAAAGCATACAGCTGATGGTGCGAGGACCCAGGCAGCAGCAGCATAATGATTTTACAGCATAATATTTTCATTTTAGTTTTACAGGATGATGTTTTTGCTCACTGTAAAACAAATATTGCTTTCTAAATCAGTTCTATTTCCCACAGTTTAACAAATGTTCATATTCTTTATTAACTGTTTTGGCCATTTTGGGTTAGGCCTATATGTGTTTCATACATGTCTAAGGTTTTTACTATGCATTGAAATACACATTGGTGATGTTTTTATAAGCTATTGTATACTAAGATTTATTTTTATTTTACAAAGAAACTAATAGAATATAAATAATCAAATTTGTATCTGTAATTAGCTACAATAGCAGGTTCTGTGGTTGTCGATGAACTAATACATTTTCACATTCATTAGAATTTAAATTACGTGTCCTGATGTTTATTATTAATATAACAGATTAATTTATTCATGGATTTTGATTCCAGTGGTGACTGCATAGGATTGTTTCCGATTCGTGTTGTCCAAACATTTCCAGTAACTCCAGAGTGTTGTAAAGTCCAAAAGTCAATATGTTTTGAAAAAAGATAGATATAATAATTTGTATAGTCTAGCACAATTATATATTACAAAAAAGATTGTATTATGTAGGCCTATCTGTGTTTGCTTGGCGCTCCGTGCTCCATTTAATCCATATTATTCTATTTTATTAAAATTGAGGATTTTGTTCGAGGATTTTTACATTTTTTTAGGGCCATGACGTCATAAAATATGACGACAGACATTAGAAGCTTCATTCTAAAACCTCAATAGAAGCTTCGAATGTAAATATGACATGAAAAACATAACATTTGGTACAGTCTAGTATGAACGGTCAGAATGACCGCTATGGCCATTCTAGTAGATATCAAATTCTGGTAGTTCTAGTGTTAAACGATCACACTGGACCATGTAGCGAACTGTTTATCCGGAGAAGTTAAACTTTTGTCAAAAATACATGTCAAAATAAAAGTACGCAAAAAAAAAAAAAAGCTAAATGCCTGAAATTGAATAAATGACAACAGAAATATATTATAATCTTAAATGTAATCCTCACTCTAGAAATAATAACAATAATTATTATTGTTATAATAATAAATAATGAATAATGATTGTAACAATAATAAAAATTAAGTAATATATCACAAGCAAGAGTGCTTTTGTACTGTTTTTTTTTTTTTTTTTAATTCAGTGGTATGTTGATTAGTAACTGTCCTATTTTTTACTTGTTTCAGGTTTTTCAAAAATGTAAAAATTTTTTGATTAGACACCATTTTGATAATGAAATTAAGTTAAACTTTAAAACATGGAATTCTGGAAAAACAATAAAAAAAAAGTAGGAAATTGATTTCATCAGGGAAGTGTTAAACACGTAAACATGCATAACTTTAAATTTATTATTTACATTGAAATGTAACTTTAGGCTAAAGGAGCGTGTTCAGTAGCACATTATCATATTAGCAAATTTTTTCTGTGGTATCGGAATTGGTATCGAGAACCGTGAAATTTCACTGGTATCAGTACCGACTACTACTGACATTTTTGTACCTTGACAACAAATGTAATCAAGCGTTCTTCTTATTCATAGCAACCAATGAAATTGAATGTGCCACACTGAAGTACGCCCATCTAATTTGTATAGCCACAAGGTGATAATACAACGAGTAATAATTCAGTGGTTGATTAAACTAGAACAATTTCTTTGGCTACGAGTCTCAGAATTTAGCATAATCTATATCACAAAAATAAAATGAAAAGTTTTCAAATTTTTCTCAATGTTTTGATTTTGTCTTTGCAAACTTTTATTTAATATTTTATATATAGATCATAAGAGGGTTTATGAGAGTCACCCATAACAGTGCAGGATTTATTTTTTCTGCGAGCACACATGAGCGTGCTTGAGGATTTATGTTGTAAGCATTGTAGTTCAAGTAGAGGTGATGTCAGACTGTGTATGCCTCAATAGACTTGACTCTCTCTTGGCCTTTCCTCTCTTTCTCCTCACCCTTGTCCTCTCTCATATTTACTGGTGCATCCTTTCTATCTTTGCTTCCTCTTCTCCTGTTCTTCATTCTCAGTCCATTGCCTCTCTCTTTCCTCTTACTATTTCCTGATTGAATGACCATGTACTCTTTGTTGTTTTTCCCCCCTCTGCTTATCCCATAATGCCCATTGAAAAGGGGTGGAGCATCTTTTACAGTACTTCCGTGACACAGCGTGGTACAGTAACAGCTACTTAGAGCTTCACCCTTTGCATGGTCATGTCATGTGTGTGACCAATGCATGTTTTCTTTGATGCATCTCTGCATGTCAGGAATGAGAGTCTGATTTTTGTTTTAAAGACCCCATGAAATCAGAATTGGATTTTGTGGCCTTCTGTCCATGTGTGTTATCTTTAAGGCTGTCTATATGCCTAAATGTTGACAAAATGTACTTTTAGCAAGATATGCACATTTGAACATTTGCAGTCTTTTCTAGGAAAATGGATAAAAAATGTTGATGACTCATCATGCACATAGATTTTTGTCCAATCAAATGTTCTCTAGAATGAGAACATCCCTCCATCAAATACTGAGCTCATGGCTGTGATGTAACTTAAGCTTATTGGCTATTTTAAAAAGTGGATGAGCCCTTCTATATGTCCTGCCCAAATGTCCTGTTTCAACAGAAAATGAGTCAACACAGGAAAGAAAACTGTGCTCAGCAAGTCACTTTGCGGGGTCTTTAAAGCATTGATTCAGTTCTCTCACACGCACAAACAAAAAAATAAATAAACACTGCTGGCATGTCTTTTTTTCTCTATGTGCCAATTTTATACCCAAACCACCTGTTTTGCATCCAATTGTTTCTTATGCTGTGGGTATGTTACATCTGTCTTTGCTGATTCTGATGGAGCTTCAGTTTACTGGTGCGTTCAGGGAGAATCCCTACTTCTCTCAGCCCTCTCCCAGAGACTTTATACAAACAATCATCAGTCTCCATATTTGGACCGGGGTTCAAACATTAAACACACACATACTGTACATACACTGATCAGCCACAACATTAAAATCACTGACAGGTGAAGTGAATATCATTTATTATCTCGTTACAATTGCTCCTGTCAAGGGGTGGGATATATTAGGCAGCAGGTGAACAGTCAGTTCTTGAATTTCATGTGTTGGAAGCAGGAAAAATGGGCAACCGTAAGGATCTGAGCGACTTTGACACAGGCCAAATTGTGATGGCTAGACGACTGGGTCAGAGCATCTCCAAAACAGCAGGTCTTTTTGGGTGTTCTTGGTATGCAGTGATTAGTACCTACCAAAATTGGTCCAAAGAATAATAACCGGTGAACCGGCGACAGGGCCATGGGCGCTCAAGGCTTATTGATGCGTGTGGGGAGTGAAGGCTAGCCTGCCTGGTCCGATCCCACAGAAGAGCTATTGTAGCACAAATTCCTGAAAAACTTAATGCTGGCCATGATAAAAAGGTGTCAGAACACACAGTGCATCACAGCTTGCTGCATATGGGGCTGCGTAACCGCAGACTGATCAGAGTGCCCATGCTGACCCCTGTCCACTGCCGAAAGCGCTTACAATGGGCACATGAGCGTCAGAACTGGACAATGGAGCAATGGAGGAAGGTGGCTTTTAGATCATGTAGATGGCTGGATGTGTGTGTGTGTGTGTCATTTGCCTGGGGAAGAGATGGCTGCAGGATGCACTATGGGAAGAAGGCAGGCCGGTAGAGGCAGTGTGATGCTCTAGGCAATGTTCTACTGGGAAACCTTGGGTCCTGGCAATAATGTGGATGTTACGTCGACACGTACCACATACCTAAAGATTGTTGAATACCTCGTACGCCCCTTCATGGCAATGGTATTTCCTGAGGGCAGTGGCCTCTTTCAGCAGGATAATGCGCCATGCCACACTGCAAAAATTGTTCAGGAATGGTTTGAGGAACATGACAAAGATTTCAATGTTTTGACTGGCCTCCAAATTCCCCGCATCTCAATCTGCATGACCAACAATTCAGATCCGTGGAGGCCACACCTCGCAATTTACAGGATTAAATTATCTGCTGCTAATGTCTTTGTGCCAGATACCACAGGACACCTTCAGAGGTCATGTGGAGTCCATGCCCCTACAGGTCAGTGCTGTTTTGGCGGCACGAGAGGGACCTACACGAAATTAGGCAGGTGGTTTTATCGTGGCTGATCATGTATAAGCAGGAAATTAGCGACAGTGCAAATGTCCTTGGTCCTGTGACAAGACACAGGGAGATGCTGAAGAGTGTTAAAGCTTTAGAAGACAATTAAAATGAAATGATCCATTAACTCCACAGGGATTTATATAATATTACCTCTTCTACAAACCAAGGATATTAAAAAATCCTTTATTATTTAAATGGCCTCATTTAATCATGCAAACCTAAAAGAATGACAATTGACTGAATTAGATTATTTATTTCAACTTTTTCTTTGGTAATATTTAGCAAAATTGTTATGAAGATTATCTTGCCCATTCTCTCCACTGCTTTTGGCATTTTACTAGCTAAAAATCTCTTTTTTAATAGAGTCATAATAGCTAAATGAAAGTGTAATCTGTAGTCCTCACTGCATTGGCAATATTTTATTAATATCCATCAGATATTTATAATGAAACCTCTAAATTGTAACCTCTGGCAAAAGTTTTGACTCAAACCTCAAATACAGAGCAGCAGCCAACAGCACACTGTTTGTTTTGCTCATGAAAGTTTACTTTACATTGCTTTCTTTTCTGTTTTATTTTTTTCTTCTTCTTCTTTTTTGTTGTTGTTGTTATTGTTTGTAAATGGTGCTGGATTTGGAGGTGTGATGAGTTCTCAATTGAAGCAAAAAGCTGATTGGATGAGCCACATTTGACTTCAGGATAGCCTACATACATACATCTGTATTTGGACATCAAACAAATTCTGTATTAATTCTGTAAAAGCAAATTGCCATGTTGGTTTGCAACTCTAAAAACCCTACAGGTAGAATAATGAGCTGCATTATTCTCCAGATTAATTGTTTATTGTACTTAAAAAATTTATAGAACATTGGTGTATTTAATCATAATGCTATTTTGTAAAAGCAGTAAGCCACTTAAGGCCGTATTATTAATGTGATTTTACCAATTATGAGGGGATTTAAGGCACCCCACTTTGTTGTCCCTAAGAGCACCAATTAACTCAAAAATCTGTGTTATTTGGTTTAGCAGGAGCAGTTCTCTTTCTCACACAGGTGGCACTCGTCCCATCTGATCCCACTTTAAGGAATATTCCGGGTTCAATACAAGTTAACCTCAATCGACAGCCTTTGTGGCATATTGTTGATTAACAAAAAAAATACTTGGACTCATTCATCCCTTTCTTTAAGAAAAGCAAAAATCTTAAAAGGTTACAGTGAGGCAATTACAATGGAAGTGAATGGGGCCAATTTTTGGAGCATTTAAAGGTGGAAATATGAAGCTTATACATTTATAGAAGCACTTAAATCAGTTCTTATTGTAAACTCATGTATTATTTAAGCTGTAATATATAATATAATATTGTATTAAAATGTATTATCTAATCTTTTTTTTCAGTAATTTTATGGTTTGTTGACATTACGTATTCATGGTAATAGAGGTGTAAAAATAGCTATAACTTTACACAGAAAAGGTTGGTAAAGGATTTGATCACTTAAGTCATGTTAACATGCATATTGTTTATGTCTTGCGGCTATACTTTTGAAATGTTTAGAATTTTAAAAGTCTACGGATTGGCCCCATTCACGTCCATTGTAAGTGTCTCACTGGAACCCATATTTGTGCTTTTTCTAAAGAATAGTAGAGGGAAGTCACACATAGTTTTTGTGGTAATTAGTATGCCACAAATGCTGTCAATTGAGCTTAACTTGATTTGAACTGTGAATATTCCTTTAAGCCCAGTTTCAACTGCGTCAGTGCCTAATGCATTATATTATTAACAAGAATGACGATCTATGAATATATGGATTAATCTCACTCAGAATGCCTTGTAGACGTTTTCTACACATAATTAATTTTTTGATTGATATCCATATGCAGTATTTGGTTACAGACAAATCGTTTAAACAGTGAAATCGCTCAACTTCTCCATTTTGCCTGCACACGACTCCAGTATCTCACAGGAGACAGATGCCGTGAGCTCCACCAACCCCACTCCCATTGGTTGCTGCTGAATGTCGCTTCTCATTTGCATGAAGTTAAACTTTTCTCAACTTTGTGTCATCGCTGGACACTCCCACATCTGGTTGCCAACTTGTCACTTGTGTCGCTGGAAGTTGCCAGCTCTCATTGAAAATTCATGAGTTCAGTTCCTTGTGGTGTGAATGGGGCTTTTAAGCCCTCACAGGGTTTAAAAGGTCATTGTCTTTGGGACTCTCATGTTCTCACTAAGAGAGTGAAAGAGACAGAGATAAATGCATTATGAATGTTAAGGCACCCCCAGAGACTTCATGATGTCATGCAGAGGAAGTTGCTGTCTGCACTCTCACAAAACTACAATCACCTACAACCCACCTTCAACTCATAAATGCAACCTGTACCGGCACACACACAGCTGCAGAACCAACTCCCTATAGCCCCTTACACACATGCAACCAGGTAAATGACAGGAAAATCACTGGGTTGCCTTTACTGGTAAATGCGCTGCTTCTCATTAAGGCAACATGCCAGAGCAAAATTGACCAGCAATTTCAATAGGCTTGTTCACACATGAACATTTCTGGAAAAGGCTGTAAAGCTGAAATGGTTACTGACTCTTTCTACCTGTATTACACTCTTTGTTTAGAATAATGTGCCATTAGTGATGAAGCACCATATTAAAAAAAATTTTTGGTTGGTATTTTGCCCGCATTCGTTCTCTAGCAGTGATTCAAAATGTCATTCCTTCCTCTCTCTCTTATCCTGACACATTCTCTCAGCCCTGCAGTTTGCTGCCTGTTCGGCTGTGACTGGACATGATATAAAACTGTTTTGTGATGGTATCTGGAGGTAATATACACATTACAAATGTTCTCTGACTGAATAAAAATGCTAGGTGCTGAATGAAACTACAGGTTGCCAGTAGGGGGTGCTGTGGTTTCAGTACAGCTCCAGGCTCCTTCAGCATAAACGCCCCATGAAAGAGAGAGAGCACATCTCTTATCCTGTCTGTCACGGTGCTCAGTTGTGTTTTGTGCAGAGTGTGCGGTTTTCACTGAAATTCAGTAGTAGACATGTTCATCTGCCCAGCACCTGTTAAGTTATTACATAGTCTGTCAAACTTGACCACCAATAGCAGAACAGACTCACTGATATCATCACATCCTGATTGTCTGGTTAGTCAAGCCACAGTGCTGTGATACCACCTTGATTATGGTAATGAACAATGTTGTCTTTTATCTTCTACAGCCTCAAATACTTCAGCCCATCAGCCACATCCCCAACGAGCCCCTCATCCAGGGAAGACTAGTAAGAACAGTCCCCACCGGGGGCCCCAGTGATGCCTGCACTGTAGTACAGAGGTCGCATCTGTCCTGTCCTTCTGCCCCCTGTACTGGTATAGTACCTTCTCCTGCTCTGAAAACTACTAGAGGCCCTCATATGGATTCAAGATCTCTGCCTGATCCAGAAGAGTTGAGCCAGTTGCTTAGCACCCACCTTCACATCCAAGACAACCACAAGAGCAACTCACATGGCACTGGAGAACAGATTATGAGACCAACCCAAGACAACCTCCATAACAAATTGCAAACCCCTCACCCCCTGTCCTTCTTCAGCCCTCGTGTCCTGCAGCCTCCCCATCTACACGAACGAATTACTCTCCCTGCTCTGCCTCTAGTTGGTGGTAGAGGGGTGAACACAAAGCCTGGTCCCACTTTGAACCACAAGGTCAAGCTGCTTCCTCCTCCAACCAGAGGTTTACCATGCTTCAGTGCCAGGAACCACGTCAGTTCACGGGGATTCATGTCCCAGCCCTGGCCTCCATTGGTCAGGAGAGATTCTGACCCCATTGAAGGGGTGGTTGACCCAGGACTCTTGCTTGAACACAGGGCTTCGGTACCGCTCAGTGTCTCCACAAGACTTGCAAAGCCAAAGATCAACTGAGCTTAAGCTGCAGCCATAGAGACCGATTAGACTACCTCCCTGAATGCATGCAGACACACAACTTGCACTTAAGTGTTTTTTTTAGAGGCTAAAATCACAGGACAAAGTTTTTAAGCTTAACAAAGCAGCTAAGCTATTGCTTCTAACTATGCAACAAAACAGCTGTGTGTCACAATCAGTGCTTCTGTCCAACAAAACTGCTCTTTCACTTATAGGTCATCTTATTTCATTGCATAACCACTGAGAATCCTTTGCCACTCACAATAGCATATGATACAAAGGCCTGCAATGCTCAAAAGAGAAAACACAGTAAAGGAGAGAAGAATTATTTAAAATTAGCAATGGAAAACAGAAGATAAGTCTAGATTTTTACATGATATACATCAAGGTCACAATTGACGTGAGAGAAGTGTCATAGATTGCCCGTGGAGCTCATTTTAGGCTCTCAGCGTCTTGATATTTCCCCATGTGACATGCCCTCTGAACACCTGCAGAGATTCGGCTCTCACATTATGTGGTTTTATGACATTTACATCACCAATCTTCTGGGATTCGACTGAGAAAACACAAATTATTGTCTACGCATCCTAGAACTCCTAGAAAGATTGGAAGTGTTATATCGCATGGCCCAATGTATTTTTAGTTATTGAATTGATCTGTTTGTCATGTACTACTTGTGTCATTCCATATCCTTGTCTGAATTCTCCACATAAACTCATAGAAAAAGTCCATGAGGCAAAATTGTTTAACTTTTTCCTCCAGGGTTCATCATTCTTCTTCTAACGTCTTGCATTTCCATTCAACATAGTCTCTTTGGCCTTTAGACCCATGGATTTGGCAGGAGGGTGCACAAACTGTCAGTGCTTCCTTGATTTTCACCTTTGGCATAAGTTGTGATCAGCAGATTTTCATTTTAATTAGGATCATGCCACCTATATTAATAAGGTTCTTTTTCTTGATAATGGATAATGGCATGCTTGAAGCGGAAACTTTCCTCTCCAGAAGTGGCATAATTATTATTATGCTTTTTAATTATTTATACATTATAAAGATGTTTACAGTTAAAATGCCTTTGTTAAACTACTCACTGCTGCAGGATGGATCTAAAGAGCTTTTCTTGCCTTCTCTTTGGTGTAGACTAATATATGAAATAATTTTACAATTTTCAGTTCAACCACAGATGTCAAACTGTAGGCATTTATTCTGGCTCCGCAAGCAGTGATGACTTTAAAAAAAATAGCAAGGATTCAATACCTGGTATTGTATTTATTGATGTTGATGGTAATATGTTAAGTGATTATTTTAGGGTTTTGCTGTGTAATGTTGAGACTAATTAGAAAGTTTGACCTGTGCCAAGTTTTAATTAGTTCAATTATTTCTCAGGTGACCACAATAGGTGTTTTTTTCCCCCCTACCTTCATGATGGGGAGGTCAGATTGCAGCTTCAAAACTCCCACAGAACACTGCTTGTGTCGTTGTTTTCTGTTGATCTGAGATTAAGGTTGTTGGTCTTATCTTGTTTTCTTCAGAGAAAGGCTTTACATTCTCAAGATTTCATAAATGTTTTAGAAGGTTCATACTCCTATCCCAGATGATCTTGAGTTTGAGGTTTTGAGCGTGTGGCATACATTTATACTTAATATAGTTTGTTTTGAAAACATGCACAATGTAAAACACAAAAATAATACACAAAGATTCACTGCATGGACATCTGTACTTATCCGTTCTGTGATTTTGTGAACAAGAACCCACTGTGTGTGTGTGTGTGTGTGTGTGTGTGTGTGTGTGTGTGTGTGTGTGTGTGTGTGTGTGCGCAATATATGTACTATGGTTAATAGTATGTATATTGATATATGGGTAAAACTTACAATAAGGTTCCTTTCATTAGTTAATGCATTAGGTATATTGAACTAACAATGAACAAAATAGTTTTTTCCAGAATTAACTTTTTTAATGATAGTTCATAAAAATCAATTTATTCGTTGTTAGTTCATGTTCGCTCATAGTGCATTAACTGATGTACAATATTTGATTTAAAAAAAAAATATTACTATGTTGAAATTAACAACAAGATACTGAGAACAATTAATAACATTTAACCAAGATTAATAAATGCTATAGAGGTATTGTTCATTGTTAGTTCGTGTTCATACATAATACTGTAAAGTTACTAAATTGGATTTTTTTTTACTAAAGATAAAAAATGGAACCTTATTATAAAGTGTTACCAATGCTATAACTGTGACATACAGTTTTCCCAGAATATAAGGTGTCATACCTCATGGACATTTAATCTAAATCAAAATTGATTTACTGCCATTTTCCCTCCATTTAATGGGCTGTGGGTGCTAAAACAGTCCCTCTCATGGGCCACATCAAGACACACCCAAAACAGAGATGGTCAACCATGTCTAAAACCACCTAAGGAAAATCAATGAAACGGGGATATGTGTGTGTGTGTGTGTGTGTTTCTCTGTCACCCAACTGTGTGGTACTTCCAAGCAGCAAATCAATGGAGGATTTGTTTTGTATTGCTTTGGAGACTGTTTGTTTGTATTTCTCTCTCTCTTGGTGTCTGTGCACGTATGCAAGAGGAGAGGGGTCCCGTGTAATGTGGTGTAGTCTTGCTTAATGAAAGTTACAGAAGTGCATTGATTCTATCCGCTGCGGTCAGAGGTGAATTGCTCATCTCAATAAGGTGCCTGTTTACAGCTTGGCTCATCGTGTTTTTCCATTGCTTGCTAACGAGACTCAAATAAAAATCGTTTTAACTGACATACTGTAATTAAATATTGAACTGGAGTTTTAAGAGACATGCCAACCACAATTTTGGGGAACTATGCATAGTTTAATTTCTTAAATGTGTTATAATAGTGTCATAGATATGTTATAGATGCTTTATAAATGTTAGGCTTCTACATCCTTTTCTGTTTTCACAATAAAGACATTTTCATTCAAGTTGAAGTAGAACTGCAAAGGTAACCAAACCATTAAAACAGTATACAAAAATAAATTAACTGGTATTGTGTAAAATGCACCAATGACTTGCTGCCCATGTGTGAATACCTTCCTGTAGGGTTCTGTTCAGCTAGAAAATTCCCTTAGAGCATGCAACTAAAAAAAAATCGCCCATTTGCCCTCCATATAGTTCATGTCATGCCATGTTTTTCACCTGTTGTTACTGAGAGTGTGCAGTATTGTTAAATAACTAGCATACTCCATTAGCTTCATGAAAACAACAGCTGCCAACCTGTATGTGTGTGTGTGTCTGTGGACAGAAAAGATGTTTACTAACATGAGGACTGAATTCAAGCACTTTAAATTACCTGGTTTAACCTCCAGACAGGAGAAGACTGTGGTCTTTTTGACCTAGATAGATGCTGATTGATGTCTGTTTGATTGTGTTTAAAAGTCCTTTATTTGGCTGTTTGTGTTTTGATGATCTCTCCCTATGTGCCCTCTTCCAGTGGAAGGTTTGAGACTTTAATAAAGTGGAAGAAAAATATTCAAGCTGTTGAAGTGGATTTGTTTTTCCATCGTAGAGTTTGATATACATGTTTCTCAGTTCCTTTCTCTGATTCTGAGACATTCACTAACCAGGATTTTTTTGCAGATCCGTTATTATATTTTAGAGTCAGCATTATTGTTCTGCATGTTCTAATACATCACTATCGGGACTGGTTTATGACTCCTATCCTGTTCATTTACTATAAATGTACACATTGTGCAAGGAATTGCCCAAAATTCTCAGAGTTTGTCCTGAACACTGTGTTAATAACCCTCAGCCTTGCGAATATAAACAAATAAGAGCTGAAAATCAACACATCCAGAAGAAAAGTAAGTTTTTTACATTTATTTTGTTCTACATATATAAAGTGAAATAAGTGTTCCGCCAGCCAGGTTCCTGCTGCAATTTAGAAACTGAGACATGCCTCAGTTAATATTTGTTCCTATAAGAATAGTTCTAAATAGGGACCTTCTGCAATTGTCTAGGCAAGCCAAGTTTATTTGTATGGTAATTCAAAGTGTTTTACTTTGATAAATGATAAATTTATGATAAAGTGTCATCAAAGACACAAGTGGAATTTGTAAGGTTTAATGCACAGATTTTCAGTCCAGCCTGAAATGTGGCTGTTGTCAGAGCAACTCTAAAATCAGAAGTCTGGTTCTATGTGTGGGTGGCATACTAGCTAAACTAGTCTCACTATTTACTCATCCTTGTGTCATAACTTCCTTTATTCTAACACAAACAAACACTGCTCTTTCTATACACTGAAACAAAGCATAAAGTGACCAGAGGCTGTCAAAACAGCTCTATAAAAGCAGTCCTAATGTGTACACTATATTTCAAGCATTCTGGAGCCCTATGACAGCTTTCTATGAGAAACAGACTGAAATTTTAAGTTATTACCTGATCTTTCCCTTCAGCCCTCATTTAATTTGAGAAGACATGTCACAACAGATTTGATGGCACTGGTTCATGTGTTTCTTGTATTCGAACGAGATGCTGGAAATGATCACAAAGTGTTTATTCCTTTAAATAAAAAAAAGCAAGAAATTAGAATAGCAAATTGAGAGTAACAATATCAAAGAGTCTTGCTGTTCTCAGCGAACACTACCATTTAAAATGTTGAAATAAGAAATTAGCTTTTTAAAAGAAACGGATACTTTTTTCACCTATAGTGCATTTCATAGATTACAAAATTTACAATTTGAAATGCCTTTTTCTCTTTCAAATAAATGCTTTTCTTCAAATGTTCTGTTGATGAAGGAATCCTCCACTTGTAGCAGTGACTTCACTGTTGCAGATTAAACTGGTGTTTGGTGTGTACTCTTTAATGAAGCTGCCAGCTGTGGACTCGTGAGATGTGCTTCTTAAACTAGAGACTCTATTGCACTTATCCTCTTGTTGTTGTACAGCAGGTGCTTCCACTTCTCTCTCGGTGGAGTTTGCGGTCTTATAAACAGTAGTGAACATTCAGAGCCTTCATCTCTCAACAGAACAATAAACCATTTAATTTATATACAGGATATACAGGGTTGGGAGGTTTACTTTTGAAATGTATTCCACAAATTACAGAATACATGCTGTAAAATGTAATTTGTAACGTATTCTAGATACTTTGGATTACTTCTTCAGCACTGGTAGATTTTTTCAATTGTTTTGACTGCCAGTAGAGTAAGTCAAAATACGCGTTAAAAATACATGCTTTGAAAAACTTAAATATCTTATGCAGTGTTGTTAATTAATGAAATTGATCTTGTTTTAAAGATTTTTAGATATTTTTACAGGAAAATATATATATAAAAAAATATTATCAAGAATATGTTTTTTTTTTTGCCCTAATATCAAAGGTTTTACAAAAAAAAAAAAAATTATGATTCAACATGAATTTTCTTGATTAAAAAATAGGATCGTGGCTGGTAACATGTGCATGTAAAATGGCTAGAAATAGCATTTTAGCTTAGCATAAAGCTGACAATTTACATAAGGTTTATTTATTTTGCTCCAAACTTCAAACTTTTCTGTCTGCTCATATGAATGTAACACATCATCATAAGAAAGTGTTTCACCTCTGTTCAAATGCACTTTGGATCACATCATTTATATGTATAAATGTTTTCCATCTGAATACTAAATATTAAATTAAACAAATGATAATAAAATGCAAAGTAATCTCTTCAGTAATCAAAATACGTTCTGAATGTAACTGTAGTGTAGTGTAGTGGAATACAGTTACTTATATTTTGTATTTTAGATACGTAATCCTGTTACATGTATTCCGGTAATCCCCAACCCAGAATTATATATATATATATATATATATATATATATATATATATATATATATATATATATATATATATATATATATAAATATATATATATATATATACATACATACACTAGAGGCCAACATTTTGGAATAATTTACAAATTTACTCTGGTGAATAAAAGTACCAATTTCATTCCATAAAAGTGTCAGGACATTAGTAACGTGAGAAATTACAATTACAATTTGAAAAAAGATACTCAGGTGACCTTTCACCCCACTCTTCTTGTTGCACTTGCCGTAGATGTGGCTGTCTTGTCACCTTACAGTCTAGCTGATCCCACAAAATGGGGTTAAGATCCATAACACTCTTTTCTAATTATCTTATGTCCAATGTCTGTTTCTTTGCCCACTCTAACGTTTTCTTTTTGTTTTTCTGCTTCAAAAGTGTCTTTTCTTTGCAGTTCTTCCCATAAGGCCTGCACCCCTGAGTCTTCTCTGTACTGTTGTACATGAATCTTCTGTTGAGTGGGTAGAATTCAATGAAGCTGTCAGCTGAGGACATGTGAGGCATCTATTTCTCACACTAGAGACTCTGATGTACTTATCCTCTTGTTTAGTTGTACATCTGGCCTTCCACATCTCTTTCTGTCCTTGTTAGAGCCAGTTGTCCTTTGTCTGAAGACTGTAGTGTACACCTTTGTATGAAATCTTCAGCTTTTTGGCTATTTCAAGCATTGTGTAGCCTTCATTCCTCTAAACAATGATTGGCTGATGAGTTTATAGTGAAAAGTGTTTCATTTTTTGCCATTTTTGGCCTAATATTGACTTTGCCAAGACTTACCAGTATATTACATACTGTGGCAACTCAAAAACAAGCACAAAGATAATGTTAAGCTTCATTTAACAAACCAAATAGCCTTTAGCATTGTTTGATATAATGGAAAGTGATTTTCTAGTACCAAATTAGCAATTTAGCATGATTACTCAAGGATAAGGTGTTGGAGTGATCACTGCTGGAAATGGGGCCTGTCTAGATTTGATAAAATATTACTTTTTTCAAATAGTGATGGTGCAGTTTTTTTACATCAGTCATGTCCTGACTATACTTTGTGATCAGTTGAATGCCAGATGAATGAAAGTACCAATTTCCTTCTGAAACAGTTTGACTGCCAGTGTGTGTGTGTGTGTGTATGTGTGTGTGTGTATATATATATATATATATATATATATATATATATTGCTGACTATTTCAGAAATGTAAGTGTACTTAATTGTCTAGCAACTGAACAAAGACACTGTATTGCAATTTCCACACTTCATTAAGTATCACAATGGCTTTCAATTGTGCTACTAATAAAATGGTACCAAATGAGCACATCAGAATGATTTATATGGAGACAATATGCTGCCTTATATATTTGCAAAAAAGTAAGTATTACAAAAGACAAAGCTGTGATTAATTGCAAAAAAACAAAACCCAGGAGTTGAGATCCTTTTTTTAATCAGCAACAGACTTTTGGCATCAATTCTTTAGCAACATTTTCTTTTCTTTGAGTTTCACCTTGCAGAAAGACATTTTTTCTTTGCAATTCTCCATTTAATGTATGCAGTACCTCTTTCCTTTTGCACTTTATTTCCATTTGAGCTTCACTATAGTGTATCTCGTTTCGAAGGCTGCGTGCTTGCTAGGATGCAGTATACCGAGCGTTCTCCTTTAAACAAGCCTTGTTTAAATGAGATGGCCTTCATAGGACAAATGGAAACAGAACTTATCATGGTTGCTATGACAGCACACCACTAGTTAACAAGCAAGTGAGAAGGGTAAAAGCCCCTTTGGAAGGGAGTGTATGAGGTCAATTTTTGGAGTTACAGTTGAAGTCAGAAGTTTACATACACCTCAGCCAAATACATTTAAACTCAGTTTTTCCCAGTTCCTTACATTTAATTGTAGAATAAATTCACTGTCTTATGTCAGTTAGGATCAATATTTTAAGAATGTAAAATGTCAGAATAATAGTAGAGATAATTATTTATTTCAACTTTTATTTCTTTCATCACATTCCCAGTGGGCCAGAAGTTTACATACACTTTGTTGTATTTGGTAGCATTGCCTTTAAATTGTTTAACTGGGGTCAAGCATTTTGGGTAGCATACCACAAGCTTCTCACAATAAGTTGCTGGAATTTTGGCCCATTCCTCCAGACAGAACTGTGTAACTGAGTCAGGTTTGTAGGCCTCATTGCTCGCACATGCTTTTTCAGTTCTGAGGACTGAGGTCAGGGCTTTGTGATGGCCACTCCAATACCTTGACTTTTTTGTCCTTAAGCCATTTTACCACAGCTTTATAAGTATGCTTGGGGGTCATTGTCCATTTGGAAGACCCATTTGCAACCGAGCTTTAACTTCCTGGCTGATGTCTTGAGATGTTGCTTCAATGTATCTACATAAATTTCCTTCCTCATTTTGTGAAGTGCACCAGTCCCTCCTGCAGCAAAGCACTCCCACAACATGATGCTGATAAAAACGTATGTTTCAGTGTAAGAAGCTGTTAATTTGTGCAACATAACAGTATTTATGTCTTGTTTTTACATGTTATTAATAAATATTAGAATTAAATGAAATTATGAAATATGAATGAACATTTCCTGAAGAGCATACACCATCAATTTATATTATTTTACATTTGTTAATGTATTTAATAAAACAATTATATTTAGTATTCTTTAGTACTTCTGTGTTTCCAACTCCAATACAGGATACATTTTTAAAAGTGTAACATAAGATCAGTAATTCTTTTCTGCTGTGGTTGTCAGACTTTTTAGTAATATTTCCATGTCGTCAAATGAAAGTGCAATAAAACTTAACAAAATTAGCAACACTGCCTTCTTTTGGCTACATTAAAGTATTAGTGCACTCACAAATTAAAATTCTGTCAATGTTTACTCGCCCTCATGTACGACTTTCTTCCGTGGAACATGAGAACTTGTGAATATTGGCGATGCTGCTTTTCCCATACAATGAAAGTCAATGGTGACTGAGGCTGCCAGTCCCTAACATTCTGCCTAACATCTTTTGGGTTCCACGGAAGAGTGTCATACGTTTTCTTTTTTTTCATAAATCTCTTATTCTGTGTTTTAACAAGGCATTTTAGGTTGGTTTTTACAAAACACAAAAAATTACTCAAAAGCAAGTCTTTTTGCTAAAGTATTTTTTTTTTATTTTTTTATAAATTATTAAAAACTCAGTATCTTGTAAAATATTATAAATTGTTGGGCATGTTACTACAAAAGTCAACAAATTTGTGCACACTTTACACACTGGTATACAGCATGACATCTGGAGCTCTGGCATTTTGTGTTTGGTCATGTCAGTTGTCTGGGACTGATGCCTCTAGTCAGCTCAAAGCACTCTGTTCAAATAACAATAACTAAATTATGCGTAAAGTCCACTCCTTTATTAAAAGGGAAATGTTACACAAAGAAACAAGACTGGCCATGAAGCATTATAATGCTGCATCAGTAGCACAAAAGCCCCACAACTGTTTTCATCATATTGTGATAAGGAGCAGGGAGCACCATTTCTCCAGTATACTCTAAATTCTTTGGTCTTCTTGTACCTCACAGACATATACAGTACTTCCTCAGTAAATAACTGGAATACAAATTGTTTACAGGTTAATATAACATAAGTATTCCTCATGAGTATCATTGGATTGGTCTGCCACAAGAACATACAAAAGTTCTAAATAAAATAATATAATGTTTTAAAATTACACTGCTGTTCCTCTGCATCAATACCTTGTTTTTTTATTAATAACATTTAAAAACAAGACATAAAGATTGTTATTTTGTGTTGTGTAATGTTGCAATTAAATTAACAGCTTCTTACACTGAATCACAAGTTTTTATTAGATAGATAACAGTAAGAACTGTAATCAAGGCTGTGATGACACAAACATGTATTTCCCATTATGTAACTTTTTAAGAACCTAGTTAAGTTAAAAATAGCAGACTTTAACATCAAATGACACAAGCCAGTGATATTAGCTAAAAAGCTACATGAAGCACAAAAGCACTGTAACCAGGACTTTCACACAAAAAAATTAGCTTTTTTTATAAGTGATATTATTCTTTGTTAGAAATGAGAGAAAATGAGACAAACCTTAAATCACAGTGACGTTTTTCTGCTGATCATGTCCACTTGTTTTGAAGTTAGTGGGCATCATGGTGCATGTAAACTGTGCATGCTCCTTGACATCTTGAATAAGCCACACCCCATGTGTTAGACTCGAAACTCTTCCCCATGTCAAAACAGTGCCACATAGTCAAGCGTAAAGGGAAAGAGGAACACCGCACATTACAAGAAGCATCGCAAAGAAAAAATATTTTCTGTAAAGTGAAACTCAAAGAAAAAGGTTTGCAAAAGAACTGATGCTAAAAGTCTGTTGTTGATGAAAAAAAAAATCTCTATTCTTGGGTTTCGTTTACAACATACATTGTTTTATGCCATTAAACACAGCTTTATCTTTTGCAATTCTTTATTTGTTTGCAAATATTTCTTAATATTGTTTTCTTAGTAGACTAGAGTAATGGCTGCTTAAAATTAGGCTTTTCCATCACAGGTGAAAATTGGAGAGAACAAATTGCCTTGCAAAAAAAGAGATTTCAGAAGACCTATTATCAATAATTGTTGCTTTGAATAAAGCTGGAAAGGGTTACAAAGTTATCTTGAAGAGCATATATTCATCTGTTCACAGTTAGACAAATTGTCTATAAATGGAGATGATTTAGTACTGTGGCTTCTCTCTCTAGAAGTGGCCGTCCAGCCATGATGACTCAAAGGGCATACCACAGAATGCTCAATGATGTAAAAAAAAAAAAAGAACCCTAGAGTGACAGCTTAAAGACCTGAAGGAATCATTGGAACTGGGTAAAATCTCTGTTTGAGTCTACTCCTTGGAAAACTTTAAACAGCCATGGTGTCAATGGCAGGACACCATGAAAAAAAGCTGCTGCTTTCCAAAAAATACATTGCTGCATGTCTGAAGTTAGCCAAAGACACCCACTACTGGGATAATGTTTTGTGGACTGATGAAACTATGGTTGAACTTTTTGAAAAGAACACACAGCACTCTGTATGGTGTAAGAAGGGCACCACATACCAACATTAAATCATCATCCCAATGGTGAAGTACGGTGGAGGGAGCGTCATGATTTGGGGCTGCTTCGGGGCCTGGAACACTTGCCATCGTCGATGGAAAATTTTATTCCCCATAATCCTAGTACAGTCAGGGTTGCTGTTCACCAGCTGAAGCTCAGTAGAATTTGGGTGATACAGCAGGGCAATAACCCTAAACATTGAAGTACATGCACTACAGAATGGCTTCAAAAAACAAAATCTAACTCTTGGAGTGAACCAGTCAGAATCCAGACAATAACCCAATAGAAATGTATCAAATGATCTCAAGAGAGCCATTCACACAACACAGGCAACCTAAGAATATGGCTGAGCTGAAGCAGTTTAGTAAGGAATAATTGTCCAAAATTCCTTCTGAACTTTGTGCAGGTCTAATCCACAGCAACCGGGAATGCTTGGTTGCTGCCAGTCAGGAGGTTCGGCCAAGGTTCCACTTACATTTTCCAAAGCACAGTAAATGTTTAATGGGATGTGTTCAGTAAAGACACGAAAGATTATAATTATTTGTGTGTTGTAAGCTCAAGTACATTGTGTTTTCTCAGTACTTGTGACACTGATGAAGATGAGATCACATTTAATGACCTATTAATGCAGAAAACCAGCTAATTCCAAAGGGTTCACATACATTATATACACTCACCAACCACTTTATTAGGTATACCTCTAAACCTGCTTTTTCATGTGATTATCTAATTAGCCAATTGTGTGGCAGCAATGCATAAAATCATGCAGATACAGGACAGGAGCTTCAGTTATTGTTCACCTCATCCATCAGAATGGGGAAAAAAATTTGATCTCAGTGATTTCGACCATGGTATGATTTTTGATCTGCTGATCTCCTGGGATTTTCGTGCACAACAGTCTCTTGAGGTGGATGGGCTACAACAGCAGAAGACCACATCAGGCACTTTATTAGGACCATAATGTGTTTATTATAGAGTACTCAGTGAGTGTGCATATATATATATATATATATATATATATAAAACACAGCAATAATAATTTACAGTTTAACTGATTTTGAATTGTATTTTTAATCAATTAACAGAGTGGTTAGGTGCATCCATCCTCACTCTGGCAGTCGTTGTGTGAAAATGCGTTGAAAGGCAGAGATCTGGCAATGCCAAGGCACTGTCGACGACACATCCTCTCCTCTCGGTGCACTGAAGTGTAGATGCTGTGCTGTCCAATTCCCTGCAGCAGTTCAGGGCTAAATGCAAGTGGTTTTGACATACAGGCTGAATTGGTGTTCCGCAGGGAACTGACTCCTCATGCCCCGTTCTGAAAGTTAGAGACTTTTTATATATTTTTGCTCTTTTTCAATCCCTTATGTGAAGTTTTTTCTTTTGCTCTAAAAGGAAGTTTAGGTGAGGCCTACTCAAGTTAGATTGGGGTGATCGGTCAGCCAGTAGAAATGTGTATATGTGCGTTTGAAGTGTATTTGGCTTTAAAGTCCAGTGTTGGAGGTTTAACTCCAACTAGGACACTAATTGCTATTGTGGCACACAGAGGAATTTAATGTATGACTTATCTGGTGTCTTGCCAACCTAAGTGTTGACCTTTGACCAGATCTTCCCCACCAATTATGTTTTCTAACTGTAATCTAGAGGACAAGATAGTAAATGTGAAGCTTTTCCATGCAGCCAGTGCTGTGTGACACTCTGTAATGGTCTCCGGGTAATTTGGAATGTGTGTGTGAGAGAGAGACAAAAAGAAGGAAGAGAGATTGGAGACTGTGGTGTGAAAAGAATCATTAATTACATAATTGTTTCTATGATTATCCAGACCCCCAGAACGTGTTTGTTTTTCTGCAGTTCATTTGTTTATTTCAGACCAAAACAAAGGCACTGTCAAATTCTTACTCCCCTATAAACTCGACAAAATGGAAGGCTTGGAAAATGGAAGCGAGAAATAAAGAAAAACACTGAGCCATATCTCTCTGTTCACACAACAGCAGAATATGGTTGTCAGTTCTGTTTTAGAGTGCTAAAAACATTATATTCACACCAGAGCAGTCTCATGATGAAAAAGGTCTTCATAACAACTTTTTGCTTGCATCATGAAAACATCTTTTTCAATCCATTTTCACTTAAGTTCCACCACAGGCTCACGTTTCATCGCAATATGTTTAATTATATTCTATTATGGTACTCCTCAGGATGCAGTCTCTCTCCACTGCTCTCTGTACATGAATGACTGAACTGCAAATGACCCCACTGTCAAGCTTCTGAAGTTTCCAGACAACACCATGGTCATCAGCCTCATTCGCGATGGTGACGAGTCTGCATACAGACAGGAGGTTGATCAGCTGGCTGTTTGGTGCGGTCACAACAACCTTGAGCTGAACACGCTCAAAACAGTGGAGATGATAGTGGACTTCAGGACCACTATCAATCTGTAATGTTTAGAAGGGCAAGGAGGAGGCAAGAACTGGCTGGACAATGTAAATCATATTTTAGTAATAAACTTAAAATAAAGGACAAACTCACACATGACGGACATGTCGGTAAATGATCTCTCTCTCTCGTCGCACCACCGTCTGCCATCGGCCTTTATCCCTCTCGGAGGCTTGATTAGCCTGATATGGGACCGGGTGTGTATCATCACGACCCGGCCCCGCTCTCTGCCCTGCCACATTCCTCCCTCGTTCTTTCAGGCTGGGGAACCTGGACAAGGGGAGGGAAACAGAAATAATTAAAATGTGGGGGTTATTAAAAAACACTACAATTTAAAAGAGAGGGAAAAGGCCAACGCAGAGCGGCAGTGAGAGAGAGAGAGAGGAGAGAAAAAAAAAAAAACCTAAATGCCGGTTCTCCGATACGCCGTAGCTTGTTCCTCGGCCACTCCTCCACCCTCTAACGGACGACAGCCGCGCCTCTCTGGGCAGATCAGAGGCAGTCCTCCAGCCCATGGCAGACAGAACGCCCCGCCGCGTTCTCTGGGAGCCGAAGGGGTCTCCCCCGCCCCTGGCAGCGGTTCTCCCGCTCCAGGCGGTCGGTCGCGAGCCCCTCCCTGCTCGCGGTCGGCGGTGTGTATCATCACGACCCGGCCACGCCCTCCGCCCTGCCACACAGTCCTTGCCATCCTGAACAGAACTGTGGCAGCATTGGAGTCACTCAGGTTCCTGGGCTTTACCATCTCTCAGGACCTGAAGTGGGAGACCCACATAGACTCCATTGTGAAGAAGGCTCAGCAGAGGTTGTACTTCCTTCGCCAGCTTAGGAAGTTCAGCCTGCCACAGGAGCTGCTGACACAGTTCTACCCAGCCGTCATTGAGTCTGCCCTGTGTACTATCTATAACTGACTGGTTTGGTCCAAATCAGAGAGAAGGAAACTACAACAGGATAGTCAGGACTGCTGAGAGCATTATTGGTGCCCCCCTGCTCACCCTCCAAGACCTGTACATCTCCAGAGTGAGGAAACGTGCTGGTAGAATCACTCTGGACCCCTAAAGAGCAATGAGCGCCAGGACATCAAGGCACAAGATCAGTTTTTACCCTCAGGCCATTTTCCATACAAACAATTAAACTGATTCAGGACTTCCCCATAGTGCAATAATGTAAATATATATCTCATGTACATATGTAAATTCACATATTTAGTTCAATAACTGTGCATACCCCTAGCTTGCACATAAATTACCACATGCACATGTACATATTCCATTCTGTTATATGTCCTATTATTTGTATGTTTATTTATGCTCTTACCTTGTTTTATATTCTGTCTCACTGTAATGTTCTGTGTGCACTTGTTTCTCCTATCACCCAATCAAATTATTCCTTATTTATGTGAGAACACTTGGCAATATAGTTCATTCAGGTTCTGATTCTATACTTCTAAATATTCTAGAATTCCAGAATCTGAGCATCAGCCTCAGCCTGGGCGTGCTGGCCCGAAGGCGGCAGCCCAGGGGAGTCATCAGCGTCAGACGCCGCGCTCTCCGATGCAGCGGCGAGCTCATCCATTTCGAGCTCTAGAGGATAGGCGAGCCGCTGTTGCCTCGAGCATGGACGGGAGTCAACGAGCGTGCGGGGTGCGGGTGGTCCGAGGGGGCGTACCTGCCGGAGCTGCACCCGCTGCCGTCCCCAGATTGCCTCCAGCACCAGCAGCTTCGTTCTAAATCCCGTGGGAAGAAGGAGCAATGCAGGGGTGGCTGGAGTGGCGTGCTTTCTGTTGAAAGCGAGCTGCGACCACAACGGTGACATGGTCATGCTCTCGAAGTGAGAGCATGAGCCATCCACAAACGCTGCCTCGGTGTGATCGCAATCCAGACACATGAGACAACGCCTGTGGCCGTCTGAAGCGGAGAGCACTCTACCGCATCCAGGAACTACACAGGGGCGTATTGGCATCTTATGAAGACACGTCCTGAAAAGGACGTTCAACGCCGCTGTGTATTGCTCTTTTAGAGGAAAATACACTTTTACAGAGAAAATCACTCTTTTAAGAATATAAAATTCTTTTAAATTTGCACTGTCAAAGCACCCAGGAACAGGTGTGTGACTCGCAGCTGACTGCATACACGACCATCGGCTCCAAAGAAAATTTCTGAATGAACTTGATGTATTTCCTCGCTTTTATACCCGTATGTCAGGGGATGGGGTATGCAAATACTGTTTGCCAACTTCTCATTGGCCTTTTTTCAGAGATCAGAGGCATATTCGGCGCTCAAGGGAGACCTCTAGTGTCACTTCTTCGACACAACGTCGAAGTGAGCGACAGACGGGGAAGTATAGGTCTCTGTGGAACAATAATGGGCATTCAATCTGTAGGTGTTTTCAAACCGGGATGGGTGTTTTTCAACTCTCCAGTGAAAGCAAGTTGTGTTAAGTGGTTGAAAAAGAGCCACTGATAGGGACATGCCCATTATTGTTCTGCAGAGATACAAGTTTAGTTTCTGTGGCAATTTTGAATGTTAAAATGAACGCGAGTCAGGATCTAACTGTTATAGCAGATGGGGATGCTGATTGTTGCAAAAAATACTTAAATTTAGATCTGCTCCTTACACAAGCCCTCAAACATGGCCTCGGAAGATCCAAAATACAGCACACAATTAGTATCTCAAGTAGATTTATATATATATTTTTTTTGTTCTTTTCACATTTTTTTCTCAGACATTCTGAAAATTATTGTGCAACCTTGAGGGCTGCACTCTTAATTTTTTATAGTAATACACACACACACACACACACACACACACACATATACAGTATATACATACAGTAATGTGCAAAATCTTAGGCACGTAAGATGCTTCAAAAAACATTTGTTTAAAATGATTTATTTTTTCCAGCTTTATTGTGTCAATAGGAAATAGAAATGTTAGACTCCCAAACATTTATTTTTCAAATAGTATAGATTGGAATAGAAGATCAGGGAGCCCTGCGTCCGATGTCATGGTCCAAACAGAGCCCCCCCACTGAATAGTGAGTCAGTCTGGGATTACATGAAGAGATAGACTGCCTCTCCAACAAGCTTGGAACATCCTATCTGCCAACAACCAAGAACAACTGTGTCCAGGAGAATTTAGGAGAATTGGTGCTGTTTTAAAGACAAAGGTGGTCACACCAAATCTGTATTTAGCTTTTTATGTTTACTGGACTTTGTATGATGTTAATTGATCAATAAAAACTAATTATTGATGTATTTTTTGAAGACATCCTCACTATGCAACATTTTCCCCAAGTGCCCAAAACTTTTGCACAGTACTATATATATATATATATATATATATATATATATATATATATATATATATATATGCTTTATCAGCTTTATTACACATTTATTTTCCTAATTGCCTGTTGTGGATGCCACATTCTCTGAATGAAGACCTTTTTTAGCAACTATGTATAAGTACTACAGATACATACACAGCTAATCCAGATACAAGGAAAACATTATTAGAGGTAAAAAGTACTTTTCTCAGTTGTACAGTGCACATTGTGTTTCATGGCTGGGTTCTGCAATGGGAGATGTGTGTTCGTGAGCTGTGTCATCTTGTTCATGGGCACTCAGGTGCATATTTACTTTTTCTGTGATTCCTGCTGCTGGTGTGGAGAGTTTATGGTTGTTGCTGTATGAATTTCGGAGTTTTCCAGAGCTGATTTTTCACAACAGAATTGTCAATAAATGTGTCTGTGTTTCCGCTACTCTCATCACCCCTCTCACATCTTTTATTGCATTTCATTCTAAACACCCATCCACTGATGTACAAATCAGAAAAATAAAATAAAAAAAATATATCTTGGTGAATTAGAATCCAAATCCTCTAAAAACGAAAGGCATACAGCTACCAATAGATCAATCAGTCATGTTTTTAATCAAAGTGCTGATCTATGTATTCATCTACTGACTAACAAAATCCCAAGACTGATAGTGACAGATGTAGAAATGAAATTTACATATTATGTGAAATATTGTTTCGGGTGCTTGAATCGGTCATTAAGAATGACTGATGATCAAAACAGTTCATTTAAAAGAATGTTTTACTGTGCATAACATAATTAATATTCATGAGTTTTGCAGCACTGCCCCCCACAGAACAATTTTCATTCAATTGGATTATTCCAGCTGTTACAATGTTGAAAGTCTTTCAAGAATGTATTAGCAGAATAACATGGGATATGCACTCTCCATTCATTGGTACACTTAACATATGTGGTGAAGTTTAGTCCAGATTGCCAGATCTAAGAAGCATAGGAATATTTAGAATATGTTGATGTGTTTAACAGACAATGTCTTGGTGCTAGAGATATAATTTGTTTTGCAAAAAAAAATAAAAAATTATATATATATATATATATATATATATATATATATATATATATATATATATATATATATATATATATATATATATATATATATGTGTTGGCAAATCAGTAGCAAAATGTTTACTATGTGGTTCCTGTGGAAATGCAGTTGTTCATGGACATTTGTAATTTGATAGTGACTCCAATTAATGAACTAGTACTTGTTGCAATGAAACTTGGTACCTTAACCCATAAGAACTACCTATAGGTGGCTTGCTTTGGTGTTGCCACCCCTCATAGTCTGCATGCCACCCCCTTGCCACCCCATCCAAAAAAATATTCTAGATCTGCCCCTGGCAATCAGGAAATCGACCGTAAAAGTTCTGGAAAATAGACACCTCACATTTTATGCACATTTGATTGGCCCAGCCGGATAGCACTGCTCTAGAGTCTGATACCTTGAGTTTCTCTCTTGTTTGTGAAATGGATGGGGTGTGTGACATTGGCACCAATAAGGGCAGGATTTAGGGAAACGCTCTGGGGCTATTGGCACGATGGTGGGATTTACAGTGTTATTAATGTTTTGGATTTTTAATTTTGTTTTTATTTCTATGTTATATTCAATTTATCATTCCAAAATAGTTTTAGTTTTTATTAGATTTCACAGTTTTTCTGTTCGTTTTTATTTTAGTTTTAGTATTTTTTATGACTGCCAAAGCTGAACGTTTACTGGTATCATTTAAAAAGTCTAACATCATTACATTTCTCAGGGCAATTATGTGTTACCTCTATCTAGTTGTATTATCATGTTTAATTTGGATGGTAAATGTTACAAATTTTGTAATACAAGGTGAATATGGGTAAAGTGACAAAGGACATTTTGTCACTTGATCCCCATCCATATGAATTTCCTTAAATCATAATAAACCATTACTACACTAATCTTTGGGAATTAAACAATTAAAGGGATAGTTCACTAATAAATGAAAATTCTCTCATAATTTACTCACCCTGATCCCAGATGTGTATGACTTTCTTTCTTCTGCAGAAAGTAAATGAAAAGTTTTAGAATATTTAAGCTCTGTAGGCCCATACAATGCAAGTGAATTGTGGCCAGAAATTGAAGCTCCAAACGTCATATAAAGGCAGCATAAAAGTAAAACCAAAAACTCCAGTGGTAAAATCCATAACTTCAGAAACGATATGATAAATGGGGATGAGAAATAGATCAATTTTTTAACTCCTTTTTCACTGTATTGACATCAGCAGTCTCCTTGGCGATCATGATTTCAAGCTCAATTACACTTTCTAGCACCATCTAGCACTCTGCGAACTCTACTAGGAAGTGTAATCGAGCTTGAAATAATGATCGTTCCTGTACACTGCTATTGCAAGATGTACAGTGAAAAAGGAGTTACATTTTGGTCTGTTCTCACCCAAAACTGATTAGATTACTTTAGAAGACATTAATTAAATCACTTATGGACTACTATATACTGCTTTCATGTGCTTTATGGAGCTTCCGAGCTTTGGACCCTGTTGAATAGTGTTGTATGGACCTACAGAGCTAAAATATTCTTCAAATATCTTTGTTTGTGTTCAGCAGAAGAAAGAAAGTCACACACATTTGGAATGGCATGAGGGATCAGCAAATTATGGGATTCTATAAAATTTTGGGGAAACCATCTTTAACTGATGATTTTTCTTTGGGATGTGTGGCAGAGCTCATTTCATGACCACCGGTGGTGGGAAAAGCAATGCCAAAAAAATAATAATAAAAAAAATTAAATAATAATAATAAAAAAATAATAATTGAAGAGTAATGCTTATAAATGTTACATTATGATGTAGGTTGTAAAAGTGTATAATAAAAAATAAAACGTATCAGTACAAGGTCCTCCCCCTCAGCATGTCCCTGTCCCCCCGCATCTTCACGAAGGTCACAGAAGCAGCCCTTGCCCCGCTTCGGGAAGCAGGCATCCACATCTGCATACTCAACTACCTCGACGACTGGCTCATCCTGGCCCACTCCCGAGAGTTATCATGCACTCACAGGGACTAGGTGCTCAGGCACCTCAGCCGTTTAGGGTTTCAGCTGGGAAAAGAGCAAGCTCGCCCTGTTTCAGAGCATCTCTTTTCTCGGCATGGAGTTAGACTCAGTCTCAATGTCAGCGCGCCTCACCAACGAGTGTGCGCAGTCACCCTTTAGGCCGGGCACAGCGGCCTCTTTAAAACTTTTCCAGAGGCTCCTGGGGCAATGGCATTCTCCGCGGCGGTCGCGACACTGTGGTTGATGCATATGAGACCGCTTCAGCACTGGCTCCAGAATCGAGTGCCGAGACGAGCATGGAGCTGCAGCACGCACCATGTGATCATCACCCCTGCCTGCCGCCAAACGTTCAAACCCTGGACAGACCTCTGCTTTCTGCGGACAGGAGTCCCCTTGCAGCAGGTGTCCCGACACGTCCTGGTCACTACCGACGCCTCCAAATTGGGTTGGGGCGCCGTGTGCAATGGGCACGCAGCTGTGGGCTGTTGGAAAGGGGGCACATCAACTGCCTAGAGTTGTTGGCTGTACTTTATGCCCTGCGGAGGTTTCTCCAGCTAATTCAGGGCAAACACGTCTTGAGCCGATCAGACAGCACCACCGCGGCGTACGCTCCTGCCACATGTCACAACTCACCCGTTGTCTCCTCCTTTGGAGCCAGCAGTCTAAAGTCGCTGCATGCCACTCACATCCCGGGCAACCTCAACGTGGTGGCGGACATACTATCATGCCAAATCCCTGCCCGCGGAAATCGCGACTCTCTTACTCTAGGATGCGAAAGAGCCTGTCCCTCCAACCGAGAGGAAGAAGGGTTTCTACAGCCCTTACTTCATCGTACCCAATTACTGCATTACTTCATCGTCTGCCAATATCTCATTGGCTTTTTATTATCGATCAGAGATGCAAAAGGCTCTCAAGAGAGACCCCTAGTGTCTCCTCTTCGACACAGGTCTCGTTCCCTCCATCAGGGAACGGAGGTTACATCCGTAACCTAGACGTTTCCGTTAACTATAATAACATGGGTGGGAATGCAGATCAATTGTAGTCTCAAGGCTATTTGCCCCAGCTGACCAGTTGATAGCCCTGGCATGCATTGGCCCGATAGTGGAAAAGTGGCTAATGGGCCAATAATCAATAAATAATTAAAGCAATGAGTAAATGATGAGTAGCCTTGGGTAAAGTATTGAAATCCTCAGAAATTAGTTAAAATATGTGTGACGTTTTGGTGATGCAGGCAGTGGACCAAAGTGACTAGAGTATTGTTATGATAGTATGTTATTTACACACAGTTTGGTTAATAATGAAAACCTCATAACAAATCTCAACCCCTCATTTTGAGAGTGTGTTCTGTTAACCTATTCTGTGTGACCAGAAATGCACTGAACAAAGTTATCACGTCATACAGTGTGTTAGCCAGACTGAACTCGTGGTTTTTTTTTTTCACTTCTCTCTCTCCGAAGATTCTTTTCCAGGCTTGGAGTTCATTTTACATTCTCCACTAAAGGTGCATAGCTGTACACAGTGATGTAAATAAAGAAAAGAAAAACATCACAAACTTTATGGGTCTAATCTAGAACTGTGTGAAAGGTGGAGGCTGTGCATTACTCAAGAGTTTCAGGCTTGTGCAAAATGTACTAAGTGGGATGATTTTATGGACTTTCTGTAAGTTTTTAAGATGTGAACTAAATTAGTCTTCAGCAGAGAGCAGAGTGATAAATAAGCTTGTTCCTGTAGGGATAAATGTACAAAGATCTGGTGTTTGTCAGCTTGCAAGAATAGTATCAACCACTCAGAAGTGTGCACACTCAAACCTCCCCTCTTCATTCTTATGCAATCAGTGGATTGAGCACTCATCTCTGCATTAATTGGCCATTGAAGGCTTCACTGTCCTTCAATATAAAACAGAAAAACACTTAGGTCAGAGAGAGATGCCAGCATGAAAAAGAACTTTGTTTTTTAGTATTGTGATCATATAAATAAATTAATAAAATAGAAGACTTAGACACTAGCAGATAAATGGCAAATGTTGGGGAAGCTACTCAAAAGAAATTTAAAGTAGTGAAAGTCAAGCTGCCATTGAAAAATGCCTGAAAAAATTTGATCAAACTACTAACAGAAAAAAAGAAGAAAAAAAAAACATCAAACGACATTGAAGCTACATTAGGGTGGTAATATATTTTTAAATATATAACTATCCAATAATATAATCTATCATTTAATCAGAGTCATATTTCTGGCACAAAGTCAGTGAGGGTTTTTGATTTAAATAACTGAATAATTTCAGTAAAAAAAGTAGATAAATTGGCACTCAGTAAAAAAAATTAAAAAATAAAAAGAAGAAGAATAAGCGTCAAATGACATTGAAGCTACATTACTTAGGATGGTAATATATTTTGAAATATATAACTATCCAATAATATAATTTAGAATTGAATCGGAGTCATAATTCTGGCACAAAATCAGTGAGGGTTTTTGATTAAAATAACTAAATAATTTCAATTTTAAAAAAGTAGATAAATTGACACTCATTAATAAAACAAATTATACAAAAAAGAAACTAAAAACCTCTTAGAAAACCTGGAAAAACATGTTAAATTTAACATTTAATATTTCACTATATAAATATGAACTAAAATGCTGCACACAAGTCTGGTTAATCATTATTTGAATCTGTTCATTTAAAAAAACTGTCTGAATTGTTGACTTTTATGGCATTGCAAAAGGTAGCCCCGCCCATTGCGAACTCTCATTGGTCCAAAATCCTGCTTCTCATAACTATACATTAAGCATCAAATATGTTCTGATAGACTGTGATTGTGTCATGTGGCATGCCGGTTTTGTGGTCATCATGAACATTCAAAACAAAAAAATCTCTTTGCGCAATAAAATATGACAAAAACAGTGATTTAGCATTTTATCATCAAACAATGCCTCCCGTAAGAAAAAGCATCTACTGTCAATGATAAATGTAAAGTTAATGGTGTTGCTAATTTAAGTTAGTTATTCCAAAACAATGCAACAGTATGCATCTTTTATGTTTGATATTTCCAGGTATTTATCCAGTCTCCAAAATTATGACTTAAGACTTTATTAAAGGATTTTGTCTAATATTCTAGAAATATTGTAAGTCATCAAGCATTCCAAGTAGTAATTTATTATAATAACAGCCATTAGAAGGAGCAACCTGAGGCTAAGGCCTTGATTAAGGGCACAATAGTTATTTTTTGATAACCCAAAGCATGAAATTCACTGACTATTTCTACATGTTGTTTCCCAGACATATTTGCTGTGTGGATAGTAATCTATGCAGTTATACACTCACCTAAAGGATTATTAGGAACACCTGTTCAATTTCTCATTAATGCAATTATCTAATCAACCAATCACATGGCAGTTGCTTCAATGCGTTTAGGGGTGTGGTCCTGGTCAAGACAATCTCCTGAACTCCAAACTGAATGTCAGAATGGGAAAGAAAGGTGATTTAAGCAATTTTGAACGTGGCATGGTTGTTGGTGCCAGACGGGCCGGTCTGAGTATTTCACAATCTGCTCAGTTACTGGGATTTTCACGCACAACCATTTCTAGGGTTTACAAAGAATGGTGTGAAAAGGGAAAAACATCCAGTATGCGGCAGTCCTGTGGGCGAAAATGCCTTGTTGATGCTAGAGGTCAGAGGAGAATGGGCCGACTGATTCAAGCTGATAGAAGAGCAACTTTGACTGAAATAACCACTCGTTACAACCGAGGTATGCAGCAAAGCATTTGTGAAGCCACAACACGCACAACCTTGTGGCGGATGGGCTACAACAGCAGAAGACCCCACCAGGTACCACTCATCTCCACTACAAATAGGAAAAAGAGGCTACAATTTGCAAGAGCTCACCAAAATTGGACAGTTGAAGACTGGAAAAATGTTGCCTGGTCTGATGAGTCTCGATTTCTGTTGAGACATTCAGATGGTAGAGTCAGAATTTGGCGTAAACAGAATGAGAACATGGATCCATCATGCCTTGTTACCAATGTGCAGGCTGGAGGTGGTGGTGTAATGGTGTGGAGGATGTTTTCTTGGCACACTTTAGGCCCCTTAGTGCCAATTGGGCATTGTTTAAATGCCACGGCCTACCTGAGCATTGTTTCTGACCATGTCCATCCCTTTATGGCCACCATGTACCCATCCTCTGATGGCTACTTCCAGCAGGATAATGCACCATGTCACAAAGCTCGAATCATTTCAAATTGGTTTCTTGAACATGACAATGAGTTCACTGTACTAAAATGGCCCCCACAGTCACCAGATCTCAACCCAATAGAGCATCTTTGGGATGTGGTGGAACGGGAGCTTCGTGCCCTGGATGTGCATCCCACAAATCTCCATCAACTGCAAGATGCTATTCTATCAATATGGGCCAACATTTCTAAAGAATGCTTTCAGCACCTTGTTGAATCAATGCCATGTAGAATTAAGGCAGTTCTGAAGGCGAAAGGGGGTCAAACACAGTATTAGTATGGTGTTCCTAATAATCCTTTAGGTGAGTGTATATAGAGTGTTTATGTTCATTGTGATTTCAGTATTTTTACAGTAGGATTTATGATTAGTGAATTCACTAGTCTACTTTAATATGCAATAAATCTGTTTTAGTTTGACTTTGACTTCACATGCGTATGTAAAAAATACATATTGGAAGACAGGGACTGATAAACTGATGGAACTAAAGTTGCTTCTAGTCTCAAGGTCAAAACAAAGGAATTTAGAACAAAAACAGCTCTTGTCTTGCAACATATAAAAAGCTGTATGTTGGTGTGCTGTTTGTTCTCTATGCTTAATATATACAATGTGCCACCTCTCAGACTTGAGTCTTTATTTTCTAGTTCAGTTCCTGTTGTATCCATTTTAAAGGCTGTTTTTTTTCTGATTAATCCTTGTCTAATCAACTGTCATTGTAATAGGCCATGCTTGAAACTGTGTTTGATTAAAAATGTATGAGCTTTTCTCCATCAGTTACTGTTCAATTAATATTTTAGTGGCTGTAAACTCATGTTAAAATATTATAAAACAATACGGATGATCGGCAAGATCGTAAAAAAACAAAAAAACAAAAAAAAAAACAAACAGTATATTTGTATTTTCTTAAAGCTACAGAAGACTTTATTTATTTGTGAATTATTTTTTGTTACTTAGCTTTTGTTATAAGTGGGTTGCTTAATCCTCAACAACAATAATAATAATAATAATAATTCAAATAGTTGTATTTGTCCAATCACTGTGCTACATACTGAATTTATATTGCTATGGGTATCATTTTGGTTTAAAATGACTGGCAGACACATATTTTTGCCTATTTTTAAGATTTACGCTTTTCAAATTGAAGTGTTATTTCCTAAACGAAATTTCATTAATAAAATTTAAAATATGCCGTTTTTTTTGTTTTGTTAAAGATTTCTCAATTGAATTTGATGGAATTTTGTTGTAATACTGAAATGCGTAAATCTTAAAATATTTTATTTGAGTGCATCTACTGTGGGGCAAAAAACTAATTCAAGTAAGAACACAACTGAACATCCTCAGCAATTTAATTTGACAAAGGATATATCTGAATAATGGACACTATAATAATACACAGGTTACTCCAGACATAGTTTACCATTCATCATTTAAACTCACGGATGTTAAGAAGAGACAGGATAATCTCATTATCCTTGCTGGAATGAGATTATTGGCTGAAAGGATGAAGTTTATCCCCGCTTGCTTCTTTTGAGGGCTCTGTCACTTTAAGAGACAGACAGTCACCATCCGGTTGTTCACTAAAGGATGGATTCTGCTGCAGGCAAAATGGATTACAGAAAAAAGAAATATCAGAAAGCCTCCAAGAACAGGTGTAATCTGCTGCCTCTGATGCTCTCCTCCACCCTATTCGTTCTTCCATTTACATCTTTCTATACTTCTAGAGGTCTGATTCGATTTTATTTACCAAGCAAGCAAGTAGAGAAAATGGTGTAGCAAGAAAGCGTTGTTTTAATCAAACTTGACATCCAAGATTTCTTTCAATCCTCTTAAAATAATTTTGGATATTCAATCAAGTCCTCCTCTCTAACCACAACAACAAAATGTGAAGAGTTTACCAGGGGAGTAGACTGGTTATACTGAATGTATGTATAATTAAGACTTTTGTCTTATACTTGACAATCAGAGTTGAATGTCACAGTTCATATGAGTTTCAACCTGGTAACAAGACTTGAACCAACAAGAGGGACCAGTACCGCCACTCCCTACATGCATACTACGCAGTCTGCGTTGGGCACCAACTCCCTACAGGGGGGGTACTTTCTTACCCTAGGAGGGCACCAGAAAGTCTACCGGCTGCCCTTACTCACACGTTACACATTATTCAAGGCCCGAAAGCATTTGTGGAACACAGACGATCACGTCATGCTCATATCACGCGACCCTGAGAGGGACATCAGTAAAATCTACAGTGCTCAACAACACCTACACAATTAAATGCATAGAGTTTCACTGAAATATATAGGGGAAGTGTAACACATTTTACTGTGAATAAAAAAATGGTCTGTTTTATTCTCTGCGGAATACCTCCAAAAATTTGTTTAAATATATTTTATTAAATTGGTGACTGCATGGTGTTTAAAAATGTGTGGGTTTGGGTTATTTATTTTAAATAACTTTTGCTGGAAACCTCTGGAGATTTGCAACACTGTAAATATTTTACGAGCTCTTTTTTATTCACTGTCCTCAAACTGTACAGCACTTTTCTGTGTCAATTTCAAAGAAACTAAAAGTGGTTTTCCTTTTCCAAAGTAAAATGTTCTTACTACATGAACATTGGAAGACAATATACAATATAGGCATAAAATATTAGCTAGTGTCCTATCCAACACTTTATTTTAGAAAGGAAATGGCTGTGAACAAATTTGGTTACTCATTCCATAACTATATATGCAATCAAATTAACTGATGAATGTTAATAACCTGTTGTAAAGCGGTTTAAGGGAAAGGAGGAGGCGAGAACCGGCTTGACAATATAAATAATATTTTAATAGTAAACTGAAACAAAAGACACAAACACACATATGACGGACATGTCCCTAAATTATCTCTCTCTCCCGCACCATCCTCTGCAGTCGACCTTTATCCCTCTCAGAGGCTTGATTAGCCTAATAAGGGACCGGGTGTGTAGGATCACGACCCGGCCTGCCCTGCCACACCTGTAATACATTTTCCTTGTCTCATTCTAGACGCCACTGTTTTCTTCCTTTTGTGGTAGACAAAAGTTATTTTCCTATTAAAAACATGGTTAGATTGGGAGTTGTGTTAAGGTGTTAGACTTAGGGAAAATGTCTTGTTCAAAACCCTGATGTTTTTCTTTCTTCAGTAATTTTCCAATTAAAAACATTAAACTTTATGGCTAGTTTTAGTTTTGGGATAGAGGTTAAACTTTGGAATAACATTGTTTGCTTATTTTTCTCTATGTGAGTAAAAGATGTACATTTTTGTATGAGCCAACTCCTAAGACAGAACCCAAAAATATATAAGGTCATGTAAATGCCTTAAACATTGTCCTTTTATTGGGGTAAATGGTTTTAATAATAGTTCACCCCAAAACAATAATTCTCTCACCATTTACACACACTTATGTTGGCTCAAACTCATATGACTTTATAAAAAAATATATTTATTTTTTGATGTGAGATATGAGTTTTGATGTGAATATATCCATACAATGGAAGTCAATGGGGATTCCTCAATACGATTCCTTTTTCCAAGAGCGATGGAGTTTAATCAAGCTTTAAATCATGATCGTGCCTATAGGAGACTAATAGTAAAAATTATAGTTAGTGAGTAAAGGATGAGTAAATGATGAGAGAATTAACATTTTTGGGAGAACTATCCCTTTAAGGAAAACCCAAAAGGCAAACCTACGTTTATTCCAATTTTGATCTGCATGTACTCTATACATCAGAAAAATCTAGTAATTTTGAAATCACAATTGTGTGATTTGTAATTGGGGTTTTCTGATGTCAGATTTTCAGAATGAGCTAGTAATTTGATAGTAATCAATGTTTTGTTGTACGTACAGTATAAACACACTCACTGAGACATATTTGACTCTCCAAGACGAAAAGGGAGCGAGTACACAGTAGTGTGTACATCTTGTTTCAGAGAGAGTTATTTAGGATGATTACTTTTATCACATTTTGTGGATTTGTAGAGGTGTGAATTCAAGGTGATCCACATCAGATACTATTTAGCAGAGATGGAGTTCATGTATTGAAATGAATTGGAGAAACTGGAACGGCCAACGGAAGTAGAAAAGAAAGATCACCCTGACAGGTTAAAAAGAAAATTACCTTTTAGAAACAGACATCAGGCAGCTCGAGAAAGTGCATGCGCATTAGCTGGACCAGCCTGAAAAAGTGAGTTATTAAGCATGATTTAAACTAAAGAAGCACAATTTATGATTCCATCATTGTCAGATTTTACTGCTGATTTCAAATACATTCTCGCAACCATGATCAACTGTTTGGAGATTTCGGTCTTTTCCCATTCAAGTCAATAGAACCTGTACTTTTATTCCACTTGTTTACATAGTAGCTGCCCGGGAGCATTCCGAAGATGACCGCCAAGTGGACTTAATTGTCTTGAAAAGCACTTTGTCCATGTTCATCAAAGGCCATTTTAAAAATGTTTCTTAGAAGATCAGCAGGGTTGGGGAGTAAAGAAATACATGTAACAGCATTAGGGCCGAAATGATTAGTCGACATTATAGACACCGTCGTCAATAAAAAATTGTCGAATAGTCGTCTGATGTAATTTAACTCAACATATCTCATCCATTTTGAAATGCTAATGATGATGCTGGAGAGCAGCACTGCAGCTCGCACTTTATTGAGGAGAGGAAGAAAGAACAGATCACAGTCCAGACGCACTTCAAAACTTTCCAAACAGATTAAGGTGATGTAGATCACGGAGTATTATAATACAAAAACACAAAATAAGTAAATACAGAAGCAGTGTCATCGTGAAATAAAGAGGAGCCATACCTGGTGTTTCGATTGAGCAAAACTTGCCTGTCAGAGTGTCTAAAAAGGAATCACTGCACAGTTATATACTGTATTTAATGCATCCTTTATAAAATGTAAATAATAAAGAAGTAGGCTGTATAAATAAGCACAAACTCCGAAAAAGGCATTTGTCTGTGTGGTCAGAGTCGCGTGAAAAACAGCGCTAAAGTAAATGTATCTTGTTTTAAGGATTTTTAGAACATTTTAAGAGGAAAACAAGACAAAAACACTTAATAACAGTATGATTTTTTGCAGTGAAATTTTTAATTAATTAAACAATAAAACTCCAAGTAGATTTTCCCCTTTAATTCAGTGAATGTCGTTTATAGGAATTTTTAAGATTATTTTTTTCCTCTGTATTGTTAGCAAGCATGTTTAATAGAACCTTTTAAGTCGGGACACAAACTAAATAGTCTGTTAAGAGCTAATGATGAATCGTTCCAACAATTGGCCAAATAGTCGAATAATCATTCTAATAATTGTTAGATTAGTCGATTTTAAAAATAATCTTTAGTTACAGCCCTTTAGAAAAGTCGTATGAATCCTGACAATTTCGCCATGAGAGCGTGTTGGTTTTTCTGCCTCATTCTATGAACAGGATCCACAAACTATCAGAAGGAGATATTGTTTTGTACACTTTGTGTGTACAAAAAGTGTGGAGCATAAGAGATAGTTCCTTTTGTAAATTTCCATTTGAATATTTAGCATTATGTCAAGGTAAAATGGTATTTCTCACCATTAGAAGCACCTGTTATGAGTCGCGATTATATTTTATAATGAATTCTATTGACTGAATTCTAATCCACAGTTGATGTCGTTTCCCTCTAAATCAGTGTAAATATGTACTGCAAAAATATGACTCTTAATATGATTTGTTTTGTTTTTTCCTGAAAAAAAAAAAAAAAAATTCTAATAAATCCTTAAAACTAATTTACTTAAGAAGCTACACAGCATAAGATATTTAGACTTTTTCAGAGCATCTTGTTTTTATATTAGTGTATTTTGTTTTACTTTACTGGCTTGACTTTTTTTCATGTTTTTCGTTTGTTTATAGTCAAAAACAAGAGGAAAAAAATGTGCCAGTACTGAAAAAGTAATCTAAATTATTTAGATTACCTTACTGACAATGAGTAATCTAACGGAATACATTACAAATGACATTTTGATGCATGTATTCTGTAATCTGTTGTGGAATATATTTTAATTTTATGTGTTATGTGTTATTATATTTTAAGATCAGGATATTTGAGTCTGTACCTCTAAAATGTTTGTTCTGTCCTCTGGAGTTTCTTTCCCTTAGCTAATTATTACTTATAATTAGTTACCACTCTTTTAAGTTTTTCTTTCTTTTTCTATTTCAAAAGTTCACAGTGAGCTTCTTTTAAATCACAGATTCCTTGCACTTGCCAAATGTCGATTACAATGCCTGTGGCAAAAGTCCCTACAGACAAAACTGCATGTGTGTATTTCCAAACATTTGTAGCTATTAAGTTGTTCTCTTTATTTAAAAAAAAAAAACATCAAAGCAACTGATTAAAGCTCCTATTGCTAATTGTACAATAATAAATGCTGTAAAAATACTGTTTATTTCAGGTAATATTTAGATTGTAGATTTGCTTACTGGTTTAATTAATTATTGCATCTTGGCTAATCAATAGCAATAAAAAGTAACCGGTTTTATTTTGAGCAAGCTTGCCTCCATTCAGAGTTTCAGATGCAGGTTCAGCCTCTAGATTTAAGCTGGTTTGTTAGTGGTATCTCTCTCTATCTCTCTCTCTCTCTCTCTCTCTCTCTCTCTCTCTCTCTCTCTCTCTATCTCTCTCTCTCTCCATGCATTCTGTATGTTGAAACATTTGGGAAGTTTTACTCCATCAAGTTTTACAAACATCCAACCATCCATAAGTACTCTGCTCAAAGCAAATGAGTCTCAAAGCTCTGTCTGGTCTTCAAGTTTATCAGTCTACATGCAGTTGTCTCTGTCCAACACTACAGTAAATTATGTCATTTATGAATATGACAATAATGTTTATTATTATTATACATATAATTATTTTGTTTTTGTTGTTTTTAAAGCTTTACACATCAAGTTTTTGTTCATGTTGCGCCTGCCAATATGCAGTCATCTTGGATTTGTAAAAATAACAATAATAATAATTGACAGAGACAAATGTACCCTCCAATCACAGTTCTCTTCTGTGCCCTGTATAATCGAACACTTGGCTGCCAGTTAGTAGCTTTAGCTGCAGGATTGATAGTGGGAAATCAAACAACAGGCAGGGTATCCTCAAGTGCGACAGAAATGGGACTTAGATGCTGAGAAACTCTGTGTGTCCCTGAGCGCTTCTGAAGAGATCAATACGAGGTTATAATAGACTTTACACAAGTCCAGGTTCCCTGTCTGTTGCTCACTTCGACGTTGTGTCGAAGAAGCGACACTAGGGGTCTCTCTTGAGCACTGACTATACCTCAGATCTATGAAAAAAGACCAATGAGAAGTTGGCAGACAGAATTTGCATGTCCGGCCCCCAGACATACGGTATAAAGGCAAGTCCGTCTGTTTCATTCAGAAATTTTCTTCGGAGCCGATGGTCGTGTATGCAGAAAGCTGCGAGACACACACCTGTTCCTCTTCCTCTGAGCAATCTGCTGTTGGATCTACGACACACTTCGGCGGCTTTCTCTTTCTCTGCACGGCAGTGCAGTTTGCCCCTGGGTGCTTCGACAGCACAACTAAGAGTTGTTATTAAAAGAGAGATTTTCTCTAAAAGAGTATTTTCTTCTAAAAGAGCAATACACAGCAGCGTTGAACATCCTTTTCAGGACGCGTCTTTTTAAAGATGCCTTTCCACCCCGGTGTAGTTCCTGGATGCGGTAGAGTGCTCTCCGCTTCAGACGGCCACAGGCACTGTCTCGTGTGTCTGGGCTGCGATCATACCGAGGCAGCATTTGTGGATGGTTCATGTTCTCACTGCGAGAACATGACCATGGCAACGTTGTGGTCGTGGCTTTCCTTCAACCGAAGGAACGCCACTCCAGCCGTCCCCTGCATCGTTCCTTCTTCCCATGGGATTGAGGACGATGCGGCTGGCAATGGAGGTAATTTGGGGATGGCAGCGCCACGTATAGATGACGCCTCCACCAGACCTCCTCCTCAGCCACTAACCCACCCCCTGCTGGGTTTGCGGAACAAGGTAAGTGCTTCGAGACTTTTCTCAGCACCAGAGCCTCGGGACGCACCTTTGCCTCCGACGCTGTATTACCTGCTCCGGCATGCTGCTCCGCCCTGCCAGGTACGTCAAAAATAATCATTCCGTTAGTGCCCCTAGCACGGAGCTTGGATGCGTGGCTTTCACTTCCCAACCCATCACACTGGCTGGCCAGGACCATCCGACTCAGTTACGCAATTCAGTTTGCCAGCCACCCCCCCCCCCCCCCCCCCCCCCCCGTGTATCCGCTTTACCGCAGTACACGGCGTGCGGAAATTGCGACCCTCTTACTCAAAGACGCGATAGAGCCTGTCCCTCCAACTGAGATGAAGAAGTTTTTCTACAGCCCTTACTTCATCATATCCAAGAAAGGTGTCGGCTTACGACCGATCTTGGACTTGCTTTGCACAAACTCCCGTTCAAAATGTTCAAGCAAAAACACATTTTAACTTGCATCTGGCATCTGGATTGGTTTGAAGCGGTAGACCTGAAGTACGTGTACTTCCACATCTCAATATTGCCTCGACATCAACCCTTTCTACAGTTCGCGTTTGGCGGCCAGGCGTATCAGTACAAGGTTCTCCTCTTCGGCATGTCCCTGTCCCCTTGCGTCTTTACGAAGGTCTTAGATGCAGCCCTTGCCCCGCTCTGAGAAGCCGGCATCCATATACTCAACTACCTCGACGACTGGCTCATCCTGGCCCACTCCCGAGAGTTAATATGCACCCATAGGGACCAGGTACTCAGGCACCTCAGCCGTTAAGGGCTTCAGGTCAACTAGGAAAAGAGCAAGCTTGCCCCTGTTCTGAGCATCTCTTTTCTCGGCATGGAGTTAGACTCAGTCTCAATGTCAGTGCGCCTCACCATTAAGCATGCGCAGTCAGTGCTGGAATGCCTCGCCGCCTTCAGGCTAGGCACTGCAGTCCCCTTAAAACATTTCCAGAGGCGCCTGGGGCATATGGCGTCCTCCGCGGTGGCCGCGATGCTGGGGTTGATGCATATGAGACTGCTTCAGCACTGGCTCCAGACTCGAGTGCCGAGATGAGCATGGCGCCACGGCACACACCTTGTGATGGTCACTCCTGCCTGCTGCCAAACATTCAAACCCTGGACAGACCTCAAGTCGCAGCGTGCCACTCACATCCCCGGCAACCTCAATGTGATGACAGATGCGCTATCACGACAATGCTTTCCCAGTGGAGAGTGGCGACTTCACCCTCATGGGCACTGGCCAGAGGCACCTCCCTGGCAGACATATGCAGAGCAGCGGGTTGGGCAACATCTAATACCTTTGCGAGATTCTACAATCTCAGGATAGAGTCAGTTTTGTCCCGTGTTTTCTCAGGTCCGAGCCAGTAGAACTCGGTAACACGCTGACGGACTGGCCGGGTGGATCGCTTGCACCTAGCGCCTTTTCCCTTGGTTGAGGTAATACCGTACGGTTTTTCTCCCACTCACTCGGCTCCCTGGTTGACTCCTCCCTAGCCCTCTGGGTTCGCAATTCAATGGAGGAATTCCCACGGTAAGGTCCCCTTCCGAGTGGATTCCTTGGGCAGTTCCCTCTGCCCCCGGTCGCCGTGTCTGTAGCAACTCCCCCCTCTGAAGAGGCGGGATCTACCACCGCGGCCATTAATATTGGACTTGGACTCGAGTCCGAACTCGAGTGCCCCAACTCAAGTAGTAACACAATGGCATGTAACAACAAAACAAACTGCGATTGGTCATTTTCATATCTCACACGGCTCATTCTTCTGCAAGGAGGCAATTGTCAGCACCCTAAGATACAAATTGGCTAAATGGGAAAGTTTATTGCCTGATGCCAATAGTTAAAAAAAATTCAGAATATCAGATGATTTAACACCTTGGCTATATATCGTCAACCACTGCTTTCAAGGTACTGTAGCTAGGCAATTCCAGATTTCATGAGAACATAAGTGTGTTCTTTGCATTCATATAAGGGCTTTTTACACTTAAAATTGTTAAACCAGGGTCACCCTTAACCCTGGGTAAATTAAATCCTGGTTTATCTTTTTTCTTGTTTCACACTGTTCATACTTTACCCAGGGTTAAAAATGTGTCCTGGGTATTCATGTTCCAAAATTTCACACTGTACATTTTTAAACCTGGATTGGATAGCTTCTGTTATAATCAGTGAAGCTGTTTTTTTGATCTGCAGACAAGGTAAGGATTTCTTTAAATTTATAAAAAGACTTTTCTTGTCTTTCTTCTGCACTACTCGAGCTGCTCTAAGAACTTAGCAGTTCGATACTGCAGATGTTGTTGACAAATGGCTCATGTTCCTCAATTGTAAGTCGTTTTGGATAAAAAGTGTCTGCTAAATGACTAAATGTATTTGTAAATTACTTGTGCAACTTCATTATAATGGGAGTGATCTATAACCACTCTAAGACCTCTACCTCTCAGACTTACAATTAGATGGCATACATTTTGTTCACCTACCTGAGATAAGATGAATGCTATAGTTGTTAAAACTGCACATATCCAGCCTCGCTTCACTGCTGCAGTTCATGTGCCCATTTGTGGTTGTTCTTTTTGGAAATCTGTTAGTTCTTGTTAGTTCCAGGTATCCAGAGAGCATCCAGTCACCGAACAACATAGTAAACAACGTCGAAGTAAGCGACAGATGGGGAATGTCTAGGTTACGGATGTAACCTCCGTTCCCTGATGGAGGGAACAAGATGTTGTGTCCTCTCGGCCACATCGCTGAGCCGAGCCACTGTTGTGGCCGGTCCATTACCGGCTCCTCAGAAAAATCTTGAATGAAACAGATGTATTTCCCCGCCTTTATACCCATATGTCCGGGGGCAGGACATACAAATTCTGTCTGCCAAGTTCTCATTGGCCTTTTTTCATAGATCAGAGGTATATTCGGTGCTCAAGAGAGACACCTAGTGTCGCTTCTTCGACACAACGTCTCGTTCCCTCCATCAGGGAATGGTGGTTACATCCATAACCTAGACGTTTTGTGATAATGACAGGCTACTTTTTTGTAAAGCTTTATTTATTTATAATTTATTTTGCACGAGAATGCAGTCAGAGTAAAATCCATCTCATAGGAATATTGCAGCTCCTTGCTAAGTGTGAGGGCCATTTCTTTGTGTGCATCCATACTTTGCATTTAATAGACAAGAGAGTGTTAGCAGAAGGCATAATTGATGCTGTTAAAAACATTCACTGCTTTTAGTGGAAGTGTGTGTAAATAAATACATTTAATAAATCTGCTTCTCTGTTGCATTAACCTCACTTGACTATATGTACTTGTTAAACGTGTTGCATGTGAACATTTGTTTAAATAACAGATAATAACGTTTCAATAGGGAAATTAAGTGAAATATGCAGTGGCAAAACACCCAGTGCATTTACATTAAGGTTTAAAGATTCACAAATGGTATTAAGAAATGTTATTTCAACTGATATGCATCAAACACTAATCAAAATAGCAGGGAATACAGTCCACAGTGAGCTATTACCTTAAATATTAATACTATCAGGCCCGCCGTCATCGGGGGTGGGGGTTGTGGTGGGTGGGATTTGGGGGGTTTGGGGAGTGTCAAAGGGGGCCCAAGGCCCAGGGGGACGAAAAGTGAACGAAAGAAGCAGAGAGGCGATGGCCAAATTTCTTGACAAGCATGAAGCACTAAGTATGACAGGCGAAGATGAACGTGGCAAAAGCGAGGAGCTAGTGTTGACAAGCAAATAAAACTGCAGCTAGCTAGCTAGCTTAACCTTTAAATAACATTAGCACGTTAACTTAACTAGATAAGATATCAATATAATAGATAGATATACAAGTGCTGGTCATATAATTAGAATATCATCAAAAAGTTGATTTATTGCAGTAATTCCATTCAAAAAATGAGACTTGTATAATGTATACATTCATTCCACACAGACTGATATATTTCAAGTGTTCATTCCTTTTAATTTTGATGATTATAACTGACAACTAATGAAAACCCCAAAATCAGTATCTCAGAAAATTTGAATATTGTGAAAAGTTTCAATATTGAAGACACCTGGTGCCACACTCTAATCAGCTAATTAACTCAAAACACCTGCAAAGGCCTTTAAATGGTCTCTCAGTCTAGTTCTGTAGGCTACACAATCATGGGGAAGACTGCTGACTTGACAGCTGTCCAAAAGACGACCATTGACATCTTGCACAAGGAGGGCAAGACACAAATGGTCATTGCTAAAAAAGGCTGGCTGTTCACAGAGCTCTGTGTCCAAGCACATTAATAGAGAGGCGAAGGGAAGAAAAAGATGTGGTAGAAAAAAGTGTACAAGCAATAGGGATAACCGCACCCTGGAGAGGATTGTGTTACAAAACCCATTCAAAAATGTGGGGGAGATTCACAAAGAGTGGACTGCAGCTGGAGTCAGTGCTTCAAGAACCACCACGCACAGACGTATGCAAGACATGGGTTTCAGCTGTCCATTCCTTGTGTCAAGCCACTCTTGAACAAGACACAGCGTCAGAAGCGTCTCGCCTGGGCTAAAGACAAAAAGGACTGGACTGCTGCTGAGTGGTCCAAAGTTATGTTCTCTGATGAAAGTAAATTTTGCATTTCCTTTGGAAATCAAGGTCCCAGAGTCTGGAGGAAGAGAGGAGAGGAATAGAATCCACGTTGCTTGAAGTCCAGTGTAAAGTTTCCACAGTCAGTGATGGTCTGGGGTGCCATGTCATCTGCTGGTGTTGGTCCACTGTGTTTTCTGAGGTCCAAGGTCAATGCAGCCGTCTACCAGGAAGTTTTAGAGCACTTCATGCTTCCTGCTGCTGACCAATTTTATGGAGATGCAGATTTAATTTTCCAACAGGACTTGGCACCTGCACACAGTGCCAAAGCTACCAGTACCTGGTTTAAGGACCATGGTATCCCTGTTCTTAATTGGCCAGCAAACTCACCTGACCTTAACCCTATAGAAAATATATGGGGTATTGTGAAGAGGAAGATGCGATACGCCAGACCCAACAATGCAGAAGAGCTGAAGGCCACTATCAGAGCAACCTGGGCTCTCTTAACACCTGAGCAGTGCCACAGACTGATCGACTCCATGCCACGCCGCATTGCTGCAGTAATTCAGGCAAAAGTAGCCCCAACTAAGTATTGAGTGCTGTACATGCTCATACTTTTCATGTTCATACTTTTCAGTTGGCCAACATTTCTAAAAATCCTTTTTTTGTATTGGTCTTAAGAAATATTCTAATTTTCGGCGATACTGAATTTGGGATTTTCATTAGTTGTCAGTTTTAATCATCACAATTAAATTAAATAAACATTTGAAATATAGCAGTCTGTGTGGAATGAATGTATACATTATACAAGTTTCACTTTTTGAATGGAATTACTGAAATAAATCAACTTTTTGATGATATTCTAATTATATAACCAGCACCTGTAAATGCCCTTATAATTAGGGATGGGTACCAAAAAAGTCTGTTGCACCAGGTGAAAAACAATCTGGAAGTGTACAAGTGTACCAAGTCATGCATCACAATGAATGAAGCAGAACGCAGGTGTCTCAAGATGCTTTTATAAATATTGGAGTTTTTTACAACTTCACATAGTCTAAAAAATGCATCTGTCCTGGGCGACAGGCTGGAAAAAAAAGAATAGCTGTGCAACGGGATTAGACGTCCATATAGCCCATATTTACATAGAAAAATATATTGGGAAAACAACGCTGGAAAAACATGTATGAATAGCCCCAAACTGACCCGTACCTGGTTCAAAATCCAAAGGTTGGGCTTATGTGGGTTGTAGACCTCTATTGCCCTTGTAGAATAACCAAATAATGATTTTGGCATTCGAATAGCGCATTGAACAACCGAACGGTTAACCGAATAAAAACTGTCTGTGCACATCCATAATATTTACATTGCAAACAAGCTAGCAAAAACATGTGGTCTGTAGTTAGCAGTTTACTAGCTAACCTAAAACTGTAGCATTAGCTAGCTAGCTAGATAAGCACACATAACAATAATAATAATAATGAAAAACATGTAAGTATTCAGTTAATATTTTGCATTTGAAAAATTGAATCGAGCTGTTCAGTCATGACGTACATTTGTAGACATACTGGGAAGGCTAATTCACCATGGGTTCCCCTGGAATTTTCCTATGGGTTTTTATAATGGGGTTTTTAAATCTATTAATAAAATAAGTTCTGTGGTAAACACTACTTCAAATTAAATCCCTTTATTGTCACTCAACCATATACACAGTGCAGTGGCTGAAAGTCTTGGGTGCAATTCCAAGCAAGATAGCAATGTGATAATTACAATAAATAGTGTGATCTGTCAGTCTTTTTTGATGTGCGTCCTCTGGTGGAACAGAGTGGGAGATGACAACATGCCGGGAGGTTGCCACTTCAATGAGTGTTGGCTTGAGAACAAAAAATACAAATTATGGTTAAATGAGGACTCGTTTTAACCATATAATACTTGAGTAGCCTACTTGAGTAGCCTCCTGTAAAGTCTGCAAAAAGAATGTGCAGCTTTTTACCATGGGAGAGTCTGTGGTTTCGAGCCATGTGAATGGTAAGATGTAGGGAATTTTCCATTAGGCCTATTAAGTTTATTTAAGCTAGGTGGCAAATTTGCATGCTAATGATAGTCGATTTTCGGGAGGCGGAGGGATGTAAAAAAGTTTGGTCAGTGCGTGCACTCACTGACTGAATTATGCACGCTCGTGAATTCTCTCATCATAAACAACAAAGTGCAGATACGATGTAAACAAGAGATTCATTTAACAGTTTAGACAGTTAGATTCAGTGATTATAACAGGAGTTTATGCAAGAGTGCATAGTGTGCTCGCGCTAGACTGAAGGCTTCTGTTTCAGTGATGGGGAATGTTCGTTGCTCACTTTCTGTGTATCAGTGTTTCCCGAATAACATTCTGAGATTTACCGTTCTTTAGGGTGACCATACGTCCTCTTTTTTCCAGACATGTCCTCTTTTTGGACCTTAAAAAAGCATCCAGCTTGGATTTCTAAATTGAGAAAATGTCCGGGATTTGGCTTTAGTTGCATTATGATGTGCATCTGGTCTAATACTTAAGTCCCGCCTTCTCGTACACCAATTAGTCGAATTTAAGAGGCTTTTAGCAACTATTGGCTAAATGCAGGGACGTCACTAGGATTGGAAGACAGGGGGGGCTTAGCCCCCAGGGTATTTGTAACTTGCGTTTGCAAAATCTTTGCACTCACATCTAGAGCTACACTTATGTCAACAACCAGTCAAGAAACCAAGATGTTAACAAGTAAAATGTGACAGACATATCCTCTTCTTCCATTTCTACTCTGTTAAAGAAAAGTTACTGTAATGTTGCTTTTAGACACATCAAAGCTGCATGGGGGAATTTACTTAGGCCAGACTTTGCTCCTGATGAGTTATTCTATAAGCAATGACTTAAATGCTATCTGTCTGCTCATGTAAATGTATGATAAAGTAATAGCATACTAATCTAATTCCTCTCGATATAAGATAAGTTGTCCACAGAATGCTATTACTCTAATTACTGTAACTGCGCTGTGGATTGGTTCAATCAGTGTGTAATTTCGCTGTGTAGTTTGGCTTGCATACAGTTTAACCCAAGAACCAGAATTTTAAGGTCATAGTGAAATTTGACAACACAGGTTTGAGCGTTTCTCAATTAAAGATGATTTATTCTGCCAAATGATGTATACAATGTATGATATAACAACATAAAGGCAGTATTCAAATAAAGGAAAATTAAGAATGAAATCATTTTCAAAACCACAGTCAACAGTTACTTTTTGTTTATTGTCTACTCCATTGGTGGAAGCATAAAAAAAATGCCTTCTGTTTTTAAGGGTGGCAAATCGGTCTATCACTCTGTTGTGACTTAGGTGCTTCAGTATGTCATTTTCAATCGACATGGCTGCAAGATTGTGAAGCCTTTTCTGCCCCCTGATTCTAATTTCATGACTTTGAAATGCAAATTGGTCACATGAAACAACATCCAAAATGTCCAAAAACAGACAAATAGAGGCCAGACAGCTAAAAAGTTGGTAAGTTAAACAAATATGACAAATAGCAGTTCAAGAAAAACTAAAAAATAGGCATCACTGCATACTTTATCATGTAAGCTATTGATACGGATCCTATTTAAAGTGGCTACTGTCTAAATAAAATAACCTGATGGCGGAAGGAATAAAAGATTTGGAGTAATGATTACTGTATGTACTGTATGTAGGATTGCTTTAATTTTAGTTTCACATGTGTATCTGTGGGCATTTGCACATCTTTAGCCTACATTTAGGTAACATCTACGTATTTATTTAATTTATCACAGCCAATGAATGCAGAAAGTTAATTGGTATAGCTAGCATATATAATAAATATAATGAAATAATTGAGTTATTAAATTAGTAGTTCTAAATTAATTTAGTAGGTTATGCATAGTGCCTAGACCTGCCAACAAATGCTTATTGTTAGAAGAAAACAAAACAATCCTTAGACCTATAGACCATTACTGACCTCAATCACACCGGCTCCCTCAGAATCAACTGGCCTGCCAATCTCCTGCGGCTGCTTCTCTTTCTCTCTCTGCTAAAATATCTTCGAATATCCATCTCATCTGCTCAATGAATTGAAGGATACAACGGTAATAGCATTAACAGGGACCCTATGACATTTAGTTTTCAGTGACAACAACATTCTATGGGGATTGATATTGTTTTATATGCCTATTATAGAGAGAGGTTATATTATTGGCAAAGAATAAAGAGTTGTGATTAGCTTGCTAAGTTAACCAATTCTTGTATTTTGCTTGTTCACTCTAGCTAGACTACAGTTTTACATAGCAAACCAAAATATCCCCTTTCCTTTACCTCAAGAAAACGTAGCAAAAGGTAAGCAGGTAATTAAAAACAACGTACAATTTCACTCTGTATCACGACACTTCCAATCTTCCTTTCACTATTAGCGTGTGTATTGGTGCGTGTGTATCGGTGTGTGTGTGGGCGGGAGGATGCATAGCGAGTTCAACTTTCATACCGAACTTGCAGCGCTCCGGTCTGCAACGCTCTGAAAGCTGCCACAGTTCACACCAATGCAACGAGACGGTGCGGTGCATCATTTTGATAGCACAACGACTCTTTGTACTTCTGTTCAACTTCCGACTTTTCGGCTATTTTTTGTAGCTGGATATATATATATCATTTGTTGCGTCTAATTCTAAATATGAATGAGGATACGGTTATTGATAAATCGAATTGTTATTGTTGTTCTTATTATCATTTAGGGGGGCTTAGGAACATTTTGGGGTAGCTTCAGCCCCCCTAAAATAGGCCTAATGACGTCCCTGGCTAAATGTCTGCCTGACAGTCTCTCCGGAAACGCGCAAAGCGTTCAGCATCAAACAGTTGCTTGATGGCAGCAAATTAAAGCTGATTGGAAACAATGCCCAAACAAAAGTTTACGTAAATTTACTGAAGATTTGCATCAAATATTCCCATGCTTTTGTCCAGGTCGAGATCCGTGAGAAGCAGAATGTATGACATGTAAAGCTGCACTTCTGTATCAGTTGCTAATAAAGATGCAAGTGATTTAGAAGCACACATTTGATCTGCGATGTATAAAGGGTCAGCAAAAAGGGAAAGTTCATCAGGTAAATTAACGGACTGCTTTTTGCGACCAGGTAAAATTGTCATCACATTGCTTCATTTTCAGTGGCCATTCAAAATAATAGTATAATAGTCATAATATATTAATAGTAATAGTAATAATAGTCAGTTGTCCACAATTTTAGTTTAGTTTAGTTTTTTCCCCGCAGTTTAAAAAGTAATTTGTATTTAAGGTTAGCTGCATAAGGAGTTTTGATTCTGATGGTATAAGTTCATAAGCTTGATGACAGGTGTTAGACATTTAGTGCCACCAAATAATTTTCCACATTCACACGCAGTAATTTCCACTCACATTTGCTTGCACGCTAGAGACCTGGTTTCACATTGTTGCATGATGTTTTCTCTTTAATAGCACAATAACATCTGATTTAATGTGATTAAGTATGTATATGTATGTAAACATATAATTTACCACAGTTGTAAGGTTCTGGAAAAGCTTGAAAATGCACCTTGAAAAATGGTTGAAAAGTGCTTGAATTTGACTTTGGAAAAGGTATAAGAACCCTTATGTGATTTCCTCGGTGATGTGAACACTGAGGAACTTGAAGCTGCTGATTCTCTCCACCAGTGCTCCATTGATGGTGATGGGGCTGTGTTCTCTGTATTTTCTCCTGAAGTCCACCACAAGCTCCTTGATCTTGCTGACATTGAGGGAGAAGTTGTGATCCTGACACCAGTGTGTCAGAGTGTGCATCTCCTCTATGTAGGCTGTTTCATCATTGTCAGTGATCAGACCTACTACTGTCATATCATCAGAAATCTTAATGATGGCATTGGAGCTATGTGTTGCCACACAGTCATGTGTGTACAGGGAATACAGCAGTGGGCTGAGAATACAGCCCTGTTAAGAGTCAGTGATGAGGAGATGTTGCTGCACATTCTAACCACCATATTTCTGCCTGAAAGGAAGTCCAGGATCCAGCTATACAGTGAGCTGTTTAAGCCCAGAGCCCGAGGTTTCACATGAAGCTCGGAGGGCACTATGGTGTTGAATGCTGAGCTGTAGTCTACAAACAGCATTCGCACAAATGTGTTCCTATTTTCCAGGTGGGAGAGAGCAGTGTGTAGTGTAAATTCAATGGCATCATGACTTGCATTTATAAATGATACTTGGACGTTTTTTCTACAAATATCACAGAGTCATACCTCAAAAATGACTTAAAAAGGACTGCAACTACCACAAGCATGTAAGTGTACGTGCCTGATGAAATGGAAAACCATTTTGGTCTTTCTCTAACAACTTTATATTTATCTGCATACTTTAAAACAAAGAACATGGTGGCTACAAAATTCACATTTGGGATATGACTGTGTGTAATTTATGTGTGTAGAACAAAACATCCAAGTAATTTTTACCACATACCTTATTTTACTTAACTGCCATTATAACAACCTAAAGGAAAATCCAGAGGGAACCCATGGTTCGAAAATGCTAATTCTTTTTCAGGGTATTGGACTACAACCAACAGATCTATAAAGTTAGTGAGCTCATTAGCAAGCTAAGTGAACTGAATCAGAGACCTCCTCCTCCTAAACATCTCTCTGCTCCCTCATGCCTATTTTTCAAATAGTTGAATATTGTTTACGAGAGTTAAAGTATGCTGACTCAATGAAAAGCAGCATCTCATATCAATTCTTTTTTACTTCGGCTCCAGTGTGTTTACCTTCGCTTGTGGCAAGACCAGAAGCACGTTGCATCAGCAGTGTGAGACCTGGGTTTGGATCCTGCATTGTGACCAGGAAGTAATCACATTTGCATAATCACTGACGAGCGCAATTCAGAGGATGTATTTCCCTAACATTGAATTTTTACACCACTAATGGTTAGGTTTAGGTTTTCTGTTTCGGTTGAGCACTTCAGTATATAAACTATGCTTTCATCTTCAATGTATTACAGCCTGTAAAGCTGAAAATAATTTGATCACAACCCACTTTCAGTGCCCCTCCATGGACATTTCACCTGGAAAATAGAGCTTTCACATGCCCGCATGCCTGACAACATTTACTGCTTTGGCCACTGGGAGTAGTGTTTCGAATTTCAGTAAGCACAGACCAGTTTCAGCTAAAGAAAAGCCAAACTTCTGGTTTCTGGTTTCACTGTGAGATCAGTCTGTTCAAATATGCCCGCCTCACAGTTTCAACACAGAAACACTCTTTCTTTCAGTCTCTCTCAGATATATATATATATATATTATTTTGCTGATATTGAAAACATAGGGAACACCACAATTGTCCACAAATTTTTTCTTGTATACAAAATATCTTCTTACTCTCAGATGGAGGTTGTTTATGTTTATGTGACCCCACAGCTACACTCTGACTCCCTGTGCAGAGATTCAGCCTTTTGAGAAACACCAAAAATAACCAACCGCTAAGTTCCACTCTTCCTCTGATCATTTAACACAACCCAAATTCATGACAGACTGTCAACTCACCAGTGAGACCAAGCCCAAGCAAGAATGTCACCCATTTATGAGTCAGAGCCACTGAGCCGCCCAATGCTGTGATGGCGAAACATCCTCTTCCTCCAGCCCCTAAGGACACAGAAAGGCTCATGTGTTGGCTGACCGAGTGAGACTCATGACAGAGTCTCATTTTGGGCATCGGTGAACAGAGACAGCTGCAGGTTTGCTTCCTATATACCCCACACTAAGACATGACTAATCGATATTGCACTCTGTATGCGGCTTCTCCTGCCTGCTGTAATGGGCATTTATATGTGATGGGATCCGTCACTAAATCCAGATGGCCTTGGGGCATACTGGCTGCCATCAGCACACAGCCCTGTGGTGTAAATGTTGCTCTAATGGTGTGGCTGTGCTGATGTGATGCTCATATTTTTTTATTAAATGAGAGCTTGATAAGCAAATAAGGAAATACTGCAGAAGTGACCTGTCATGGCTCAGTCCCATTACAATAAAATAATACCACCATTACATGTTGAATAAACACTGTTCTGTCTACTTTATATACCTCTAGTAATCTAATTTCTGTAACATGTTCAGAAAGGGAACACCTGCTCCTGCAGAATATTCTTCCTCTTACCAAGTAAAACTTTCTGGTTTTGTTTGTTTTCAAAAAAAAATTGAAACTTTTATTTTATCACTTCATATTTGAAACATTTTTGTATAGATACATGCAGTATATTGACTTATATAGACTTCAATTTGCACATTACAGAGGATTGGGGAAAATGTGGAATGTCCAATATATATCTGATAAATAAAAATAATAACAGACAGATTAATGATGATGCTGTGAATACAGTAAGTATAAGGATGTATGAGGGATTTTTCTCTGAGAGAAATTAAATGATTTATATTGATATTTCCTCCAGTAGTCCAGTCCATTTTGCTGGGTTTCAGATATTAGTCCAACAGAGAAAAGAAACCATATGATTAGGTTACATAACATCATTAGTTTTTTGTCACCACAAATGCCATTTATTACTCAGAAATTCCTTAAAACTCAATTTGATTTAAAAAGTATAAATACTTATAGTACTATAGATGATATGGTTACTAAAATCTGGTTGTTTAATTCTGTTTTTTTTTTTTTTTTTTTTGTCATACATTTTTTCAGTAATACTGTTACTTCAGAGCAGTAGTAATCACACAGGCTTGAAAATATGCTCCAATTTTAAGAGAAAAAGAAGGAAGTAAGGAAAGAAGGAAAGTAAGTAAGGAAGGAAGGAAGAGAGAGGAAAGAAGAAAAGACAGAAGAAAGGATGGAAGAAACGGACATATGGTAGTTAGGAAGGAAAAAACGAATGGATGGACAGACAAAAGAAAACAAGAAAGGAAGACAGAAGGATGGACAGATGGAAGAAAGAGGAGAGAAGGACAGATGAATGGAAGAAAAAGAAGGACATAAGGAAGGAACAAAGAAAGGAAGAGAGAAGAGAGAAAGATGGATGGATGGACGGACAGATGGAAGTTATGAAGAAAAGAAGGATGGATAAAAGGAAGCTAGAGGGAAGGACAGATTGATGGATGACTGGAAGGAATGAAGGAAAGAAAGAAAGGAAGGAAGGAAGAAGGAGGAAAGAATGACAGATGGACAATTGGAAGGAAGGTAGAAGGAAGGACAGACTAACGGAAAGAAAAGGCAAGAAGTAAGAGAGAGGAGAGTAGGACAGATGGATGGATGGATGAAAGACAGGAATATAGAAGAAGGAAAGATGGATGGACAGACAGATGACAGAAAAAGGAAGATGGAAAGAAGGACAGATGGATGGAAGAAATTAAATATGGAAGAAAAGAAAGGAAGAAGGAGGAGAGAATGACAGATGGACAATAGGAAGGAAGGTAGAAGAAAGGACAGACTAACGTAAGGAAAAGGTAGGAAGGAAGAGAGAGGAAAGAAGGATGGATGGACGAAGGATGGAAAGACGAAAGAAGGATGAAAGAAGGATGGATGGACGAACAGAAGGAAGGTAGAAGGAAGGACAAATAAATGAATGAAAGGAAGGAAGGAAGGAAGGAAGGGAAAGGAGAGAAGGATGGATGGAAGGATTGATGTATGGACAGATGGAAGTAAGGAAGAAAAGATTGATGAACAGATGAAGGAAGGACAGATAGATGAATGAAAGGAAGGAAGAAAGAGGAGAGAAGAACAGATGGACGGATGGACAAAAGGAATTAAGTTAGAAGGAAGGACAGATGATCGGAAGGAAAATGAATGAAGGAAGGAAGAAAGAAGGGAAAGAAAGAAAGAAGAAAGGAAGAGGAGAGAAGGACAGATGAATGGAAGGAAAAGGTAGAAAGGAAGAAAGAAGGGAAGGAAGGAAAGAAGAAAGAAAAGAAGAGAGAGGAGAGAAGAAAAACAGAAAGAAGGACAGATGGACAGATGGAAAATTGGAATGATGATAGAACGAAGGACAGATGAATGGAAGGAAAATGTAGAAAGGAAGAAAGAAGGGAAGGAAGGAAAGAAGAAAGAAATGAAGAGAGAGGAGAAAAGAAAGACAGAAGGAAGGACAGATGACATTTAGGAAGGAAAAATGGATGGACAGACAGATGACAGAAAAAAGGAAGGACAGATGGGTGGAAGAAAGGAAATATGGAAGAAAAGAAAGGAAGGAAGGAAGGAGGAGAGAATGACAAATGGACAATAGGAAGAAAGGAAAGAAGGAAGGAGACACAGACTAAAGGAAGGAAAATGTAGAAAGGAAGAGAGGAGAGACGGACAGATGGATGGATGGACGAACAGAAGGAAGGTAGAAGGAAGGACAAATAAATGAAAGGAAGGAAGGAAGGGAGAGGAGAGAAGGATGGATGGAAGGATGGATGGACGGACAGATGGAAGTTAGGAAGGAAAGATGGATGAACAGACAAATTAAAGAAAAGAAGGAAGGAAGAGGAGAGAAGGACAGATGGATGGATGGATGGACAAAAGGAAAGAAGTTAGAAGGAAGAACAGATGAATGGAAGGAAAATGAAGGAAGGAAGAAAGAAGGCATGGAAGGAAAGAAGAAAGGAAGGAAGAGGAGAGAAGGACAGATGGACGGATGGAAAATAAGAATGAAGTTAGAAGTTATGAATGTAAGCAAGAAAGTAAGGAAGGAAGGTAGAAGGAAGGACAGAGGAATGGAAGGAAAAGGTTGGAAGGAAGCAAAGACGGGAGGGAGGGAGAGAGAGAGAGAGAGGAAGGAAGAAAGAAGGATGAATGGATGGATGGATGGATGGATGGATGAAAGTAAGCAAGGAAGTAAGAAAGGAAGGAAGGAAGAAAAAGGAGGGAAGAGAGAGGAGCGAAGGAAATTGGAAGAATTGACAGAAGGATGGACGAACTGACAGATGGAAGATAGAAAGGTAAGATGGATGGATGAACAGATGGAAGGAAAGGTCACAGCTGATATTTTAAACTCTCTGCCTGAATTTCCATGTAATTTTCTGTACTTTAAGAGAACCCTGGCTCTATAACAACTGTTCCAGTATGCATTTTAAGCTTTAATGCCTTATAAACACATAGAGAAAGTGGATAAACAACCTTTAAAACAGCAAATGTTCTGTATGGGCAGCACTGAATGTTTAATTCAATAAAGAGGCATGTGAAAATTCACTCATCTCGGTTTTATACACAGTAAAAGTGTCTTAATATGACTTGAATTCAAGCGAACCTGAGCACAAAAACACACCCACACCCTCCATTCAATGCCAGTGGGGTGGATGAAAGTAAATGAATGTGGTCTGAGGTTTGTCTGTCAGATATGAATAAGCCCGGTCCTTCCAGGTGTCATCTCCTCCATCATCCCAGTGGAGAGCTCCCCTTTCTGGGGCAGAGCTGCTCCAGGTGATGCCCACCTCCAGGAAAGGAGGAAAGGATGTAGGGAGACTCCATGCTGTGCTACACTGGCTCTGTGACAGTATTTAGATGAAATCCTCTCAGACATACCCTACTGGAGTGATAAAGAGGATTAAATAGATACACTGTGACTATAAGGTTTGCACTGTTTTCAGTACTTATTCCAGTGATTTTTTTTTGGCTTAATTTCTCAGACAAATATTGTTTTCAAGTCTGCAAGTGTAATGTCATTTTCTAAAGTCATTAGTAACATGGATCTGCTGAGGTATGATTGGAAGCAAATGGGTTTATTTTAGTTTAGTATATCTGAAGTTTTTTAATATAATGTATTTATTTTTTTAGTTGAAATAGACAAATTTAAAAGTAAAACTAGTTTTACTAATAAATATTCATGTATTTTTCATGTATAAGTGACGGATAAGCATATTTCAGGCCTTTTATTGATGAATATGCAGGCTTTAGACATCTTGGTCACAGTAGCTCAGAGCAGTGGGGGATGGATGACTTCTTCAGTGGACCAGGTGCTCCTGGGGTGTGCCTGATTGAAAAAGCTGATCGAGCCTCTGGCAAGTATACAGGTCGAAAGCTCTATAAAATTTCTCTAAACTTGCTTTACAGAAAAAGACACAACTTTTTTATTTATTTATTTATTTTATTACATTTCTCTCAGGTTTAGACTTGGATGAGGACACTTAAAATTAGTTTTTCTTGTTTTCCAGTAATATTTTCTAAACATCCTAAAACAAGATTAATTTACTTAAAACAATATAAATGTAGGAAATAAAAAATGTCCTATTGTTTTGCATTATACCTCACAATATTTTGTAAAAAAACTAATTTGCTTAACACAAGAAAAAAAAATCTTGTTTTATAGATGTTTAGATATTTTTACTTGAGTAAAAATATGATTATTAGTATTATTTTTTTTTTACAGTGTAATGGTGAAATGGTTTAAATCACTTTTCTTTGGCTATTTTTATTTTACATTGAAAAACGTATTGCAGTATGAAGTGTGCTTAAGTGGCTTAGAGATGTTAATTATGCTTAAATGGATTTTTTTAAGTGTGTCAGATCAGTATCAAGACTTGATTTTGTACATAAACACTTGAGGCACACAAGTGGCCTCTTAAAAGAGTCAAATGTTTAAATCATAAAATATATATATATATATATATATATATATATATATATATCTGAAGTATAGACTGAAGAATGTTTTGCATAGTTTACAGATGAAGTCAATGCTATATTGGTTCCCACATAAACTGTAATTAGACACATTCTCTCCTGCCATCGTGAAGAGGAAATATATATATATTTTTTTAACTTCCCACACACCAGAGGAAGTGTGACAAGATATGTTGTCCTCACATTAAATTCATTGCACTGTGTAATAGATAGAGAGAGCGAGAGAGAGAGAGAGAGAGAGAGAGAGAGAGAGAGAGAGAGAGAGAGAGAGAGAGAGAGAGAGAGAGAGGGAGAGAGAGAGTGTGTGTGTGTGTGTGTGTGTGTGTGTGTGTGTGTGTGAGTGTGAGTGTGAGTGTGTTTGTAATTTTACATGTTTGTGCCTCTGTGGCTTTATGGCTTGTATAGTATTGTTGAGTATTTTATCATGTCTGCAGCATCCTGCTCTTTTATTGTCCGGCTGCTATTACTGCAGGCTCTAAAGGAACAAGATTAGTGCAGAGCCACAAACATTTTGATGCCAAAGTTTAACAAAGCCATTGCAACACACTTTTGATCTGTCTTTTTTGAAGTATTATTATAGTGTTTCTGAATTCCCCTTTTAACCCTTCGAGGATCTAGAAAGCTCTATTTGAGGGAGCCTTCCTATAATTACACAATATAAAAACAGGCCATTTCAGGAATGTCTTAGGATTTGTCAAGAGTCCATTAGTAATTGGCATCCAGTCAATATTAAAGGCTACACTGAACAGTTCAAGTACAATTACTTAACAAAATACTCAAGTAGAAGTAAAGGTACTATCATAAATAATTACTTGAGTAAGAGTAAGAACTTGTAACTCGTTAAAAAATGACATAGCAGATGTTATCTACCCTATATCCCATTACATAATACACATTTAACATGTATTACAGAATTATCACAATTATTATTATTATTATTACTATTGGAAACACTGTCATCATGCACCATCATGTTGTTCCAAACCCGTATGACTTTCTTTCTTCCATGCCACACAAAGTAGATATTAGACAGAATGTTTGCCTGAGTCACTGTTTACTTGTTTTTTTTTCATATTTTGAAAGTGAATGGTGACTGAGACTGTAAGTCCCTAAAATTCTGTCTAACGTATGTTGTGTTCCACAGAATACAGAAGGTCACATGGGTTTGGAACAACATGATGGTAGGGAAATGATGACATACTATTAAATTATGGCTGAGCTTATAACTTTAAAGGGATAGTTCACCAAAATATTTAAATGATCTCATTGTTTACTCACTCTCATATGTATGACTTCCTTTCTTCTGCCGAACACAATTAATGATTTTTAGAATAATATTTCAGCTCTGTAGGACAGTACAATGCAAGTAAATGGGTGCCAAAATTTATAGTATAAAAGTAATCCAAAAAGACTCCAGTAGTTAAATCCATATCTTCAGAAGTGATATAATGTGGGTGAGAAACAGATCAATATTTGCCATTTTTTTACTAGACATTCTTCTCCCTGCCCAGCAGGGGGTGATAAGCATTGGTGTGAATCACTAATTACGAAAAGAAGAATGTGAAAGTGATCTGTTTCTCTGTTTGTCATCCATACATTCTCATATCACACCGCTTCTGAAGATACTGATTTAACCACTGGAGTCTTATGGATTAGTTTTATGCTGACTTGATTTGTTTTTAACTTCAAAATGTTTGCACTATAGGGCTGGGCATAAAACGATTTCAATATTAATCACGATAAAAAAAACTCCATGATATCGATGATAAGCTTTTGAGTAATTTTCAATATTTAGCTTGTGTTTTACATCTAGACATGCGTGTTGCTAAAAATGCTAGCAGTTTGGCTTTCTTATGGTATGTTCCCACTGGCACGTGCTGAGCAAATGTGAGCGAGCGCTTTCAATTCCTTCCTATGGAAGCCGAGCATCAAGCTCACAAGGTGGATTGTAAAATTGACAGCAGCGCTGGGCAAGCGCTTCCCTAGCGTTGGGAATGGCTTTGTGCAGATTTCTTCCGTGTCAGTGGAAATGCAGCCTCAGACTGTATGAAATTGCTATAACCCCCGCTACGCAGGTCACCGCTTTCTGGATCTGGATCCCAGATTGATTCCATCTTCACTGGAAGACATCATGACGATAGTTACGCCCTCTCATCGTCTCTAGTGAGCAATGCGACAAAACATCAGTGCCGGTTACATCATATCTGATCTTTCTACGCTGTATTCTTGAATATTCTTCTCTAGCACTGAAACACGCATCACTGATGCCATGTCCTGGGCCGCACCTGCATCCTCGTAAACATGAGGTGCGTGTTTCCAGAGCGCCTTTAGACCATAAAGTTTTTTCTTTCTAAATTTAGTTTTATTAATCAGCATGTTCCAAGCCTTTAATAGTAAACAAATATATTTCAGTTCTAATTTTGTGAAATTATTCAGATTTCTTCATCTCTGACAAGGATGAAAGACAAAACAATTAATAGTTTGTAGCCTAGCCCTAGTGAAAAAAAAGTATACTTTATCGTATTTTAAATATCTTATTTTTTTCAATTGTATATTACAAATATACAAACCAAAATTGTACTATCTTTAAATATATTTAAAGTATATTAGCATCATGCTTTTACCAATTTTCACAATACAACTATTAACACACTTTAAAATAATTGTACTTTAGTATATTATCTAAAAATATATTTTAGATAAATATACTTGAAGTGAAAATTCTGTTTATTTTTTAAAAGTGTATTTATTTGCACTTTACTTAAAAATATATTTTAGGCGAGTGGCCATCAGGCGCAAGTGTAACAATGAGCATTTTAGCAAGAAAAATAACAATGCGTAGTTCGTGTGTGGCTGCTGTTCCAAAAAGTAATTTTTTTTTGTTTGTTTCTTTCTTTCAGCGTTCTTTTAATTTAAAAGCATGGTTAAAATAAATTAGCGATAGCTACACCAAGTAATAAACTTGCAAGCAGACAAACCTAGAAGAAAGAATACGAGCAGGAAAATAAAGGAAGATTTAGGCCCTCATAAGGGACAGGCAGCCTACAAGGGCTTTTAACCATGACCTCATGCATCATGTCTGTCACTGGAAGGAGCTACAGTTGATACATTTAGTTATGTTTTACAATTGTAAAACCATGTGAGATTTAAATAAACACTCTGTTATTGAAGTTTTTATATGTTATTTATTGTAATGGCCTTAAAAACAAGTGCACTCAGCATTGGGTAAAAAAGTCCCCCAAGAAATTCTGCAATTTTCTGCTTCATTTGTTTAATACTCTTAATAATTGTTAGTTTTTTGTACTTTGTTGTTTTCATGCTGTTTTTTGTGACATAATAGCTCATGTTAAGAACTTGCACAAACACATTATTCACTAACATTATTTGAAGGCATTTCTGTTAAAACTAGTCTTTGCCCGATTCATATCTGTAAAATTAGTTGACTGGTTGCATATTAAATAATTTAGAAATGTATATGTTTTTGATGGGCACGAGTATGGGAGCACTGGAGTAGTTTGAACTGAAGTCTGGTCATTAGAACGAGGCAGCACAGACTGACATGGATGCATTCACCCTAGAGATCGCAATCCAGACAAAGTACAAATGGATGTAACAGACCACGACATCTTGAGCCAGGTTCTTTTAAAGTAATTCTTTTTAATTTGATAAGTGACATTTCTAATTCAAAAACGCAACGATGTGTGGTGATCTCCAGTCAAGCCGGTTGCAGCCACCTCTTCAAGTAGAGTATTATTATCATTATTAGTATTATGTACTGTATATCTTATTTAAATATAAATCAGCACAGAAACTTCAACAGGCTTTGTTTTTAATACCTGTTTCCATTTTAGTCATTGTCCAACATTGTAAGTGGCCCACAATTTGAAGAAACATATGCATCTGATTTTGTTTCTTGTACTTTTGAGTGATGGATTAACTATTATTATTATTATTATTATTATTATTTGTAGAGTACCAGATGATGACCTACTATGCAGTGGAAATGTAAGTTCTGCACTTATACATCTGAAAAGAGGGCACAACTTCTTAAGCACTATCGCTAAGCCATGGAACATATTCACAAATTGTTTCAATACAATGTCTCCATTCCGAGTGTCCATGTCATTCTATGTATTAAAAGCACATTTATCAAAAATCAATTTCCAACCAAAACTTGAGGAATGTATGGGCCATTGAGAAATCTATGGACAATTTGATTCGAGGGGAAACATCTTCAAGAAAGTACAAAATTTAAAAAATGTCCCCCTATTGCTGGCCAAGAAGCATCAAATGGCAATTGCCTATCACATGGATGCCATTTCTTTTTTCAAGCCAAGAGTACAAAGGACAGAGTGTGTAGTTCACTTGTCACAGCCTTTCCTGACAATGTTCAGGGATATAATTGTATTTTGAGTCTAATTGTAGTACCACACTCGTTTCATCCAGTGTTTATATTGATGGCATTGAGTACTGCCCAGACATGGTGGTTTCAGTTGGATGTTGTTCAGGTTTGCCCAAGTTATATATATACCTTCATTATGAATCAAAATGAACAGATCAACTTATAACATTCATTTCAACTGCACTCAATTGATAAACTCTACAAAATATTGTAATATTTTCATAGATGATCCCTCAGACACCACTGCATTGGCAGTATCTGGGCCCCCAACGCAGTTTTGTAAAGACTATTTGGACTGTTTTTGATTTTGTTTTCTCTTCTTTTTTGGAAATTCAAAAATATGTGCAATGTGCAAATGTGATTGAATATCATGATAAATATCGAATCAAATGATATGAAAAAGAATATCATGATAATATTTTTTGCCATATCGCCTAGCCCTAGTTTTCCTTCATTTGCATTTTATGGACCTACAGAGCTGAAATATTCCTCTAAAAATCTTCATTTGTATTCAGCAGATGAAAGAAAGTCATACACATCTAGGATTACATTAGGGTGAGTAAATGAGAGAATCTTCATTTTTGGGTGAACGATCACTTTTGGGACTCTTGTCAGATCTGGATGAATTTGTAAATTAGAAGAGAGGTTTTGAAAACTTTCTAGTAATTTTTACAGTGCAAACACCCACAGGGACATTACATATAATGCTGAAATATAAACCAAAGCAATATCAAGTTGTATTAATGCCTGCTTTCACCATTTCATAGCTTTTAAAGTCCTGCATGGATTCTTATGTCAGTGTAGTTACAGTTTTTAGTGTAGAAATAATTTAGATAATTAGTTCTGTACAGCAGTACTGCCGCTCTCTAAACGCACGTAGGGCACCAACCCCAGTCGCGGAACACTTGCTATGTCTGAAACCGCCCCTATCCATTATATAGTGCACTATTTTGGGTGTCTGCCATTTTGAAGGAGTGTCTGAATTCTGAGTGAGCCACTCATTCCCTACTTTTTATTCACTCATTCTTACCCACAATGCACTCTACAGTGCACACTAATTTCGAGTGACATTTGATGTACACTCAACGACGGTTAATTGCCCAAAGACATACAAGCTGGTAATTTACTGCTTTATTCACTACTGCATGTGTAAACTACTTTTTGACAAATCATTATTTGATTAAAATAACAATGACATATGGAGAGGCAAAAAATAAAGATACATTTTAAAATGTACTCTTTATTTATATTTATACAGAATTTTGCCATTAAGATGAAGAATTCTTTATTTACTAAATATTTCAATGAGGTGATTATTTTAACTCAGGAGACTGCACACAGTGGAAATGATAGTTCTGTGGATTATTTAAAAATATTATTATAACATACAGGTCAGATGAGAAATGCTGCCCAGCTTTATACAAAAATGTACATTTGATCAAATGTACACTCAATATATTAACATATTGTAAAGAGTTACAGAGACGTGGGTTCTGATAATTCCTTCCTTTAATGGCCACAGTCTCATACAGCACTTCTCAAAATAATCACTTTTATGACACCCACAATTCTAACTAAACATGAACATAAACAACAACGCTGGGCTGCCGTGTACGTATAGAACTCTCTCTCTCTCTCTCTGTAGGTTCTGTGGCCGCTCGTATGCCGCTCTCCCCATGCTTACTGGAATTAGAGACAGGTGTTAGACATAATTTGGCTCAGGTGCAAGCGCCCTTACCGCTTTCTCTCCCCGGACGGACGCTTGACCACACCCCCGCTGCCACATACCCCCACCGCCCAACTCAGGCCGGGGCGCCATCCGGCCTGCCTACCACTCCCCCCCCATTTCTGGAAAGGAAGTCCGCGACAGCCATCTGCACCCCCGGTCTGTGGACCACCTTGAATTTAAAGGGCTGTAGAGCCAGATACCAACGGGCGATCCGGGCGTTAGTATCCTTCATGCGGTGGAGCCATTGGAGTGGGGCGTGATCTGAGCAGAGAGTGAAGGCCCGCCCCAGCAGGTAATATCGGAGTGTGAGGACCGCCCACTTGATGGCCAGACACTCCTTCTCTACGGTGCTGTACTTCGTTTCCCTTAAGGAGAGCTTCCTACTGATGTACAGCACCGGGCGATCCTCCCCCTCCACCACCTGCGAGAGTACGGCCCCCAGTCCTCTGTCTGAAGCGTCCGTCTGCAATAGAAAGGGAAGAGAGAAGTTAGGTGCATGTAAAAGCGGCCCCCCACAAAGTGCAGCCTTAACCTGCATGAACGCCTGTTGGCACTGCTCCGACCATTGGACCGGATCTGGAGCCCCCTTTTTAGTGAGGTCAGTCAGCGGGCTGGTGACGTCCGAATAATTAGGCACGAACCTCCTATAATAGCCAGCCAGCCCCAGGAACTGCCTCACCCCCTTTTTGGTCTTGGGTCTCGGGCATGTCGCAATTGCTGCGGTTTTGTCAATTTGGGGACGCACCTGGCCATGACCCAAGTGGAACCCCAGATACCGTACCTCCACACGCCCAATCGCGCACTTCTTAGGGTTTGCCGTGAGCCCGGCCCGGCGCAGCGACCTCAGGACCGCCCTCAGATGTTGTTTGTGCCGCTGCCAATCGTTACTGTAGATGATAATGTCATCCAAATAGGCAGCGGCATAAGCCGAATGCGGCCGGAGGATACGATCCATAAGTCGTTGAAACGTAGCCGGGGCTCCAAACAAACCGAACGGAAGTGTCACAAATTGGTGCAATCCGAACGGCGTGGTGAAGGCTGTTTTTTCACAGGAAATTGGTGTCAAGGGGATCTGCCAATAACCCTTTGTTAAATCCAATGTTGAATAAAAGCGAGCCGTACCTAACCGATCGAGCAACTCATCAACACAGGGCATCGGGTACGCGTCGAATTTAGACACCGCGTTGACTTTTCTATAATCCACACAGAACCGCACCGACCCGTCGCTCTTGGGAACAAGCACGACCGGGCTGGACCAATCGCTGTGGGACTCTTCTATTACGCCCATCTCGAGCATTGCATCCAATTCCTCTCGAACTATTTTCTTTTTGTGTTCGGGTAAGCGATATGGCCGGCTACGTACTACCAGTCCCGGCTCGGTCTCGATATGGTGTTGGATGAGATTCGTACGTCCCGGTAGAGGGGAAAACACGTCTGCAAATTCTTTTTGCAACTCAGCAACCTCTGCAAGTTGGTACGGTGAGAGGTGATCCCCGCAAATGACCGGGGTGTTATGATCACAGCTTTTGTTTACCTCCGGTCCGAGCTCCGCCCTCTCCGGAACTACCATGGCCAACGTCACAGGGACCGCCTCCCTCCACAATTTTAGGAGGTTGACGTGATATATTTGACGCGCGCCCCCTCTATCAGTTCGTTTCACCTCATAATCGAGATCCCCCACTCGTCGTGTGACCTCAAAGGGCCCTTGCCACTTTGCGAGTCATTTGGAGCTCGATGTTGGGAGTAATACAAGCACTTTATCTCCCGGTGCGAACTCCCTGAGCCGAGTGCCCCTGTCATACAGCCGGCATTGTCGTTCTTGAGCTCGGAGCAAATTCTCCTGTGTTAGTTTCCCCAGAGTGTGGAGTTTTGCTCTGAGATCAAGGACGTATTGAATTTCGTTCTTACTGTTTGAAGGCCCCTCCTCCCAGGCTTCACGTATCACATCTAGTACACTGCGCGGGCGCCGCCCATATAGTAACTCAAAAGGAGAGAAGCCAGTGGAGGCTTGCGGGACCTCTCGAACTGCAAATAACAGGGGGTCGAGCCACTTATCCCAGTTTCTAGCATCCTCGTGCACGAATTTACGAATCATATTCTTCAGGGTTTTATTAAAACGCTCCACCAGCCCATCCGTCTGCGGATGGTACACGCTAGTGCGAATCGACTTAATACCCAGCAATTCGTAAAGCTCGTGAAGTGTTCGTGACATAAATGTTGTGCCCTGATCGGTGAGGATTTCTTTCAAATCCCAAACCGGGAGATTACCTTGAAGAGTGCCCCCGCAACACTACGTGCTGAGATGTTGCTCAGAGGCACTGCTTCCGGATATCGCGTTGCATAATCCACCAGGACTAATACAAAGCGATGTCCGCGTGCTGTCCGCTCTAATGGCCCGACGAGGTCCATTCCAATCCTCTCAAATGGGACCTCGATTAGTGGAAGGGGGCGCAATGGCGCTTTTGGGGTGGCCGGTGGGTTTACCAGCTGACATTCACGGCACGCCGCACACCATCTGCATACGTCGCCGCCAATGCCCGGCCAATAAAAACGGGCTATTAGACGGAGTCGTGTCTTTCCTTCCCCTAGGTGACCTGCCATGGGATTATAGTGAGCCGCCTGGAAAAGCATTTCCCGGCGGCTCCGTGGAATCAAGAGCTGGGCTGCTTCCTCTTTTGTGTGAGCGTCCTGCGTCACTCTATACAACCGATCATTTATAATCGCAAAGTAGGGATATGAAAGTGCGACACCCGGGCGGAGTTGTTGACCATCAATTACTCTCACTTGGTCGAAGGCGTGCTTGAGGGTATCGTCTCGTGACTGCTCCAGAGGGAAATCCCCTTCGGGAAATGCTCTGAGGAGGGGAGGGGCTGTCACCTCCCCCTCACTCGTATCATCCCGAGATGGAGCAGACGAAGACGGCCCAGGCTCCGCCTCCCCCACGAGAGAATCGCACGTAACACATCCCTTTGCCTTCATGCAGGACCCATCCGCACATATTCCCCTTAATATTTTACTGAATCCGGGCCAATTAGTTCCCAAAATCAGCGGATGGGTGAGGCGGGAGCTAACCGCGGCCTCCACTCTACGTTTTGCACCGCGAAAATGAATTGTCAGAGTCACCACAGGGTATTTGTGAATATCGCCATGCACACATTTCACCCCCACCCTTTTGTGCGTATCCCATGCCCCGTGCCGAACCAAGCGTTGGTGGATGGTGGTTTGATTACAACCGGTGTCCACCAATGCTTGGTAAGTACCCCCCTTGATTCTTACCGGAATCCGGTACGCTCCGGCTCAATCGGGGGCAGCCCGTGGAGCCTCGGGGATCCGGACCACTGTCGCCGTCTCCATCACCGGGCACTGATCCTGAAAGTGCCCCGGATCCCCGCAGCGCCAGCAGGCCGGCCCAGACGTCCCGCCCGCACCTGTGTCGGCGGGTGCCTCCACCTGAGGGGGAGAACGGCGATACGCTACAGGGGTGGGGGTCGTCCACTGCTTGGCGCGGGGAACTGGTCGCGTTGGCGGGATTCCATGCCTCCGCGGGGCAGGAACGGGCCTTGGGGAGAGAGCAGAGTGAGGGGAAGAGGGGGAACACACAAGGGGAGGGGAGAGAGAGAGAGAGGGAGAACAGGGCTCTTCCGCCCTCGGGTACGCCGCCAAGTGGTCCTCCGCAAGCTGGACGGCCGCAGGATTTCAAAAAACCGCCAGTCCTGGTCTTGGCGTAGCTCCATCAGAGACTGTTGGTGCGTCTGATGCATGCTGGCGAGGGACTGGATGATCTCGGACAGCTGGGAGGGCTCCATGGGGCGTACTGTAGCTGGTTCAAATGGGTTTTTTCGGCACCAGTGTAAAGAGTTACAGAGACGTGGGTTCTGATAATTCCTTCCTTTAATGGCCACAGTCTCATACAGCACTTCTCAAAATAATCACTTTTATGACACCCACAATTCTAACTAAACATGAACATAAACAACAACGCTGGGCTGCCGTGTACGTGTAGAACTCTCTCTCTCTCTCTCTGTAGGTTCTGTGGCCGCTCTTATGCCGCTCTCCCCATGCTTACTGGAATTAGAGACAGGTGTTAGACATAATTTGGCTCAGGTGCAAGTGCCCTTACCGCTTTCTCTCCCTGGACGGACGCTTGACCACACCCCCGCTGCCACACATATATATTAAAAATGACAAACAGAATGAAGATTTAATGTATTAATATATTATTAAATAAGAATAACATGTAAGGCCCAAGTATTTTAAAAGTTCATATGTGATGTTGTTTCTGTCACAGCCCCAGAACTCCGATGCTTTGTGTATATGTCAGTGTCCGAATTCACTCACACATTTCGTTCACTCACTGCTGAGATATAGTGCACTCATTGCCATTCACTATATAGGAAATAGTGAAAGAGAGAATGATTTCAGACACAGCTGCTCTCTTTGCCATTCGATCGGCTCGTGTGCGCACATCTCTCATGCATGCGCTCCAGTTGTCAATTACGCGAATGGCAGAGCAAAAGGCATATACCCTTAACGTGGATGTTTGCATGGATTTATACAGAACACTCAGCCCGAAATGGCTGCGATAGCTGTGCGGAGTAAATGCGTAAATACTGCTCATGACATGCGGGACGCGGGACAAAGTGCAATCTTGAAATATCTGATTTTCTTGGTATTAAATGAAGGCATTGCATAATGAAACTATTCTTTTATCACTGTGTGGATCGAAGAAAGTTTTTCACTTTGAAGAACATGATGCTTCAGGTTGGACTCGACTTGAGTGACAGTACATGACAGCACACGCAACTGTGAACTTGTGCTGTCGTACAAGTCCCATTCTGTAATCTCTCAATAAATTACGCATTAGCTAAAATTTAACCCAGTAATGAAACAGCAGGAACGCCACCCATTTTAATGAAGAGTAAAACATTTTCATTAGAAATTTACTTGAGTCAGAGTTAAAATTACCCACTTTTAAACCTACTCAAAAAGTATATATTCACCCAAAATGGAACAGAGTAAATGTAGCATGTTACTACCCACTTCTGATAATAATAATAATTATAATAATTTAAAAAATAATAATAATAAGGCAGATACTATTTGCACCCTAGTGCAACGATGCTATTTACACCCCTCTGCAAATAGTGGCAAAAATTATTTGCACCTGACACTGGTACAAATAAATTAAATATTATTTACACCACAGTGCAAATAGTGGCAAATATTATTTGCTCCCCAACACTGGTACAAATAAAAGCAGATGCTATTTACACCCCAGTGCAAATAGTGGCAAATGTTATTTACATCCAACACTGGTACAAATAAAGGTAGATGCTATTTACACACCAGTGCAAACAGTGGCAAATATATTATTTTATTAATATTATTTGCACTCCTAATTAAATATTCTAAACAAAGTGTAAAATATTGCATCCTCAATGACAAGGTGCTAACTTAAAACATTCCATGGATGCCTTGCATGTCTGTCCCCAATTTGATCAATTTCCTGGTCAAAGTGGTCAATTTCCCAGTGCCTGTTTATCTTAGAATGAAGCGTCTAGGTTACCAAAATATTTCCTCCCAGAAGACAGCTCTTATCTCTTAAATTAAAGCAATAATGTCTATCAACACTGACCAAAGAGTTGCACTGTGTGTATAAGAATAAGCATTTTAGTCTGCCAGGGTAATGCCACCCCACAGTGTGTCAATAGATGACAGATCAGGTTGGGAGCTTCAGAGAGAGATGACGCTGGAGATCAGCTTCTTTTGCAGCTCCAGCTCAGTCCAATTAGAACTCCTGGTAAAGGTGTTATCCTTCAGTCCAGCTTTCATCTCGCTGAATGAGTTGATGAAGAGCGGACAGAGCGAAAGAAAGGCGCAATGTGATAAAGTTGATTGAAGTTTAATGAGACAGAAAGTTCACATTCAGCAAGGCACTTTATCACTAAATATCAGGAAACTCGGAATACAGAGACACACATTTCCCAGCTGTGGTGGGAAAATGTGAGCATTTTTCAGACATCAAAAAGTGATACATTGATTTTTGTGTTGCATTTATTAAAATTATTATTTAAAATACAACAGTTTTAAAAGGAATGGTTAACCCAAGAATGAAACGTCTGTCATAAATTACTTATGTCATGGTCCAAGTTTATTTTAAGTGTCTTTAACTGCTACAGTATGTACTAACATTAAAATACATATAATGAGGTACAGGTTGGTTTAGGGGTAGAGGTTTGTGTAAGGTTAGGGTTTATGGTAAGGGTTGGGTTAGGGTTACATTTAAAATTAGGATTAAGGGTAACAGTGTAACTACAGATGTAATTAAATACAGGTACTTTAAATGAAGTAAAATGCAGCAGCAAGTTTGTACATAAGAATCACATTGTGAAAAAAAAAAAAGTGTGAGAACATAGCCATGGCAACATTGCAATCGCGGCTTTCTTTTTTCACGAGAGAAAGCCACTTCGGCCGCCCCCTGCATATTTCTTTCTTCCTACGGGATTGAGGACGACCCGGCTGGTGATGAAGGCAATTTGAAGATAACGACGGGCTCGGATTTGCCAGGAAAATCTCCACTTCCCCGGCACGCTTGCTTGCTTCTGTCCGAGCTCGGGATGAGTGCGGCTCGCCTCTTGGCCAGCCTGCATTCTCCCTTGAGCCCCCGGAATTGGATGATGACATCACCGCTGCATCGGAGAGCGTCACAGTGGCATCTAATGCTGATGACTCATCTGGGCTGCCACCTTCGGGTCTGCTTGCCCAGTCTGAGGCTGACGCACAGATGTCTGCTATGCTTTCCCAGGCTGCTGTGAGCGCAAGGCTGGACTGGAAACCTCCATCCCCCCCTCACGGCTACTCGATCGGTTCCTCGGGTCAGGGTGCCGCTCATAGCCACGCCCCCCGGTTCCATTCTTCCCGGAAGTGCATGACGAGCTGAGTGGTCGTTGAGAGCACCATTTACTGCCCGGAACCGACCCCTCCGCTCGGCCGCTCTCACTACACTGGATGGCGGGGCTGCCCACGGGTACACGGAGGTCCCCCAGGTGGACAGAGCGGTTGCGATCCACTTGTGTCCCGATAATGCCACCACCTGGCGGGACCGCCCGGTACTCCCCTCCAGAGCCTGTAGAAAGACGTCATCACTGACCTCAAAAGTCTACAGCGCCACCGTACAGGCCGCCTCCACCCTGCATGCCATGGCTCTCCTGCAAGTTCACCAAGCCAAGGCACTCAAAGATCTGCACCTGGGTAGTTCCGACCCCGATGTGCTACAGGAACTTCGCTCTGCCACTGACCTCGCTCCCAGAGCCACGAAGGTTACAGCGCAGGCACTCGAGTCCAGGAGCATCACCTCTGGCTGAAAATGCTCGATATGCATGACGTTGACAAGGCACGCTTTCTCAATGCCCCCATCTCCCAGCTTGGCCTCTTCGGTGACACCGTCGACGACTTTGCCCAGCTGTTTTCGGCGCAGAGAGCACATCTTGCCGTGGCACTACCAAACCAGCGTGCCCCGCCTGCTCGCTGAGGGCGTCCCCCTTCGGCTAAACAACAGGTAGCTCTGCCTCAACCCGGTCCAGCTCTCAGCCCCAGCGTCGAGCACCTCGCAGGCGGCGTACGCCCCCTGTCTCCAGGACCCCTTGTAGGACCAGGAAAGCTCCTAAGTGCTCCTGAGATGGGTGACCCATGCTGTCAGACTTTCGCTCCAGAGCTGGTACCAAGACCACTCCGTCCCCCGGTGGAGGACCGCCTTCGTGCTGCGGCACCCACATTCTCAATAAAGAGTGATTTCCTCACTCCCTGGATCATCCAGCTGGTGCACGCCGTTCTCACGGTACCCCAGCGCCAAAACTTTACAGTCCTGCCCCCCCCTGGACGTAGTTCCCTCGCCTCCACCCCCACAACTTCTCAGCCCCGGCAGGCCAGCTCTGACGAGTTCCGAAGACGCCTCTCTAGGACCTCTTCCTCAGTCTCTAACCTACCCCCTGCCGGGTGCGCGGAGCAAGGTAAGTGCTTTGAGTCTTTTCTCAGCACCCAAGCCTCGGGACGCTCTTCTGCCTCCCGACGCACTATTACCTGCTCCCCCCCGCCACGAAGCTCCACCCAGTATGTCAAAAGCAACCGTCCCATTAGTGCCCCTCGCGCAGAGTTTGGGTGCGTGGCTTTCAGTTCCCCAATCCGTTGTTCTGGCTGACCAGGACCATCCGACTCAGCTACGCGATTCAGTTCGCCTCGTTTCAACGGTGTTCGCTCCACTTCCATGCTCGCCGTGAAAGCCAGTGCCTTATGAACAGAGATCACAACCCTACTTCTCAAGGATGCGATAGAGCCTGTCCCTCCAGCTGAGATGGAGAAGGGTTTCTACAGTCCTTACACAGACTTCCGTTCAAAATGCTTCAAGATGTGTCATGGTGACCACATACGCCTCTTGACAGGGTTGGGGGCACGTGTGCAATGGGCCCGCTGCCCCTGGCCCTTGGACAAGACCCCGGCAGCGTTGGCACATCAACTGCCTAGAGTTGTTGGATGTATCCCTACGGAGGTTTCTCCCAATAATCCGGGGCAAGCACGTCTTGATCCAGTCAGAAAGCACCGCAGCAGCGTGCACTCTCATCATATATCACAATTCGCCCGCCATCTCCTCCTTTGGAGTCAGCCACAACTCAGGTTGCTGTGAATTACTCACATCCCTGGCAACTGCAACACGACGCAGATGCGCTGTCATGGCAGGTTTCGCCCAGCGGAGAGTGGAGGCTCCACCCCATGTGGTCCAGCTGATATGGGACTAATTCGGCAAGGCACAGATAGATCACTTTGCCTCCCAAGACAACTCCCACTGCCCGCTCTGGTACTCCCTGACAGGAGCTACTCTCGGGACAGACGTGCTGGCTCACAGCTGGCCCCGGGGGCTGCGCAAGTACGCATTTCCCCCAGTGCCCCTTCTTGCACCGGTGCTGTGCAAGATCAGGGAGGTCGAGGAACTGGTGGCTCCTTACTGGCCCACTCGGGCCTGGTTCTTGGGTCTTATGCTCCTTGCGACAGCACCTCCCTTGAAAATTCCCTTGAGGAAGGACCTTCTTTCTCAGGGACAGGGTACCCTCTGGCACCCGCGCCCAGACCTCAACGTCTGGCCCCTGGACAGGATGCAGAAGATCTAGTGGATCTACCACCAACACACTCTATGAGAAGTGTGGCTTCCTCGTGGGCACTGGCTCATAGCACCTCCTTAGCAGACATCTGCAGAGCAGTGGGTTGGGCAACACCCAATACCTTTGCCAGAGTTTACAATCTCAGGGTTGAGTCGGTTTAGTCGGCTTCATAACCATCGTTGTGTATTTGCCACATGTTACCTCCCCCTAGACTGGGCAGGATGTGGCCTCCGCTGGGACTTTAACCTGAAAGAATAGGACTGGGAAAGACCGCCTTCCCCGATGCATTTCATAGCGTTAAGATAGCCCCAGCTGCTTCACGTCCTATATGAGAGACATAGTGGGAGAGAAGGCCGTGGCTGCCGGGCTCGCTCCCATGCTAGTCATGTATAACCTGTTCCCCCCCCTCAGGGGTGCGGGGAACCTAAGATCTGTATGTGACATCTCTTTGGGGGCGTTGGGGAGGGCTACATGCAGCTGACACAGTTGCTCTAGCATGCAGCTTGCACCTGTCTCAACAGTTCACGTAACATGGTCAGTACGTGGTGTTTTTATATGGGACCCCTTGTGTCACTTCATTCGACACAATGTCGAGTGAGTGACAGAAGGGGAACGTCATTGTTACTGTTGTAAATTCCGTTCCCCGAGGGAAGGAACGAGAAGTTGTGTCCTTCCTGCCACTGCACTAGACCTACCACTGTAAACGTCTGTACCTTATTTTTGACTCCACAGTGCAAAATCCTGACTGGCACTCGCTGCCCTGCTTCACTTTTTACCCGTTTGTCGTTTGCGAGGCATGCAAATTCTGTCTGCCAACTTCACATTGGACTTTTCTCAGGTTCAGAGGTACATTTGGCATCCCAGGAAGAGCCACATCTCGTTCCTTCCCTTTGGGAACGGAGGTTACAACAGTAGCCATGACATTAATGGGTTTTATGCCAATTGGCATAACACGATGAAACTGATTTGCGGAGTCATATGAAACCATTAATTAATTCATGAAATCCTCTTGGGAGTAAAAATATATAAACATATTCTTTCAAAGTAGTTCATACAGACTACTGCAATTTGTGTGCTCGGATTTTGATATGTTTTCATAAATTTGTTTTCTGTGCTCTTTTAACAAGCAAGCAAGACAATCCATTCAGTTCATTGAATTAATAAAGTAAAGGCACTCATTTGGCAGAATGGCACTCTTTTTAGTGCTCTAGTGTTTATCTGTGCTATTTTGCAAGATATAATGTATTTTTTAATGTTGTCATTAGCTGCCACAAATAGAGATCCCATGGCCAATGGATTTTAAGGGATAGAAGTTCTCATAGGGTTCTGATTTCATCACAGTGCCTTCTACATGTGAGTAAAACCAGAACAGCAAGTATTGATTAATTTATCTTAAATTAATTTATCTATGTCCCCTCGGTCGTTTTAGACTTCCGGGTTGTTGTTGCGGTTTGGACAGCGATCATTTCGTCGAATCTGGCCTATACATTTTTTAGATTTTTTTTTAGAATATCTTTTGAGTTACAGTTGCTGAAACCAATAAAATCAGTAGGTTAGCTCTCTTGGTTTTTTTACAAAATAAAATGCTGTGAATTATTTTTTGTAGATTTTTTTTAGTTTTTTGTGACAGCTAAAAATAACTTTTGAGTAAAAGTTGCTGAAACATAATAAACATGCTGTACTCATATCATAAATCTCAAATCTTAAGTACTGCATTTGAAAACTGCAACATTACAAAAAAGGAAGAATCAGTACTTGAACGCGGTCTCTAAAAATGGTATCGGGACATCCCTAGTTTCATCACTAGTTATACACCAAATGTATCATGTGATAAAAGGCATGAAAATATATGTGTTCCCCTTCTGTCGCTCACTCAACTTTGTGTAGAATGAAGCGAAACTAGGGGTCTTTCTTGAAGGCCTTGGATACCTCTGAACTTGAGAAAAGGCCATGAGAAATTGGCAAACAGAATTTGCATGTCCCTCCCCCGGACATACGAGTATAAAAGGAGTGAATCCTGCATCTGTCCATTCAGATTTTTTTCTTCAGAGCCGAGCGGTTGTGCGATCAGCGAGCTGAGATCACTTCTGTTCCACTCACCATATCAGCGGCTTTCTCCTTCTCTGCACACCAGTGCAGCCTTTGCCCTTGGGCGCTTCAACAGCGCTTCTGAAAGAATATAATCGGCTATGTGATTCAGTTCGGCAGGCCCCCGCCCCCTTTTGGCGGTATCCGCTTCACCTCAGCGAATACATCAGTACCTTATGTCCGGAGATCACGACCGTTTTACTCAAAGACATGATAGAGCTTGTCCATCCAGCCGAGATGAAGAAGGGTTTCTACAGCCCTTCAATCATCATTCCCAAAAAAGGTGGTGGCTTGTGACCGATCCTGGACCTGCGAGTTCTCAACCGGGCCTTGCACAGACTCCTGTTCAAAATGCTCACACAGAAACACATTCTAACATGCGTCCGGCATCAGGATTGGTTCGCAGCGGTAGACCTGAAGGACGTATACTTCCACGTCTCTATCTTGCATCGACATCAACCCTTCCTACGGTTCACGTTCCATGGCCAGGCATATCGGTACAAGGTCCTCCACTTCGGCCTGTCCCTGTCCCTTCATGTCTTTACAAAGGTCGCAGAGGCAGCACTTGCCCGCTAAGGGAAATGTGCATCCGCATACTCAACTATCTCGACGACTGGCTCCTCCTAGCCCACTCTCAAGTCTTACTGTGCACCCACAGGGACCAGGTACTCAGGCACCTCAGCCGTCTAGGGCTTCAGGTTAGCTGGGAAAAAAGCAAGCTCACTCTGGTTCAGAGCATCTCTTTTCTCGGCATGGAGTTTGACTCAGTCTCAATGACAACACGCCTAACCAACGAGTGCATGCAGTTGGTGCTGAAATACCTCACCTTGTTCAAACTAGGCACATCGGTTCCTTTATTCCAGAGGCTCCTGGGGCATATGTCATCCTCCGTGGTGGTCACACAGCTGGGGTTGATGCATATGTGACTGCTTCAGTACTGGCTTCAGATTCGAGTCCCGAGATGGGCATGGTGCCACGGCACATTCCATGTGTTCATCACCCACATGTCGCAACTCACCCGCCATGTCCTCCTTTGGAGTCAGCAGCGACTCAGGTCGCCATATGGGTGCCACCCAAATCCCGGGCAGCCTCAACACATTAGCGGACGTGCTGTCACGACTGGGCATGCTCAGTGGAGAGTGGAGGCTCCACCCCCAGGTGGTCCGGCTGATTTGGGAGCGGTTTGGCAAAGCACCTGTTCGCTTCCCAAGAGAACGCTCACTTCCTGCTCTGGTACTCTCCAGTGGAGCTGTGTGCGCTCTGGCACACAGCTGGCCCCGGGGCTGCGCAATTCATTCAGAGAGTCTACTTGCACGGCTGCTGTGCAAGGTCAGGGAGGATGAGGAACAAGTCACTCAAGTGGCCCACACAGACTTGGTTCTCGGATCTCACGCTCCTCGCGATAGCACCTCCCTGGCAAATTCCCTGTAGGAAGGACCTTCTTTCTCAGGGACGGGGCACCCTCTGGCATCCGCTCCCAGACCTCTGGAACCTCCACGTCTGGCCCCTGGACAGGATGCAGAATATCTAAGTGGCCTACCACCTGCTGTTGTAGACACAATCAACCAAACCAGAGCTCCCTCTACCAGGCAGCTTTACGCACTGAAGTGGTGTTTATTCGCAAATTGGTGTTCTTCCCAATCTGAAGACCCGCAGAGATGTGCTGTCAGGTCAGTGCTCTCATTTCTGCAGGAGAGGCTGGAGGGGAGGCTGTCCCCCTCCACCTTGAAGGTTTATGTAGCTGCTATATTGGCTCACCACGACGCAGTGGACGGTAAGTCCTTAGGTAAGCATGACCTGATTATCAGATTCCTTAGAGGCGCCTGGAGGCTAAACCCTCCCAGGCCATGCCTGTTCTCCTCATGGGATCTCTCCGTGGTCCTTTCAGGCCTCCAGAGACCCCCACTTTGAGCCGCTAGAATCAGTCGAGCTCAGATCCCTCTCCTTGAAGACAGCCCTCCTGATTGCGCTTGCTTCCATCAAGAGGGTTGGGACCTGCAAGCGTTCTCTATCAGCGACACTTGCCTGTAGTTCAGTCCGGCAGACACTCATGTCATCCTAAGACCTCAACCAGGCTACGTGCCCAAGGTTCCTACGACCCCCTTCAGGGACCAGGTAGTGAACCTGCCAGTGCTGCCCCAGAGGAGGCAGACCCAGCCTTTTTTTTGCTGTGTCCGGTGCGTACTTTGCATACCTATATGGACCACATGCAGAGCTTTAGATGTTCTGAGCAGGTCTTTGTCTGCTTTGGTGGACAGAAGTAAGGGAATGCTGTCTCCAAACAGAGGCTAGCCCACTGGGTCGTCAATGCCATCACTTTGGCCTATCAGACACAGGCCATGCCCGCCCCCTTGCGGGTTTGAGCACACTCGTGCTCGAGAAGTGTGGCATCCTCATGGGCACTGGCCAACGGCAGCTCCCTAACAGACATCTGCAGAGCGGCGGGCTGGGCAACACCCAATACCTTTACGAGATTCTACAATCTCAGGGTTGAGTTAGTTTCATCCAGTATTCTCTCTGGTCCAAACACGTAGAACTCGGTAATACAGAATGACTGATCGGGTGTTCCGCTTGCACATAGTGCCCTTCCCCTCCACTGAAGCGATCATGTGTGTTCTTTCTCCCAGGAGATGCCACTAAACTCGTGCTCCCTGGATGTTTTTCCTCCCTAGCCCTCTGGTCCAAGAATTCAGCGGCGGAATTCCTGACCAGACCCACTATAGGTACTAACTACTCTTTACTGGAATTGGTGCTCTACAGGGTTTGACCATCACGGATTAATCCTCCTGTGTGTATTTTCTGCAGTACGGTCCCCCTCTTGGCGGACCCATGTCTCCCTTGGGCAGTTCCCTCTGCCCCCCGGTCGATGTGTTTGTAGTATCTCCTCCCTCGATAGATAGGATCTACCAACACACCACTTCAACATGTGGCCTGAAAACCCATGTGACGTATTCGCCACATTTAACCTCCACCCAGCCTGGGCAGGATATGGTCTCCACAGGGTCTTTTCCCCCTAAAAGAACAGGAGTTGGAAAAAAACGCCTTCCCTGATGCATGTTATATCGTTAAATGGTCCCAGCCGCTTTAACTCTATGAGAAACATAGAGAGAGGAAAGGCATGGCTGGCGTGGCCTGCTCCCATGCTTGGCACGTCGTTTGTTCCCCCCTTCGGGGATGCCAGGAACCTAAAAAGTTTATGAAATTTTTATGGGGCGTTGAGGAAGGGTACATGCAGTCTGACGCAGCCTGCTGCTTTGCACGCAACTGCCAGCCCACGCCTGCATCAGCAGTTCACTTACACGGTTCAGCGCATGGCATCTGAGTGAGTGACAGAAGGGGAACATCTAGGAGGGAGCTGATGGAGGGAACGAGACGTTGTGTCCCCCCATCCATGATGCTGTACCGAGCCGCTGTAACAGCCGAACCTCATTCTTTGCTCCTCGGTGCAAAACCTGAATGGAAATACGCACGATTCTCTCTTTTTATACCCGCATGTCCGGGGGAGAAACATGCAAATTCTGTCTACCAATTTCTCATCTGCCTTTTCTCAAGTTCAGAGGTAACCAAGAAAGACCCCTAGTGTCGTTTCATTCGACACAACGTCTCGTTCACTCCATCAGGGAACGAGGGTTACAATAGTAACCTAGACGTTTCTGTTTGACTTTCATTTTGTAGGTTAAAATGATCCTGTTTTTAAGGTTGAATTGCTCCAATGGTATGAATATATATATATATATATATATATATATATATTTCTTATTACAGTTCGGGAACATGATTAATTGCGAAAAAAAATAAAAAATAAAAAATTATATTATATATAATTTTATATATTATATATATCTATATATCTATATCTATATCTATCTATATATATATATATATATATATATATGTATATATATATATAGATATAGATCGTAATTAATCGTAGTTAATCGTAATTAATTAACACAATAAATCAACAGCCCTAATAAATACATACTAAAAATCTGTAAACACTTGTATCCTTAACATGTTAATAACAATATTTGAAAACAGACACAACAAACTACCTTGACCTTACTTCATGGCTTATACATACTGACATCAACAGATTTTTGTACAGCCAATGATTGAGCTGCTGGCCATTGAAATCTTCTTACAAATGTTCATATAGTGATTGTTTTGGCAGATCCAACTTAATTTCAGCTGAATCCTCTTGAGGTGTAATTGCAAAAATCCTGATTAGTGTGTGTAAAGGATTTGATACAGGAAGTGAGTTTGAACAGCACAGGCCCTAGATCCTTGGAAATCTCCCCGGCTGTTTGTTTTATTCTGAATGAAACAGAATGGCAAATTGTTATGCCTCATATCCAGCAAGGCCCAGTTTTCCCAGTAGAGCTGGAGTGTCACTAATGGAATATCTCACAGCCTGATGCTCTTCTGACGAGGCAGGCTCAGCTGAGAGAATAACTGATGGGGTAAGTCCAGTCCCGCCCACTGATAGCTTGCTTTGTTTTCTTCCTCTGGGAGATGAATGTTTTGTGATAGAGAGAGCAAAGAAACTGTGTGTGGAATATTAGAAGAACACTGCATGATTTAGAAATATGGACAGTTCAAATATATTAATGAGCTGGAAGGAGATGTAGCTTTAGTAGCATGAACAAACCATGGACATGGAAAATTGGTTTCAATGTGACTGGTATTAATGTTTATGCTTAATGATGATGATTAATATTAAGCATCATATATTTACAGTTGCAGTCAATACCTCCTTCCTCTCCCTGCAAGATTCTGTTTACATTTTATTATTTGGGTCAAAAGCCATGCATTTGTGTCATCAATGTGATTACCATTGTGTAATTTTGGGCAGCTCTTTACCACTGTAACTAGGTAACCACTCTACACTATACAGATACACTATTTAATTTTTTTCACAATTAAAAACAAGGATGTGAGGGATAGACGTAGGTACTATCAATAAATGTCCAAAGTCACGTCTCATTATCAGAACCATTATTTTCTAAATTTTTTTTTGTGGAATTTATGTTTCATCAGTGGAACAAGATATTAAACAATGCAACTCACTGATTGCAGTCTGAGAGAGTTGAACTGCAAATGTAATGTGGACATGGCCCAAGGGTGATAGAATCAGGACACAAGAAGTAAAAAAAAAAGAAAACTATTTTTTTTTAATTTGAATGAAATCCTCCCCCATACAGGTCTAGGTAAAATTATTTCCCCGTCTGTCACTCACTCGACGTTGTGTCGATGAGTTGACACTAGGGGACCCTCCTGCGGAGCCCAGACATCTCCGATTTTGAGAAAAGGCCAATGAGATTTGGCGTGTGGAATTTGCATGCCACTCCCCCGGACATATGGGTATAAAAGGAGTGACATGCAAATACACATCAGATATCTTCTTCGGAGCCGAGAGAGCTGTCACAGTGCTGAATTCCTCTGCCGTCTTCGTCATCTCTACAAGCTGTTGGTTCTATGGCACTTTCCAGCGGTTCTCCCCCTCGCACACTGCGTTGTGCTGAGCACACACCCCTGCATAGATTCAGCATTCTCCATTCAGCATAGAATAACTTTGTTTATATATATATTTATATTCTCATATACATACACTCACCTAAAGGATTATTAGGAACACCTGTTCAATTTCTCATTAATGCAATTATCTAATCAACCAATCACATGGCAGTTGCTTCAATGCATTTAGGGGTGTGGTCCTGGTCAAGACAATCTCCTGAACTCCAAACTGAATGTCAGAATGGGAAAGAAAGGTGATTTAAGCAATTTTGAGCGTGGCATGGTTGTTGGTGCCAGACGGGCCGGTCTGAGTATTTCACAATCTGCTCAGTTACTGGGATTTTCACGCACAACCATTTCTAGGGTTTACAAAGAATGGTGTGAAAAGGGAAAAACATCCAGTATGCGGCAGTCCTGTGGGCGAAAATGCCTTGTTGATGCTAGAGGTCAGAGGAGAATGGGCAGACTGATTCAAGCTGATAGAAGAGCAACTTTGACTGAAATAACCACTCGTTACAACCGAGGTATGCAGCAAAGCATTTGTGAAGCCACAACACGCACAACCTTGAGGCGGATGGGCTACAACAGCAGAAGACCCCACCGGGTACCACTCATCTCCACTACAAATAGGAAAAAGAGGCTACAATTTGCAAGAGCTCACCAAAATTGGACAGTTGAAGACTGGAAAAATGTTGCCTGGTCTGATGAGTCTCGATTTCTGTTGAGACATTCAGATGGTAGAGTCAGAATTTGGCGTAAACAGAATGAGAACATGGATCCATCATGCCTTGATACCACTGTGCAGGCTGGTGGTGGTGGTGTAATGGTGTGGGGGATGTTTTCTTGGCACACTTTAGGCCCCTTAGTGCCAATTGGGCATCGTTTAAATGCCACGGCCTACCTGAGCATTGTTTCTGACCATGTCCATCCCTTTATGGCCACCATGTACCCATCCTCTGATGGCTACTTCCAGCAGGATAATGCACCATTTCACAAAGCTTGAATCATTTCAAATTGGTTTCTTGAACATGACAATGAGTTCACTGTACTAAAATGGCACCAGATCTCAACCCAATAGAGCATCTTTGGGATGTGGTGGAACGGGAGCTTCGTGCCCTGGATGTGCGTCCCACAAATCTCCATCAACTGCAAGATGCTATCCTATCAATATGGGCCAACATTTCTAAAGAATGCTTTCAGCACCTTGTTGAATCAATGCCACATAGAATTAAGGCAGTTCTGAAGGCGAAAGGGGGTCAAACACAGTATTAGTATGGTGTTCCTAATAATCCTTTAGGTGAGTGTATATTTGTGTTTATATTTTATATAAACACAAATAAAAGAGTATATTTCTCTAAAAGAGTGGCGCAAATGGTGTAGAGTCTTTTTCAAGATGTCTTTCCGTTTGTGTGTATTTCCTGGTTGCGGTCGTTGTCTCTCCCCGTCTGATGGCCACGATCGCTGCGTCTCGTGTCTGGGTGCTACCCACGTGGAGTCAGCGTTTGTGGATGGTTCATGTCCTCATTGCGAGGGCATGACCATGGCTACGTTGCGGTCGCGGCTTGCCCTCGTAAGCCGCTCCCCGACTCGGTCCTTCTACCTACGGGTATGAGGCAGTGTTGGCTAGCACTGGGGTGATATGGGGACCTCAGTGGGAGCCCGGCATTTCTCAACGGTGAGGAAGCAGATGGAGGCTATACGGCACATCCTGCCCAGGCGGAGCCACAGACCCCCCCCTGCTCATTGCCCAGCATGTCCCCTTGCGGTGCCAGCACCAACACCAGCTCCACCACAGCCCGCCCCTCGGGGCCGGCCCCGACGCAGAGCTACCCGCAGGACGGTGACGCCCCCTGCCTCACGGCTGGCAGCTAAGAACCCCAAGAAGGATTTGAAGCGCCCCTGAGACGGGCAGCCCCAGGACTCAGGAAACTGCACTACGGGAGCTGGTAAGCAGACCACTCCCTCCCTCTCCAGAGGGGCGGTGGAGAATCCTTATTTCCTTTTGAATTTTATTTCGGTGAGATGAAGAAGGGGTTTTACAGCCCCTACTTCATCGTACCTAAAAAAGGCAGCGGGTTGCAGCCAATCCTTGACCTGCGTATTCTGAACCAGGCTCTCCACAGACTCCCATTCAAGATGCTCACACAGGAATGCATTCTATCTGGATTGGTTCGCGGTGGTAGACCAGAAGGACTCGTGCTTTCATGTCTCGATCCTTCCTCGACAGAGACCCTTTCTCCGGTCTGCCTTCGAGAGTCAGGCATATCAGGACAAAGTCCTCCCCTTCGGCCTGTCCCTGTCCCCTTGCGCCTTCATGAAGGTCGCAGAGGCAGCTCTTGCCCCACTGAGGGAAGCGGGCATCCGCATCCTCAACTATCTCGACGACTGGCTAATCTTAGCTCACTCGCGAGACATGTTGTGTGCTTACAGGAACCTGGTGCTCAGGCACCTCAGCCGCTTGGGGCTTCGGGTCAACTGGGAAAAGAGCAAGCTCGCCCTTGTTCAGAGCATCTATTTTCTCGGTATGGAGTTGATGATGGCGCTCAATGATGGCGCATCTCACCAGCGAGCGCACACAGTCAGTGCTGAGCTGTCTGCATACGTTCAGATGGAACACGTTGGTCCCACTGAAATACTTTCAGAGGCTCCTGGGGCATATGGCATCCTCGGCGATGGTCACGCCGCTTGGGTTGATGCATATGAGGCCACTCCAGCACTGGCTACAGACTCGAGTCGAGAGACGAGCATGGCGCCACAGCACACGCCGCGTCCTCGTCACGCAGGCTTGTTGCCGCTCTCTCAGCCCCTGGTCAGACCTAGCGTTCTTACGGGCAGGAGTTCCACTAGGCCAGGTCTCCAGGCACATCGTGGTTACAACAGATGCCTCCTAACGGGGCTGGGGCACCGTATGCAGCGGGCACTCAGTCGCCGGCCCTTGGTCTGGCCCGCGACTGCGTTGGCACATCAACTGCCTCGAGTTGCAGTACTACTTGCCCTGAGGAGGCTTTTGTTTTGATCCGGGGCAAGCACGTGTTGCTCCGGACAGACATCACAGCCGCGGCAGTGTACATGAACTGCCAAGGTGGTCTATGCTCTCAACGCATGTCACAACTTACCCGCCGTCTCCTCCTTTGGTGTCAGCACCAACTCAAGTCGCTGCTAGCCACTCATTCCAGGCTACCTCAACAGCACAGTGGACACGCTGTCGTGGCAGGTTACATCCAGGGGAGAGTGGAGGCTCCACCCCCAGGTGGTTCAGCTGATCTGGAGTCGATTCGGCCAAGCGCAGGTAGACTCGTTCGCTTCCCCAGAATTGTCCCATTGCCCACTATGGTACTCTCTGACCGAGGCTCCCCTCGGCACAGATGCCTTGGCACACAGCTGGCCCCCGGGGCTTCGCAAGTATGTGTTTCCCCCAGTGAGCCTACTCGCACAGACATTGTGCAATGTCAGGGAGGACGGGGAGCAGGTCCTCTTATTGGCCCTCCCTGATTTGGTTCTCGGACCTCACGCTCCTTGCGACAGCCCCCCCTTGCAAATTCCCCTGAGAAAGGACCTTCTTTCTCAGGGACGGGGCACCATCTGGCACCCACGACCAGACCTCTGGAATCTCCATGTCTGGCCCTTGGATGGGATGCGGTAGACTTGGGTGGCCTACCACCCAATGGAGTGGAATGGAGGTTACGTCAGTAACCGAGATGGTAGTCTACCAAATGGAAAAATAAATTATGAAAAATAACAAGCTTGAGATAAAAAGAAAATCATGAAAATTTCCTTGAGAAGCAAGAACATAAAGAAAAATCAAAGAACACAAGAAAACGTCTGCCTCAAAGAAGATTTATTTAAATCAACTATCTGGCGGCGTCCGGAACCAAAAGGTCGCTGTCTTGCTGCCTTGCTGCCCTAGGCAAGACAGTGGTTGCGTATGAAGGTACCTCCAGAAACTGGGTTTGGTCAGGCTACTGAAGCAGCGTAATATCACATTGTTGCTGGGATACCTTCAACTGATTAATACCATCTGGTGTCCACTATAGGTAACGTATCTTCTTCATTCAGTCCAACCGAACCACAATGGACTAATATTCTATAACAAAATCAGGATAGTTTTGGTGATAACCAAGTGTCCATTTAATACTGCTTTATCTCTAGGAATGGAATCAAAAGTTGGAAAAGGTGAATAAAAACTTAAATTATAAACAAATTTGCTATCAACTGCCTCTTCAGATGGCATTTTTTTCTTCAGCTCAACTGCCATTGATTTGGAAGCATCTATGCTGCCTTCAAATATCGATCAGATGACGGTATCTCAGTAGACAAGATGTGATGCAAATATTGGATTCGGACATGCCTTTATCCCTTTCTACCTCTGTAGCCACTGGAAGCAGCATTTTCCTGGTTTCGGATGCAGCCTCTTAATTTGTGTCATTTCGAAGGTTGCATGCTAGCTAGGATACATCTTTTAGAGGCAGCGGTATACTGAGCATCCTCCTTTAAACAAGCCTTGTTTAAATGAGATGGCCTTCATAGGACTAACAGAAACAGAATTTATCATAGTTGCTATGACAGCATGCCACTCTTTAACAAGCACGAGCGCTTTGAGTGAGAAGGGAGCAAAGTCCCTTTGGAAGGGAATGCATGAGGTACATTTTTGGAGTTATAATGATGTAGAGTGAAGAAAATAGATTTTACAGGTGTGTTTTTAGTCTATAATACTTTGTTTAATTATATATTACTGTAATTATACATATTATATACTCTGCATCCGTCTACTGATGTACTTCAACTTTGGAATTAAAGGAGCATTATGTAACATTGACATCAAGCGTTTAAAATGGTACTGCAGTCCAGCTCATAAACCAGCTCATGTGGATTTTTTATAATTCTGTCAACGTTAGCTAGATATATTGCTGGCTTCCATAGCTGCAACCCGGGGTGGCGAAATACTATTGGGAATTGGGCAGCGGGATTACACAGGCCAAAACACAAACAGAGATTCCGGCCCAGAATGGACATTTCAAAGTAGAATATACTGGCTGTGGCATTGTTTTCTGAGAAGCCAGTATTTCAACTTAGTATGTTTCCTAAATCTCTGATAACATGTTATGATAATTTTATGCTTAAGTACAGTAAATATATTATATGGTGCACCTTTAACATTACTTGTATTTGAACATCATATTTTCAGGCAAATTGGCCTCATTCTTTTAGACAAATGATGTTAATTTCCGTTGAAGCAAAGAATTGTGGGTAGTTGACATTTGTTACTTTCCACCTCTGCCACAGATTGCCCAGAACCATTCAGTAATCATCTGATGCATATTGCAGCTCACAAGACTGAGAAGCTCAACCTGAAAACTTCAGAAAGACAAAATCTGATTACTAATCTCCCAACATTTCTGTGTTTTTACAGAAAACACTCTTGTGCAATTATTTGAATTTTTTACACACCTGTATTTTTTTTTTTTTGTGTCAGTTATTTCAGATAAACCTTCTCCTTAATGACATGTTGATTTTTAATATAGGTCTACTGAATTTGTGAAAGATTATCTTTTTTCGTCGTCCCTTCTCACAACTGTGTCCTGTCTTTCCATTTGGCATCTTAGTTTTCTTTCATACTGCCTAGGAATTGATAGTCAAGCTGGGCTGCATTAACAACCCTGCAGTGTCATGTCTTGGTAAATTTTCCTCACACGGTATGTTCTTTTATCTCATGAAATTTCATTTGAAATGCTTGCTAGACTGTGGAAAAACTTAAATCAGATTTTAGATTTAGGATTTTAGAGTCAGGAGGTAAGGGTATTTGCATTTATTTTTTATGTTGGTTGCTTGTGGTTTTGTACCCATACATTGATTAAAGTTAAAACCTAAAAGTAAGGTACATTTTTTAGGCTAAATATCTTAAGCAAAGCAACCACAGTACGTCTTATCTCCTTGAGTCCTATTAAGATTATTTGAAAGCATGTCATGTTTTGTGTACAGTATGTTAGTTGCTCTCATACTGATTAGCCTTTTAAATTCCATCTTTAATGAACTTCGCCTCAAACTCTAGAGTAAACACTCAATGACTCAGTACAACCCTTTCATATCTATGTTGGTGCAGCTATCCTTATGAGGATTTTCCGTAGATATAATGATTTGTATACTGTACGATCTATATAGATTTTATCGTCTAACCCTACCCCTAAACCTAACCCTCACAGAAATCTTTTTTATTATATAACATTTTCAAAACAAAGTAATTTTGTTTTTTTAAGCGATTTGGATTATGGTGACACTAGAAATGTCCTCATAAACCACATATATAGCATAATAACCTTGTATTGACCAGTTTGTTACCTAAAACAATGTGCTCGTAAACCACCCAAACCCGCCCACAAACACACACACACACACACACACACACACACACACACACACACACACACACACACACACACAAACACTCTATAGGTGCACAAGGCTGGCCAGGTCAGGACCTGACACTCCTACAAAGACACTATCTGTCCATGGTGGGAATTGAGGCACGGCTGTGACGAGGGGCAGGCAACTCTGTCAGATGCAGAAAGAAACAACTAAGGAACCAGCATGAATTATTCATCATTCTAAATCAGTGCAAAACCTGCACTGCACTTTCATTGTCTTCAACAAAAAGAGTGTCACAGAGAGCATTTAAAACCCCATTCCCCTCTTCTTTAGTATTTATAAAACTGTCCATCCATGGTTATTGTCAAGGAGGGTTGTGGTCAGTCCATAGGGGACAGGCATTTTAAAACACACATCCCTAACGAGATGGCAGACAGTTACACAGGAATAGTTCAGCCAAAAAAAGTTCAGCAGTTTACTCACTCTCTCACAAACCTGTATGACTTCCTTTATTCACTGAAAATATTCCCCAGTGCTGTGGCTCTCAAATTAAATATGGCGGCATTGACATCAATGACATTTGGTCACTGGAGAACCAGTGGCGTTTGACATCAAATGGCATGCCCCTCTTGCGGTCCATTGCAGAGCTTCAGCCGAAGGGAGGCTTATCAGTGTTCCTCACATAAATCTATCATATGGTTTCAGAACTCCTGAAATATAGTGAACATATCATGTGGACTACTTTTATAATATTATTATGGTGCTTTTATTAATTTGAAGCAGTCTATGTCCACTTTCACATTCATTATTTGCAAAAAAGTCAGTGAGACATCAACATGGCAATGTTTATTCCTGCACCATGATTCACAGATATTATAAAATTAAAATTTAAAATGTAATAATCAGAAAATATATATTTTTTTAATGTTTCAGTGAGTACGAGTTGTGATCTGACTGTTATAACAGAGTTATGACTGATCATTAATTAAAGGTACAATATTTAACAATTTTCACATAACATTTTTTGTTTTGTTTTTTTTTGTTTTTTGCCAATGTGTGAACGACTTGTAATGCAACTTAAAAAATGTGCCCTTCCCAGACTTCCTAGGTTGACTATTAAAGCCTGTAGACTATTTTCATGTGAAGAGAGCGGGTCAGTTTTGCCGGGAAAATCCAAAGGATGTGACGTTTATGCTCGCTCCCGAGACCCTTGCCTCAGTGCTTCTCTTCTTCTATTTAACAGCGTCAACAGACAGTCTGCAACACTAGGAAACGTTATCTTAGAGATGGAATCCAGAAAATGTCCTGTTCCCAGCACAACACTGACTCTTACACAAACATTTATCTACTGAATCCCGTCTGGCTAAGTGGAAACGTGATCATGGTCAAGCGAAAACTGAAGTAAACATTGGCAGGGCATTTGATTCCTGGAGGGACCTTCGTTTGGTTTTGGGGATAAAAACCGACCCTGAATTGGTATTCTTCTTATTGGACAGGTAAGCTTACATAACTGCAAAGCATGTGAAATATAGTGCCATAAGGATTTATCATTGTAATTTGATTGATCTTGCCAGCTAACGCTGATGAATTGCAAGCTACCTTGCTTCGTAACTTTCAAATAATTTAACAATATTGTCTTTATACTAAAAGTCAGGTGTAGAGGATCAATTTAAGCAAATACACTGATTTCTTGATCGTAGTACAACATATGACATACAAAAAGTGCAATATAACAGTGCAGTGCAACAGTAAACTCTCTGGTATAGTTTGGTAGTATGTAGCTGTATATGTGTTTCAGCAGGCTATGTTAGCTGTTAAGTAGTCTTAGTTTGTAGTAAAATCATAACTGTGTAATTTTAATTATGATACCTCATCTGTCAGCATGATGCCAGTGAATCACATTCAGTCGCTTTGTACATTACGTCATTGTATTGGATGCTCGCTCGCTCACGTCCCTATGGAGTGTGTGCAAACAAAATACAAATTAAATAATAAAGCAATGAGTAATGATGACAGAATTCTCAAATAATTTAATTTTAAAATGTAGCTTTTGATAAAGTAACAGAATGCTCTGAAATTAGTTGAATACAGCACACAACCGTTATATAAACATTTATATAACTGTTACATTTATATAAACAGTTATATACCCCTTTGGAATTGTCCTTTTTTTTTATTAAAGCCTGAAATCAACCTTAAAGCCTTAAAGATTTTGCCATCAAGTAACATTCAATAATGGGAAACGTCTCGGTTACGTATGTAACCTCCGTTCCCTGATGGAGGGAACGAGACGTCGTGTCGAAGAAGCGACACTAGGGGTCTCTCTTGAGCGCCGAAAGATACCTCTGATCTATGAAAAAAGGCCAATGAGAGTTGGCGAACAGTATTTGCATACTCCGCCTCCGGATACGGATATAAAGGCGAGAGAAATACGCTCGTTCATTCAGGATTTTTCTGAGGAGCCGGGAGTGTTCCGGGCATCTCAGCGGCTCGGCTCAGCGACGTGGCCGGGAAGACACGACGTCTCGTTCCCTCCATCAGGGAACGGAGGTTACATACGTAACCGAGACGTTCCCCGTCTGTCGCTCACTTCGACGTCGTGTCGAAGAAGCGACACTAGGGGTCCACTTCAAAACTCGCCATGCGCTGAGCCGTGTACGTGTACTGCTGACACAGAAGCGGGCAGGTATTTTGCACGTGCGCAAGCGACCAACTGTGTTCAGGCTGCACGTACTCTTCCCCAATGCCCCGAAAAAGCGTCAGCATCCTTTTGGTTACCCTAGGGGGGAACAAGGTGACGCTCCCAACTAGGGAACGGGCCAAGCCTGGCTGGGCCTCTTTTCTCTCTATGTTTTCTCGGCATAGAGCAAGAGCAGCCGGGGCCCTTACCGCATCGAGGGAAGGGGGTCTTATTCCGAATTCCTATTCTTAGGGGGAAAAGACCCTGCGGAGGCCACACCTGCCCAACAGGGGAGGTAAAGGTGGCAAAAATACATCACATGGCCACTTGGGGCATGTGGGAGGAAATGGCGCAGTGGTAGATCCAACCTCAAGGAGGGGGGAGTTGCTACAACACGGCGACCGGAGGGCAGCAAAGGGCTGCCTAAGGGAGACGCGGGTCAGCTCGTAAGGTGACCGTACCGCGGAAATACACACAGGAGGAGTCCCGTAGGAGGCCTGATCTGTGGAGCACTTATTCCAGTAGGGGTAGCCGGAGGTACCCGTAGTGGACTGGACCAGCACGTTCCTCCGATGAACTGCTGCGGGTCCGAAGTGCTAGGGAGGAATCAACCAGGGACCTGGGTCCTCTGGGACAAAAGCGCACTGTTTTGCCTCGGCAGAGGGAAACGGCGCTGGTACAAGCGGATCACCCGGTCAGATCGTCGACGTGTACCGAGTTCTACGGGCTCGGACCTGAGAGAACACGGGACGAGACTGACTCAACCCTGAGATCATAAGGGTGTTAGGTGCTGCCCAGCCCGCAGCTCTGCGAATGTCTGCTAGGGAGGTGCCCCTCGCCAGTGCCCATGAGGATGTCACGCTCCTAGTGGAGTGGGTTTGAACCCGTAAGTGGGGGGCATGGCCTGGGTGTGATAGGCCAACTGAATGGTATCCATCACCCAGTGAGACACCTCTGTTTGGAGACAGCGTTCCCTTTCTGCTGGTCCTCCAAAGCAGACAAAGAGCTGCTGAGAGCGCCTGAAGCTCTGGGGGCGGTCCAGGTAGGCACACAAGGCACGTACCGGACACGACAGTGAGAGGGGCTGGGTCTGCCTCCTCCCGGGGCAGCGCTTGTAGGTTCACTACCTGATCTCCAGAGGGCATGGTAGGAACCATGGGCACATAGCCCAGTCGAGGTCTTAGGATCACATGAGTATCTGCCGGACCAAGCTCCAGGCAAGTGTCGTTAGTAAGGGACGCTTGCAGGTCCCCGACCCTCTTGATGGAAGTGAGCGCAATCAGCAGGGCCGTCTTTTCAGGAGAGGGCCCTGAGCCAACTGATTCTAGCGACTCGGGGGGGATCTCTGAAGACCGGCAAGGACCACCGAGAGATCCCCAGGAGGGGAACAGGTTTGGCCAGGAGGGGTTTTTAACCTCCGGGCACCTCTTGGGAACCTGACGATTAAGTCGTGCTTACCCAGAGAGTTGCTGTCTACTGGGTTGTGGTAAGCTGCAATAGTGGCAACATACACCTACGAGGTGGATGGGGACAGCCTCCCCCCCAACCTCTCCTGTAGGGACAGGAGCACAGACCTAACTGCGCACCTCTGTGGGTCTTCTGCCCGGGAAGAACACCAATTCACGAACAGACGCCATTTCAGGGCGTAGAGTTGCCTGGTAGAAGGGGCTCTGGCTTGGTTGAACGTGGCTACGACCGTGGGTGGTAGACCAGCTAGATCTTCCGCATCAGGGACCAGACGTGGAGGTTCCAGAGGTCTGGGTGCGGATGCCAGAGCGTGCCCCGTCCCTGAGAAAGAAGGTCCTTCCTCAGGGGAATTCGCCAGGGAGGGGCTGTCGCAAGGAGTATGAGGTCCGAGAACCAGGCCCGGGTGGGCCAGTAAGGAGCCACGAGAGTGACTTGCTCCTCGTCCTCCCTGACCTTGCACAGCACCTGTGCAAGAAGGCTCACTGGGGGGAATGCGTACTTGCGCAGCCCCACCGGCCAGCTGTGTGCCAGTGCATCTGCCCCGAGGGGAGCCTCTTAACGGGCGTACCAGAGCGGGCAGTGGGAGGTCTCTCGGGAGGCAGAGGGGTCTACCTGGGCCTTGCCGAACCGTTCCCAAATCAGCTGCACCGAGTGGGGGTGAAGCCTCCACTCTCCGCCAGACAAGCATTGTCATGACAGCGCGTCCGCTATCACATTGGGGTTGCCGGGGATGTGAGTGGCACGCAGCGACTTGAGTCGGTGCTGGCTCCAAAGGAGGAGACGACGGGCGAGTTGTGACATGTGACGGGAGCATACGCCGCCTTGGCGATTTATGTACGCGACCGCAGTGGTGCTGTCCGACCTGACTAGGATATGTTCGTCCCGAATTAACGGGAGAAACTTCCGCAGGGCAAAAAGGACGGTCAACAACTCGAGGCAGTTGATGTGCCAACGCAGCTGGGCCCCTTTCCAACGGCCTGAGGTTGCGTGCCCGTTGCATACGGCGCCGTGGCGCCATGCTCGTCTCGGGACTCGGGTCTGGAGCCAGTGTTGGAGCGGTCTCATATGCATCAACCCCAGCGGCGCGACCGCCGCGGAGGACGCCATATGCCCCAGGAGCATCTGGAAAAGTTTTAAGGGGACCGCTGTGCCTGGCCTGAAGGCGGCGAGGCAGTTCAACACTGACTGGGCACGCTCGTTGGTGAGACATGCCGACATTGAGACCGAGTCTAACTCCATCCTGAGAAAAGAGATGCTCTGAACTGGAGTGAGCTGGCTCTTTTCCCAGTTGACCTGAAGCCCCAGACGGCTGAGGTGCCTGAGCACCTGATCTCTGTGGGTTTTGCATAGTAACTCTCGTGAGAGGACAGAGACAGGCCAAAGGGGAGGACTTGTACTGATACACCTGGCCCCCGAACGCAAACCGCAGGTAGGGGCGGTGTTGGGGGAGGGTGGAGACATGAAGTACGTGTCCTTCAGGTCTACCGCTGCGAACCAATCTAGATGCCGGACGCAGGTTAAGCGTGAGCATTTTGAACGGGAGTTTGTGCAACGCTCGGTTGAGAACTCGCAGGTCCAAGATTGGTCATAAGCCGCCGCTTTTCTTGGGTACGATGAAGTAAGGGCTGTAGAAACCCATCTTCATCTCGGTTGGAGGGACAGGCTCTATCGCGTCTTTGGCCAGAAGAGTCGCGATTTCCGCGCGCAGGGAGTGGGCGTGTTCGCCGTGTACTGCGGAAAAGCGGACGCCCATGAAGGGGGACGGGGGCCTGGCAAACTGAATTGCGTAACCGAGTCGGATGGTCCGGGCCAGCCAGCAAGACGGGCTGGGAAGTGAAAGCCACGCGTCCAACCTCTGCGCTAGGGGCACCAAAGGGACGATTAATTTGACGTACCCGGCGGGGCTTCGCAGCGGGGCGGAGCAGGTAGGGCAGCGTTGGGCGGCGACGGGGCGACCCGCAGCTGAGGTGCTGAGAAAAGACTCAAAGCACTTACCTTGCTCCGCACACCCGGCAGGGGGCGGGTCAGCGACTGAGGAGGAGGTCCTGGGTAGGCGTCCTCTAGACTCGTCGGAACCGGCCGGCCGGGGGACAGTCGTGGGGCTGAAGACGGGTGGTCCGTGTCCAGGAAGCCAGGACTGTTGATATCTGGGGGCAAAGTGCCGTGAGAACGGCATTTGCGGGCCAGGTGACCCAGAGACAAAAGGAAATAGCTCATTACAGAGAATATGAGAATGTGAAAATTAATTCAACAAGAAAAGATTCTCCTCCCGGCCCTCCACCGGGGACGGAGCGGTCTTACCAGCCTCCGGAGCTAACATCTTGGTCCCTGGGTTGAACGTCTACGGACAGCCTGGGAGCCTTCCGGGTCCTCGAGGGGGTCCGTGAGACGGGGGCGTCCGTTCCCTGCAGCGTGCTCGACGCTGGGGCTGAGAGCTGGGCCCGGGTTGAGGCGGAGCAGGGTGTTTCATAGCCGCAGGAGGACGCCCTCGGCGAGCAGACGGGGCATGGCCCATGGCGGCAAGCTTGCGGCGGGGCAGGATGTGCAGTGGCCTCCGTCTGCCTCACCGCTGAGGACTGCTGGGCAGAGTCGTCAACGGTGGCGCCGAATGGACGGAGCTGGGAGACGGGGGTGTGAGAGAAGGTGTGCCTTGTCTGCCTCCCGCATTTCGACCAGGTCCAGTCCACAGGTGTGTTTCTGGACCACAAGGGGTGGCCATCGCCTGTTCGAGTGCCAGCGCTTCTGACCTCCGTGGCCCGGGGGCGCGGTTGGTCATCCAGCGCAGTTCCTGCAGCACATCAAGAACAGGACTACCCAAGGTGCAGGTTTTGAAGTGCCTTGGCCTGGCATTGGTTGCAGGAAGGGCCGTGGCGTGCAGAGTGGAAGCGGTCTGGGACCGTTCCACCACGAGGGTAGTGAGAGCGGAGGAGCGAAAAAGCCTTGGCTTAGCTCAACTCGTCGTGCACGTCCGGGAAGAAGGGAACGGGGCGGGGGCGTGGCTGTGAGCGGCGCACCTGCCCGCGGAACCGATCAAGTAGCCCGGGAAAGCATAGCGGATCTCCGTGCGTCAGGCTCAGGCTGGGCGGCAGACCCGAAGGTGGCGGCCCAGGCGAACGATCAGCATCCGATGCCGCTGTAACGCTCTCCGATGCAGCGGTGATGTCATCCAATTCTGAGGCAAGCAAGCGTGCCGGGGAGGCGGGCGGTTCGAGGGGGTTTACCCGGCGAACAGAGCCCGTCATATTCCCCAAATCGCCTTCATCGCCCGCAGCGCCTGCGCCGATCCCGTAGGAAGAAGGCGGAGCGCGGGGGGCGGTTGAAGTGGCTTTCTCTCATTACAAAAGAAAGCTGTGCGACCGCAATGCTATAACGGCCATGTTCTCACACTGAGAAGATGAACCATTGGAGAGAATACTCATCCCGAGCTCAGACGGAAGCAAGCAAGCAAGCGTGCCGGGGAGGCGGGCGGTTCGAGGGGATTTACCCGGCGAACAGAGCCGTCATTGTCCCCAAATCGTGTTCATCGCCCGCGGCGCCTGCGTCAATCCCGTAGGAAGGAGGCGAGGCGCGGGGGGCGGCTGAAACGGCTTTCTCTCATTACAAAAGAAAGCCACACGACCGCAATGCTAGCAAACAAGCGTGCCGGGGAGGCGGGAAGTTCGAGGGGATTTACCCGGCGAACAGAGCCCGTCATTGTCCCCAAATCGTGTTCATCGCCCGCGGCGCCTGCGTCAATCCCGTAGGAAGGAGGCGAGGCGCGGGGGGCGGCTGAAACGGCTTTCTCTCACTACAAAAGAAAGCCACACGACCGCAATGTTGCCATGGCTATGTTCTCGCACTGAGAACATAAACCATTCATAAAACACTGCTTGCATGTGATCGCAGCCCAGGCATGCAAGATAGTGTTTTATGACCGAGAGAGGTGGGGAGAAAACACCGCATCCAGAAACTACACAGGGGCGGAAATTACATCTTTAAAAAGACGCGTCCTGAAAAGGACGTTCAACGCCGCTGTGTAATGCTCTTTCAGAGAAATAAACTCTTTTATGGAGAGAATCACTCTTTCAACTCTTTTAACTCTGCGCTGTCGAAGCGCCCAGGGGCAAACTGCACGCCGGCAGTGAAGAGAAAAGCCGCTGTAGTGCGCCGTAAATCCAACAGCAAAGCAGAGCGTCAGAGGATCAGAAGCAGGATCAGTTGTGTTACTCGCAGCTGACTGCATACACACGACCATCGGCTCCGAAGAAAATTACTGAATGAACGAGCGTATTTCTCTCGCCTTTATATCCGTATCCGGAGGCGGAGTATGCAAATACTGTTCGCCAACTCTCATTGGCCTTTTTTCATAGATCAGAGGTATCTTTCGGCGCTCAAGAGAGACCCCTAGTGTCGCTTCTTCGACACGACGTCGAAGTGAGCGACAGACGGGGAACAACAGTTCCAAAAAGGTATATAAGATGAAAAACTAGAATAACAGGGTTTGAAAAGTGATCATACCCCTGGATTTAATACTATCTATAGCTACCTTTTTCTTTAATGACAGTCATCAGTCTGTTTGAATATGTATCTACTAGCTTTGCGCACCTAGATTGTAGAATATTTGCCCATTCCTTGCAGAATTGTTAAGAGTTGAGTGAAATACCGGGGTGAGTGCGATGCATTGCACTCTAAAATTCCATCCACAGGTTTTCTATTGGATGTAGGTCAGGGCTCTGACTTGGCCACTCAAAAACTTTTACCTTCCTATCCTTAAGCCACTGCATTGTTTTTTTTTTTGGCAGTGTGTTTAGGGTCGTTGTTGTGCTGAAAGGTGAACCCCCTTCCCATCTTCACTTGTCGAGCAGAGGGCCACATATTTTCTTCAAGAATTTGGGTGTACATGGCAGCATCCATTTTCCCTTCAATTCTGACCAATTACCCAGTCCCCGCTGAAGATAAACATCCCTACAACATTTTGTTGTCACCACCATGTTTCACAGTATTTATAGTATGTTCTGGGTAGTGTGCTGTGTTTGGTTTTCTCCAAATATAACTCTTGGAGGTCAGTTCAAAAAGTAAAATTTTTGTCTCATCTGACCATAAAACCTTTTTCCACATTGCATCGGAATCCTCCATGTAATTTTTTTTCTCAAAGTGCAGAAGAGGCTTCTTTCTTGCCACCCTGCCATGCAGGCCAGCTTTGTTTAAAGATTGGGAAGTTGTTGTCAAATGCACAGACCAATCAATCTCAGCCATAAGGGCTTGTAAAAATTTCCTTTTGCCTCTTAATAGTTTCCATTATCAATATCCTCCAGGCACGGTCATCCAGTTTGGAGAAACAGCCCGATCTAGGCTAAGTTTGTTGGTGCCATGCACATTTTTCACTTCTTAATAATGCTCTGAATGTTACTCAGAGGGATAGTTTAAACCTTTGAAATCTTATTCCCTTCTCCTATCCTGTGCCTTTCCACAATTTTATCCTGGAGCTCATTTTAAAGCACCGTTCCAAACATGGTGAATTATTGAATTAATTACTATGCAGTACTAGTAATGCCTTTGATTTTGAAATTAAATGTTTATCAAGCATATATGGGTGTGGTGATTTGGTGTCCACATACTTTAATTAAATGTGACACAGAAGACAGTGCTGCCTTAGGACATTGACATTTTTTATTATATTCCTTGATTTTTTTCCCCTCACACATTTTGCATTTATCATGCATTTTACAGTCTTTCGTCTTGCTTTCTTTCTCTCTCTGGTCCTCATTAATGATGTTTTTTGGCTGGGTTCTTGCCTATCTTTTATCTGAAGAGAAAAGTGACTTCATCAGAGTTCCAGGGATCTGTTTCTAATTTTAATGGGCTTAGGGCAGAACTTCAGATCCCACCTCTATATTCTACATGTCCCTTGTGTTGGCCCACTTTCTTCTGGCACTTGCCATTGGAAACATTTGCTTGGACTCATTTGCTGGAAAGGAAGCAAATGTTATCATAAAGTATTTTCTGCTTTTAATTGAACACTTGACTGAATAAGTATTTTCCTGCAGCACACAAAATTGGAAACATCACCTGTTGGTTACATACGACTGTACTGTTAAGGAGAGCTGCAGGGGGCTCTGTGTTCTCACTTTGTAGAATGAATGTTTTTGTTTACTGCTTCACTAAGTGTTAATGCTCACCTGTAGTTTTGTCCCAGGTTTCTCAGTGTTTGCTGAGGCTTATTCGATTTCCTATGTAACTCACATGAACTTGAATGGAAAGTCTGTCAGCTCTCTCCTCAGTGGGGTCATGATACGACCTTCAAAACAACCACTTCCTGTGCCGTTTATACACAAGTCGACTTGATCAGACTGGAGCAAGGGAGAGCTGTCGCACTTTTACATGTCAGCAACTTGGAAATACATTTTTGTATTTTTCCAAGAAGAGTGGAAGCTCTTATAGCAGCAAGAGGAAGATAAACTCATTAATACCCATGTTTTTCAAATTAAATGTTCAATGAGCTCCTATGGGTGTGGTGTTCAGATGTCCAAGTACTGTAGTTTTAGCCATGTTGGGTAGTTTGAGCAGTCACAGCATTGTGAGAATTGTTTTTTGGAAGAAATTATGACACGACTGAGAAATTATATTTTAAGGTAAAAGAGGTTATAGGTTCATTCTTTTTTAATCAGCTTCAGATTTGTAGGTGTGTTATAGGTGCTGAAAAAAAGTTATCTAACAGTTTGTTGTACTGATGTGTAAAAGAACAGGAATGAGTGCAATTCTGGGGACTATTCACACAAGGAGGCTTGCTGTTATTCTCTAAGTGGATTAAATTGACAGTTTAATCATATATCACATTATGGTACAAAATATCCCCTGGACTTTCTTGGGATTGTAAAGAGAGAAGGGGTCAGTGTGAATCGGTTGACAGAGAGAGAACCTTATTTTTTGCCCCACTGTTATATACTTCCCTTGTTACAGAATAAATTCTGTTTATTCATCTGTTTATTCAATTGCTCTTGGAATATTTTTCTGCCAGTAGAAAGTTTTGCCAGTAGAAAGCAGCAGCAAAAAAATCAGTCATCTTCTTTGAAGATGGAAGCATCTTCAAAGAAGCGGCAAACAACAATCATCAGCCCTTCCATGATGCAGATGGACATCACAGCACAGTTTATGATGATAAATGGCTTCACTCTCAGGAAGAATAACTTAAGGTGCTGCCTTTAGCCCAATCACCATCATCAAAAAAACTATAAAACAGCAAGAATCAGTCACTGTTCTAAAGGCTAAAAGCACCCAAACGTGTGTTGAGAAATGTTGCCTTCATAGCTTATACAGATAAAAGGCAAGATGGATGAATGTTTGTGAGAGTATGTCATAATTGTTTTTTTGTTTTTTAAATACCTGTGCCTCTTTTAACATGAGAGAGAAAGTGAGTGAACCCAGTTATTAACTTTACAATTGTACTTTAAATGAATGTGACATAAACCAGCAGAATGCAAACATTTCTTAATTTTATAGTATCTTAGTAAGAATACCAGACATTATTACATGTAAAACAAATATACATATTGATAAAAAGAAATATTGATATGTTTGATCCCTTGTCAAGCACATTACACTATACTGTGACATGCAACAAACTTCACTCTCTTTCTTACCCCCATCCATCTGTTTTTACATTGTAGGATTGCATTTTTGGACAAATTTAATCTATTAGTGTAACACGGGAACAAGCAACAGTCAAAACTATGACTAAACTGGAACATCATTGTTGATGTTACACACATTACACAAATAAAAAGCCATAAACCCATAGGCAAATTACAAGGCCTTTGGAGCACTTTTTACTTGATACTTTAGTCGTCAAGGTGACAAAATATATTGACACCTAGAACAGAACCAATAATAACTTGACACTTTTCAGATTGCTTCAATGAGTAACAAATATTACAATTCGCAACACAATTTAAATTAATATATATATATATATATATATATATATATATATATATATATATATATATATATAATATATGTATATATATACACACACACACACACACACACACACACACAACACAATGATCCGCCATTAGAAATATTACACGCTGGGGTTTAAATTAGAGGAACAAACAAGGGGCAGATGTCGCTCGAAGCTGATGGTAGTAATGATCAACGTTCCCATGGGTTCACTTTTTGCTTCAGGGGCTTATTTACAGCAGGTTTCAAGCCTCACAGTGTTTTTTTTTTTGGCCTTCATCTGTAGTCAGTGTGTGCTAGATATTAATTAATAATTTACCAAATAATCAAGGCCATTGACCATGATGAGAAATTAAGAGAATGGCAGGAACAAAAGAAGAAACCAAAGATTTAAAATACAGAAGAACCTGAATGGAGGTTTAACCATATACTACCCTAAGCTACTTTACCGTGAATTTAGCATTTTTCAATAAGAATTTTGATGTGAAAAATGTAGAGCAGATTGTAACTATGAATGTGAAGTAATGTAGTTAAATCCACTTTAAAGCTTTGGATATGTGTAAAAATTGAAGCCTAATACTGCATTCACACTAAAAATAAAAGAAAAAAAGGAATTTTTTTTATGGTATGTTCCTTCTACTACAGCAGATACTGACAGACAAAACCCCTAAAGTAACGTGACCTTAAATGCTAGTGACATTTCAATATAAACAAGCATTGCTAGAAATCCACAGGGAATTATGTATTTTCAGCTGTCTTTTCATATGCAAGTCAATGACTTTAGAGATTTAATGAAGGGTTTGACAGATGCGGGCAAGCTATCTGCAGTGTCCTTGGAGTTTGGATAGATTTGACAAAGAGATTTTTAAATGCATTGCTTATAGACAACTTCGTAATAAAGTACACACACATAAAGTGGTAGTTCTGTTTACTGTAAATATATCTGAAAGCTACTATACAGCTGGTTGCTATTACAGACTCAAATATCAATATATGAGTCTGTAATATCAACCAACTGTATACAATTTATTTTTACACAAGGACACATTGTTTAGCACATACTGTATTGTTTGGATGGGTTGGTCTTAAAGATATAAAGCATTTGGATTTTGCTCTGGCACATTTTTAATTCAGATGCAATTGCAAACAAATTAATTTGTCAACAACTGTTGTCTTTTTCTCAAGGAGGATTTTTGTGTAGATTTATCTCAGATTGTGGCTTTGTCAACAATGTCTGTCAATATCTTCATTAGAGTTAATTAGTTTACCAAAGACAGAGGGAAAATATTGGAAATCTCATTAGCAGTATAATTTCTTTGTTTTTGATTATATGCACACATGCAAATGATACATTTAATCTTGTATTATTACTTTATTTTGATTGTGTCATGCGTTAATCCCTTCTTTTAGTCTATAGAATTCTTGGGGACTGATTTCAACTGATCTGAAAACAGAAGAGTGTATGGTTAGTTTCAACAGTCAATCTCAGCTGGATTAGATAAATAAAAGTATTTTTGTACTTGTTTATGGAGAAATATTTTTCTGCTGTGGTCATGTGAAATTGTGCTCTTGCACTGTATGCACTGCGACTGCACAATGAAGTTCTTTTGTGGTGTTGATTAGCTGAGAGTTTTCATCTGGTAAATAGAATATTTTCTCATAAAAAAATTAGAAATGAGGGGAAATTATCTAATTTCTGCTAAGATTTTTCTATTAATCCTTCTTCAGCAAGTGGAAGCAAGAGGTTTTCCCAGGTCGAGCAGGAGAGGATGGGTGAACCCTCACAAGCTGCAAGCTCCAGAGTTTGAGGAAGTTTCTTCTCACCTCGACTGCCCTGTGCTCGCTTGTGGTTGTATGGAATTTAAGGAATTCAGAGCTCTTAACATCAAAAAATAATTAAAATTAGACCTCTGGCAAGTGATGGATTTATTAACAATTTTTCTTGATGTGAAAAGAGTCTCTGGAGTGCTCTGTACTAAAACTTATTGAATTAGAACAGAAGCAAATTTAAATACCATTATTCAGGACTCAGAGTGTTTGACTCCATTAAAATGTGTGCTCACGCAGGCCACAATCAATAAACAACTCTCTGTGCTCACGAGGCTGTTTGTGCATGTTCTTGATCAATGGCATTGGTCTTCTCTAACAACTATTTTAAAGCAACTTCATAAATTGACAAAACTTGGAAAGGGAAAGTCCTTGAAGAGTTCTAAAGAGTAGATGCTTTTTAAAACATGATTATCAATACTCATTACTGAGGTATTTGCCATGTAAAGATAGATTTTTACTTTAATTGGAAGTATTTGTGTGCATGATATACTATGTTTGGATTATTTAAACTGGCATCTGCCTTTGCATGCTAACCTCCTTGTTTCCATGGCAACTCGACAAAATTATTTAATCTTTACATGTTTTCTAATCTACAGATATGAAGAGGTTAATGAGGTAACAAAATTAGATAAAAATCACTGCACACTTATGCAAATGTGAATAGTAAAGTAATCCTTTTAAGAACGACAGATGATCAGTCTGTCTGCCAGACAGAAGTATGATTATTAAGAGTTCTGAGGTTATAGGTCATGGTCCATGTTAAGCAAATGCATCCACCAAAGCTCATTAAAAGGGTCAAAGCTTCAGTCTGACCAGATGAAGGATTGATACGGTGGAAAATGCAATGAAAACCTGTGAATCTTTTTTATGAGTGTAATAGAGCACAGATGCAGAGATCATTAGTTCACACTTTATATGCACTTAGAAGTAAGAACTAATAACCAATAATAATAATATCAGCGGGGAGTATTCATCTTGTGATGGTCTGCATATTCTGGCATGGACATTAAAGGGAAATTTCACCCAAAGAGTTATATAGTTCCAACCTCATATGACTTTCTTACCTGAGACACATCTGCTATGTTATGAATGCTTCATGCATGTCTTATGTCAACTTCTTTTTTTATTACCAAATCACTGACATAACCTGCAGGGATACCAATTGCTTGCAGACATACTTGTGATTTTCACATTCTATACTAGAAGCTCCCCGCAGCCAGAGTACATGAGTATATATCCGAAAACGTAGTTTGTAAATGATTTCTTTGCTCACACGTACATTCCAACGTGACAAATGTAGGTGTTTGTTCTTTTTTCTGATGATTTGTTTGCATAGGATATAGATATAATTCTCTGGCAGGTAATGACAGGTCTAATTGGCATTGTTGTAAGAGTGAAGAAGGTCATCCTATCTGGGTGCACCCAAACAGGACTAAATGAGGATCAGTATCATGGGTTTGCACATAAATGTTGTTGTTATCTGTTCCTCTCATCCATTAAACATGAGCCAGCACATCTGCCTGTGCGTTTTTGAGCCTTGACAGATGGCATTGCAGTAACGAATGTTCATTCTCACTCTCTCACACACACATTTCCTTTCCAATGTTCTAGTCTGTTTTTGAAAGCAACAGGCATCCAGATGGAGGCCCTTTCATCACCTCTCGGTGCAGGGCAGCACACCTACCATCTACAATGACACATTTAGTAAGAGCCATAATGAATAAGAGGCTTTGATAATCTAGATCGCATTAAGAGGCTTTATAAAGCTTTCCAAGGCTTGTTTTTGTGACAATTTTCTGCGTGCTGGAACCAGGAGGATCGTCTGAAACTTTGATGCATATAATCAACTGTTTTCTTTATTCAGGTCACCCATTATGATCTCCCAATTCAACAGGGTAGTTTTTCTGCAAATGCATGTGATATTCAAACAAGCACATGGCTAGATTTCTCAGAAAGGTTTGTTCTGGGTTGAGAGATACAGAGAGAGATAGATAGAGAGGTTTTTTTTTTTTTTTGGAAATGTAAAGTATAAAGAGTTATTTTCTGAGAAGCTTCACCTTGAAATGCATTTCTTCTCTGACATTCATAAATTATTTTCTTCTCTAACATTAATAAACCACAGTCCTTTTCTTATGAAAGTTTATTAAGATATCTGAAAATGCTGTATGGGATGTAATTAATACATTTATTAAAAATAGAAAAATAGAACTTGATTCTAGTTGTCTCTGCATTTACAAGAAAGAATTTTAACACTGAAAAAAAATCTCACACTTCAGTTTTAAGCATTTAATTTCTTGTTTGTTATTATGATCAGTTATGGACCAGTTATGTTTTTTTTTATTGTTTAATTTTTTTATGGAACAAGACAGAAATGGCCATAGTCAATCAAAAGAAGAAAACTTTCAACAAATTACAACAGAACTGCTGAAACGATCAGTATATCAACGTTTCAAGTAGTTATACATTTTAAAACATTAAAAACGTTTAACGTAAACATTTATTGTCTGTGAGGTTACTGAGTGCATCATGCACTTAAAAAGGAAAGCAGATCTATTAAAAATACTGAACCAGATCAAAATCAACTTAATACATTTAAGTTTGAAATGAGATGATATTTATATTGCACAAAGTCTAAATGAAATTCAACACAGTCACCAATAAGTTATATTAATTTCATTGTGTGCAATGCATTGAGATTTACTTCATCCAGTTGTGTCCAATCCAATTGTGTTAGGCAGGGCCAGTGCTGTTCCTTGAATAACTAAAGAGACTCATTCACAAAACACGAGCAGAATTTTTTTGTGTACATTGTTTGAATAGCCGATCTGATGTAAATTCTCGAATTCATGAAAGTTTTCATATTTTCAAAACATTAGTTGGTACGAACAAAATTTACACCTGCTTCCAACCATGTGTAATCATAAGTAAGACATCCAAACATGTTGTGTTCTTTCAGGCGAAATATCACGACAATATTTTGATAAAAGTGATTTTTTTTAAATGATCAAATAATTAATTGAGTTAAATTAACATTACAAATAGCATAAATAATAATTAAAAAAGCCTATACTTATTTAGAAACGTTTATTTACTGCTTGAAATTTTTTGTATTTAAATTATTTTTCCCCAACTGCTCTTAATGTTTTTCTAGCAGAAGTGCTTTATTCTTCTTGAAAAAATGTATGCACTCTAACGTGACTAGTTGGACAGTTATATATAACTATATATAATATAACTATAATATAATATAAGCTCTATAACTTAGGTTTATTAATTTAGTATAGGCATTGGTAAATCATGTTCAGTTGCTAATGTATGGTAATGCTAATGCTAATGCTGTTAAATCCATAAATAACACATCGCGGGCAGGTGCGTACACAATACAACAGGGCAAAAATAGAAAAAGCCTGCACATTGTTGCATAGCTTGCAAATCTGTAATATCAAATAGTGTTTCGCGCAAAGATCTTCAGGAATTCTGTTCATTTCAATGAAGATTCTTCTATTTACAAGTACACTGCCGTTTGGATTTAAATAAGCAGATATTTAAAAGCTCTTTATTGCGGTGATTAATATGATTCAGCTGGCAACAATTCTTTCATCCCTAACTGATGCAGTGTGTAGCTTCACATTTCTTAAACAACTATGTTGGAAGATGCATCCCATGGTTGTGGAATAGATGATACTGTGTTTCAAAAGGGGTAAATTATTGACCTGCATCAAGCAAAGAATAAAAGGATTGCTGAAATCACTGGAATTGGATTAAGAACATCTCTGGTTACTCATGTAACCTCGGTTCCCTGAGATGAAAGCTATGGGGAAAATCCCTTTTCCATGACCTTGTTGAAGCCCTTGTATCATAATGCCTATCTTATGATTGGCATTTATGTTTTAGCCCCACCCCTTTAGGCACACATTTGCCCTATATAAGCGGGTGCTCAAACATAATTTCTTCAGAATTTTCTGACTGAGGGACAAGAATGCGTTCATTCCTCGAAACTCTGAAGTAGTAGTCAGCCAAGTTATGCAATGTCTTGTTCCTTTCATCTCAGGGAACACATCTCATGTGTGCAATGCTTGCACGGGCTTAATATATGTGCTAACTGCTCGTCATCCGAATTTGATGGTGGATAATAGAAAGCTTATAGGTGCACTATCTGAGCCCTGAAGGGTGTGGAAGGCACCTTAGGCACATACAATTTTTTGGTGGCTTTTGAATGAAGTCCAGGCATGAACTGTCAACCAACAGCACCAGTATATCGCCAACCCATTTTACTGGGGCCAGGGCCAACAGCAGAGCGAGGGGGGTTCAAGGGCCTAGCTCCCCTAAGGAACTTTATGATCAGATCATGTCTGCAGAAGAACCAGCCTCTGGGATGTGAAATGCTGATATGGTCGCTAAATAGACCTTAAGTGTTGACAGAGTAAGACCTGCATCAAACCACTCTTGAAAAAAATTTATGGATCTCCGTTATGGAGCAATTCACTGGATCTTTGTTGTGTGAAGAGCACCAATCTGCAAACGCACTCAATTTTAGTGCATAGATTGTGTCTCATAGACGGCGCTCTAGCTTGCAAAATGGTGTTCATTAAAGACTGAGCCAATTCCTGCTCGTGCGCTGTACTCCTTTCAGGGGACATACGTGCAGGTTCCACAACTCTGGCTGGGGATGCCAAATCATGCCCTGCGCTTGAGAGAGCAGATCACACCTCAGCAGTATTTCCCATGGAGGACCACCTAATATCTCCATAATTTCCGGAAACTATGGCTGGTTGGGAAATTTTGGCACAATCAACAGAACCATTTCCTTTTCCTCAGACTTTGCTTATGACAGAGTGAAGGAGATGCACTGGGGGAAATGTGTATTTACATTTTGCTGGCCACTTGTGGGCCAAGGCGTCCACTCCCAGTGGGACTTGGGACATGGAGTGCCAAAGAGGGCAGTGGGAAGTCTCTGTGGAGGCAAATAGGTTGACTTATTCTTTTCTGCACATTTCCAAAATTCTTAGAACCATCTGAGGATGAATTCTCAATTCCCCCACCATCGGTCCATGGCATGACAACATGTCCGCTCCACAGTTCAGACATCCTGGAACATATGTTGTACACAGGTAGAGGAGATGCTGTGTGCTCCATACGAGGAGGCGTTGTGCCAGGCTCATCATTGGTAGTGATCGAGTGCCGCCCTTATGATTTATGTACGCTACCACATGTTGTCTGACCGAATCAGAACGTGATGATTCACTCTGTCGGAATGAAAAGCTTTCACCGCTAAGAAGACGGCTAGTATTTCCAAGCAGTTGATGTGCCATGCCCATTTCACTCTCGTCCATGTGTCAAAAGCCGGGCATCCATCGCACAGCTTGCCCCAACCTGTGTTGGACGCATCCGTAGTCACCACTTTCCACCTGAAAACCTGACCCAGCATTACACTCTGCTGATAAAGGTTTAGAGCTGTCCATGGTGCTAAAGCAGGCAGGCAGCAGTGAGTCACGGTGATGCCCATGCACCCCTTATGCCAGGCATGACATGGCGTTTGAGCCAGTGCTGGAGAGGTCTCAAGTGTAAAAGAACTAATGGTATAACGGCGGATGCTCACGCCATTTTCTGAAAAGTCTTCAGTGGAAATGCTTTCCCCAGTTTGTATTGAGACAGATACTGGTGAATGGGCTGGACGAGCTCGCTCGTGAGATGTGCACACATGCTCATGGTGTCAAGTTGAATCTGTTGGTTGGGAGAAAGTGTGTTCTTCGCCCAGTTGACATTGAGACCCAGGATGTTCAAAGTATCAATTCCCTGTGCTCACATAGCAGAACCTCTGATCGGGCCAGTAATAGCCAATCGTTGAGGTAATTCAGAATGCGCTTGCCATTCATCTTCAAAGTGGTGAGTGCTGCAACAACACATTTCATGTGTGGGGCCAGAGACAATCCGAAGGGAAGGACTTTGAATTGCTATATCATGCCCTCAAACACAAATCTTAAGAACAGCCTATGGTGCGATACAATTTGGATATGAAAGTATGCATCTTTTAGATATATTGTCGCAAACCAGTCTGATGGGTGGATGTGCGATAAGATCTGTTTCTGAGTTAACATTATGAACGTTTTGCCAACACGTGATTCAAGCATCTCAGATCTAGGATCAGCTTATCCTGCTGTCTTTTTTGGAACAAGAAAATAGTGGCTGTAAAACCCTTTGTGAGATTGGCAGTCTGGAACAATCTCTATCACATATTTTGCGAGGAGATTTTGAATCTCTGCTCATAACGATGACGCGTCTTGTGATGGAACGTGGATGAATGGATGAATTGTATAATGCCGTAGAATAGAGGCGGCCGTTGCACAAATTGGAGTGTATAGCTGTGCTCGATTGTTTTTTCACCCAGTCTGACACATGCCTGAGAGCTCGGCACGTGTCTGTATGGTAAGACAGCAGGTGCATCAGTTTGCTCTTTGTAAAAGATAGAGTGCCGCTTGCCATAGGGAAAAAACTCATATGAACAATATTGAAGTGGAAGCATGTGTGTCAAGCTGGGCTTTCTTTGGATCTGGGCAAAAAAGTACATCAGGAGGACAGAGATGAGCTCCAACTGCCTCTTCAATAGGGGCAAGCTTAGCATATCACTTATCCTCAGCATGGTCCTCTTTTGTGAGGACCGCAGCTCCTCCGATCTGGATGCAAGATGAATAGGGTACGTGCCAAGTCTTTGTGAGCTTGTCATGGACTTCCGGAAGAATGGTGCAGTTCTCTAGGCTGCGGCATGCTGACGGGAGTCAGTCTGCAGGAACCACTCATCTAGGTGAAATTTTAACAGCTCCTCTGGAGGGGAGCACTCAAGACTGAGCTCCTCAACTGCCCGTGTGAAGATGCGAATAAGCTTTCTTTTCTGTCAGTGACCAGTGTGTGCTCCTCACCCTTGCTGAGGGGAAGGGGCTGCAGCACCTGCATGGTCTATCATTATCATTGTCAGATCCGCTAAATACGACAACACCGAGGGCCAGAGGTATCACGTGCGTACTGCACTGGTGAAGACGATGCGTGGGAAGACCGAGGGGCTCATGGGGCTTGTGCCGGTGTGAGATCCTCCTCTATTTCTTCCATCTCTACCTTGTCAACCTGTGGTACTTCCTCATGTGGTCCCTTGAGGCTTAACACAGAGAAAGCGGTCAGGAGGGTACGGGAGGTGGAATCGTCCCTCAGAATTAGGGCAAACATAGAGTGCCTTGAGACTCATGTCCTCACAGTGAGGGTAGTCTGTCCCCATAAGAGCTGCTTTGCCGTGGGTTTAGACACAGCTCTCATGTTGGTCTGATGGAGCGATGTGTCGCTCATAGGAACACTTGCTATACAACATCTTTAAAAAGACGCACACACACAAGTGGCTTTTTTAGTGTGTTTTACGTCACTTGGATGGAATTATATTTTATATATTGAAAGGATACAACTCCTGCCTGGATGCTGCGGGAAGCAGGTAGATGTCTTGCTGAGTGAAGAACCCAATCTGGTGGCATGGCAGAGAGACTTCTTCGCTGGAAAACTAGAGGGGTTGAGTGAATCTCTGTGCTGAAGAACATCCTGATGCATCTGCAGGGAATCCCGTCCACTGAAGGTTGACCGTCGATGGCGAAGAGAGAGCTGATCAAGATGAGATGATCCATCGAGATGATGAAGAAATTATGTTTGAGTGCCCACTTTGTTGCAGCGGGGGCGTGGTCAAGCAACCGTCTGAGGGGAGAAAGCTTTAAGGGCGCTTGCACCTGAGCTAAATTATGTCTAACACCTGTCTCTAATTTCAGTGAGTACGGGGAGAGTGGCATAAAAGAGTGTCAGCACCTCCAGTTGGGAGAGAGAGTTCGGCAGAGACCACGATTCTGCACTTAAAATACTTTATAGTTAAAACACTGAAACACAAAAGCTGTACTGTGGAAGTGCTTACATTAAAAGAAAGCTTACCTTTGGCTTGTGAACCCAGTTCCCTGTGTGCTCTTTTATACTGGTGACCGTGAAGCTTGTCACACACTTATATAGGGCAAATACACGCCTAAAGAGGTGGGGCTCAAGCATAATTGCCAATCATAAGACTGCCATTAAGATATAAGGGCTTCAGTGCAATGTCAAGTGAACTGAATCAATATGGAACAACGCATTATTACAACCTGAAAGGATAGCGGTGAACCGTGGAAGAAATGTGGTCTGAATAAAATCTTGAATGATCATGATCGGAGTTCACTAAAATGATTGGTGAAGTCACATCATAAAAAATCAGCAGAACTCATGGCTATGTTAAATCGTGAAAGTAAGAGCATTTCCACATGTGACGAGAACTTACAGGATTGGGACTAAACAGCTGTGTGGCCACAAGAAAGCCAATTGTTAGTGAGGCTAATAGGAAAAAACAACTTAAATATGCCCAGGAGCATAAATATAGTCATGTGGTCTGATGAGTTCTAAATCTAAATTTTACTATGTGAATGCAGTTCATTCATAAAAATAATTTTATTACGGTTCCATAAAGATGTTTAGAGAATTTACTAGGAAGCCTGGTGCCTTCCATATATGGCATTTTCATGGTCATGGATTATGATAATTGTGAATGAACATGCACACACCCCCTCTTTACGAAAGTTTAGAATTCATCACACTTTCTACTAACAAATCTGGGGAGTATTAAGTGTTTGTGAATATGGCGGAAAGTTTTCGGGAAGGTCCATTTTAGGCGCAAATTACTCCCCAAGGATAAGATGGTGCCACCCTATGGTGTTGGTGCCCTAAGCAGTCTGCTTAATATGTGTACAGGGAGTGTCGGTACTGGTGTTGGGACTCAACATGTCCGTCAATCCCCATGTCTGAATATGTATAATTCCCTCCAGTATATAATATCCCAAAAGCAATCGAGTCATCAGTATTTATAAAATAGTAGGCAATAGAATACCCAGATTACCTACTGCATCCACTGAGAATTACGCATTCAGTGGACAATTTACTACCCCATACTTCCACAGGAGCTAAGACAGTTTAAAAAAAAAGGTTGGAGAACCACAATACAGGCTGCTCTTTTCAACTGTACATGCCAGTTATATCAAGAAAGTTGTTCCTTGTTATTAAATTGTACTTGTTTAATAAACCAAAAACAGCTGAGAAGTACATTCTACTGGCAATGCAGTTATAATCAGATAGTGCGCAAATTTGGACGCAGTCAATGTATAGCTGAAACTGTGCAGGTGATTTCTGGGGACTGTATGAAGAGAGTTAAAACAGAAATGATGTGGAATGTATTTTTTATACAATATGAATCAATGAGTAGACTTGTTAGTGTTTCTGATTTAGTATGTTTTCATATTTTAGTATGCTTTAGTAGAGGAGTTTCTGTTAGGCTACAATATGTTTGTGACGTGATATTTTTGGAGGTTACCACTGTGGAGAAGAGTGTAGCTTATGGTTAGGTCAAGGATGTTGAATTAACATTGAAGTGGAAATTTGTAATGCTTTACTCATGAAGCAAACACTGGGTCTGATTATCATCTGCATTCCCTCTGTAACACCGTATGTGACATGCAATACAAAAAGTCACGTCTAATATGAAAATGTGCATTGTTGCTAGCTAATTGTTAGCTGCAAGAGGTTTTTTGCACATCTATTTTTATTGAGGTTTACTTAATTAAGTCAGGTTTTTCTTACACAAAGTATTTGAGTAGAGCTCATAGTTTAATTTAATATTGAGAAAACTCATTTTAAATGTATGTCCACAGTTGAATGAATCTGAGCCAACTAAACCTTTTCTTGGTTGTAATTTTTCATGATTACTTTGCCATTTGTTGGAACAGTTTCATAATCTCCCTCATCAAAACTTGAGTCCAGCGTGTTGGGAATTCAATTAATTCCTGTCTCTCTCTATTCTTTTGCAGTTCATCTATATGGCAGCATTGTGCCATAATCAAATGGTTGCTGAGAGTAAGTTTAGCCTTCATTAGAGGACACAGATGAGGCATCTGCGGGGAGATTAAACCTGGTTTGAGATGGCACTTAGTCAAACCCCCTGCTGCTCTCTTCATCAGATTCTGTTTATGGAAGGAGAGAGTGATGACAGAAGGTGCTCTTCTGGCTTCAGGCTCTGCTAATTGTCCAATAGGCCAGTGGCGTATCAGGGGACAGTGTGAAGGTATGTCACTCTATCTTCATATGGCCTAACTACAGCTTCACTGTTGGAGCTGGTCAACCATTTAGAGGGATGCTTTCTGTTGGCTCAGATGCCAGTGTTTATGAAACTTTTAGGCCCCAACATTACATTAAGAATGAGGCTAGATCTTTAAGAATGTGGTAGCCAACAGCTTTTATTTTCCAAGCAGAGTTCTTCATTCAGGGACCTCAAAAGCTCTCTTTAGACTTCATTAATACTTTACATTAGCAATGTAATGATACCTGATTCTGTTTGGTTTCAAAGAATCAAAGATCATTCACTTGAAGGATAATCTGTTAATTTGTGTAATTTATTTAAGAAAAAGTGCTTCTTATAGCTTTTGGTGCACAAATATGTTTTATGCACAGTGCACATCTGCTTAAACTCAACAGTTCTCCTATGTAACCTTGATTAAACAAATAACACACAATCTGATAATGTAACAATAATAGGAAATGAACCAGATTGTGAACTAAAGCCTTATGAAATGTCTTATGAATTATTATTTGTAACAAATGCTACATTCAACAAAAATAACAGTTCACAAGACTGAAAAACACTTGAGGATGTTTCATTGCTAGCATATAAAGGTTACTTTGAAACTAACAGCCAAAGACCTTCGATTTTATGTGCTCTGATTCAGTGGATCTACTTTGGCATTGAGACGGGGAGCAGTGCAACCTTTGAAATTACTAAACCATTTCTTTCTTTAGAATCTTTATTTTTAAATCAGTTTTTTTGAAAGGCCACTTTTTGAAAGCAATGTTAGACAAATGTTTTTATAATGGCAGAGAATGCTCTTGAACAAAATACCTTTCCAGATGTTTTGTCATTTGCTAGAGTGAATGCAGGCAGGACCACAGTATAAAATATATGGTTATATGTAATATATAGTTTTAAAAGTAATCAACTTTCTGGGTCCATAATTGAATTTCAGACACATTTTATAGCATCCTTGTAAAAATCCAGATTTGATGAGAGCAGAAAGATTCAACGAACCAATCTGTGCACAATCAGCTGCTCTGTAATGAACCACTCTTATCCCTGAACTGGTTTTATACTGAGTTTAGTGACATGTGTTTTTTTTTTTTTATATATATATAATTTGAGTGTATGACATTAAAGGAAAAGCTACCTTAAGCTTGGATGGGCAAAAAAAATAAAATAAAAATTACATTATTAATAGCTACAGTCTTGACTAACGCAAAATAGGTATCAGCCCAATGCATGTAGGCATTATTAACAAAATTAAACAAGTGCTTTGAAATTTGCAGACAAAACAGAAGTGTTCCATTTTACTTGTGTTCACATATTATTGTAATCAGTAAAAACATCAAATAGCCATGTGTCATATATTGTTGGAAAGCTATCAAAGAGTATAATACAACCAGACTTTTTTTTTATACGCAGACATGCGTATAAAAAAACAATTTATAATCAGATTTTCAAAGTAATAGCTAAGAATATATCTTTGACATTTATGTTTCATGTGAACAGGTGTTGCTTAATTACTTATAACTCAAAAAACAATTCTAATAAACTGAACAAAAAATATCACATACCATTTCTTAAAGGAGGTGATTATCTTTCAAATGAGCCCACACACAAAGTAATCGGAAGCGTAGATAATTAGATCATTGACATGAAGCACAACGTGCACACAGCATCTTGCAATCTGGTGGAAAACATTAGCTTTCCTGGATCAGATGAAAGACATCGCAAATGATGTAGAATTATGGAATGCTAAACCAATTGTATTCATTTCAGAATGGTGCAAAAATCATCCATATTTGGGCAAAAAGACAGTCATTGGTGACTGTTACAAATGGCCACCTGGGAATGGTGCCATGTAAATGACAGTTCAATGCAGACTCCTCGAGTCAAATGGCTCCCATTCTGTGAAATCTCATTACTAAAATCATGTCTGCATGCTATGCAAACCTCTAGTCATTGTTGTGTTTGCATGTGTAATTAGTTCTTATGTACAATTATCTTGTTTTATTTGTTTGGAGAGGCTTCTGGACACTTGGAGAAATTTTTGTAGACTACGATTTTTATTTTTGTAATGCGATAACTTTTGATTGCTTTGTTTAATCAACAATAAATTTGTCAGAGCCACCTTATTGACACCCAGAGATATATAATATAAAATCAGAAAAATAAGAAGAAAATTAAATATTTGGCTCTTTTTATTTTGGTTTGATTTTTCTTAGGTTTCTTAGGCTGAGAGTCTCAGAATTTATCAAATCTATATTATTATTATTATTATTATTATTATTATTATTTTAAAGTTTTCATTACATTGATACCAAACAATTGACCCTCCTTGTTTTTTTTTTATAAACTTTTAATTTTGAGCGTACCACTGAAACAGCAAATCTTTAAAAAATACCTTCAGAACTTAAATGGTTAATTAAAAAAAATCTTCTTACTCACCTTTATGTTGTTCAAAACCTGTATGACTTTCTGTCTTTTGTGGAACACAAAAATAGATGTTAAACACTGTACAGTAATGACATATAGTTACCATTCACTTTCATTGCATTTTTCTTTCCATACAATGAAAGGAAATGATGAGTGAGACTAACATATTGCCAAACATCACATTTTGTGTTCAGAACGGGTTTGGAACAACACAAGGGTGAGAAAATTAATTTCTATCCATTGGAGTTAACTCTAAGCTTGAAGTGCAAGTATTTCTAAACTACAACATTGTCAAATAAAATAACAATAGTTTCACTTTTAAAAAGAATAATAATGAAGCGCAAACAAGGCTTTCCATTTCAAATGCAAGTACCTCTTTATTTTCAGAAATGCAAGTGATTGTGATGTGTGAGCAATCATTTGAATAATTATTTGGTAACACATCAAATGCATATCTAATTTGTTACAATCTCATCTTGTTTCATCCAATTTCCTACCCACAGACTTCATTCTCATATTATTCTTTACCAAATTGTTCCAGACACTCAGTGTGAGGTGTTGATTGTGCAGACATCTGATTGTGTACCACTTTCTTCATTGGAAGAATGACACAACTTCCTACCTGCTGAGCTACTCTTCCTTTTCTAATTCCCTTTGAAAGTGAGTTTTACATATTATTTTAAATAGAAAAAAGGGCAAGATAGAACAACAATAACAAAAACACCATCAGAGAACTTAATTTTAAGCTGCAAGTATAACACATGTTTGTAGAGTAGAACTTAGACGTTTGGCACACCAAGTGTCTTTATAGGATGTTTAGTGTGAAGAAAAGAAAATTGTTTGCTGAATAGAGGAAACGACAGGGAAAACAGGAGAAAAAAAAAAAACGCTGCTGCTACTGTTGTCATGGTAACTGGAATAATCAAACACAGAGCATCTGTGCATTTCCTTTTTTAGAAAATTGATGAACTCTTCAAATGGAAGGAAAGAGCATTAATATAGAAAGTCTTTTCAACTGCATATTTCTCCTTCTGTCCTGTTCGGTTTCCGGTTTAGCCTCCCTTCATCTGGCTTTTAATTTTCCACACAAGCCCAAATGCAGCTTAAAGACATACATTCACCCACCCTCATGTCATTCCAATCCAGTATTATTTTATTTTTTCTGAGAAACACAATAGGAGATCCGAGAGGGGGCCTGGGTAGCTAAGTGGTAAAGACACTGGCTACCACCCATGGAGTTTGCGAGTTCACTAGTTTGTATCCAGGGCGTGCTCTGAGTGACTCTAACCAGGTCTCCTAATCAACCAAATTGGCCTGGTTGGCCTGGGTAGTCACATGGGGTAACCTCCTCATGGTCACTATAATGTGGTTCATTCTCGGTGGGGCGCGTGGTGAGTTGAGCATGGATGCCGTGGTGGATGACGTGAAGCCTCCACACACGCCATGTCTCCGCGAAAATGCTCTCAACAAGCCACTTGATAAGATGCGTAGGTTGACGGTCTCAGATGCGGAGGCAGCTGGGATTCATCCTCCGCCACCCAGATTGAGGCGAGTCACTATGCGACCACAAGGACTTAAGAGTGCATTGGGAATTGGGCATTCAACATTTATTTATTTTTTTTATTTTTACATAGAGGTTTTTCATACAAAGAAAGTGGATTGTGATTTTAAAACCAAGATCCAAAAAAGACACATAAGCACACTTAAAATCATTATAATATCAGGAAAAGAGTGTGAGAGTTGTGTGAATATGAAAGTTGGGCTATATTTAATGTCTCCTGAAGCTGTATGGCATCTATGGACACACCGCTCCAGTTTTGATATCATACCAAACCCCATTGGCAAATGCTTGTTCGACCATTTAACATGTGTCATACAAACTTTTTAAACAAATGGGGTAATCAGCCAGTAAAATATTATTATTTGCAGCCAAGCTTGTTTTTTTATTAAACAAGGAAGATCAATGCCTGTTAAATGAGGCTTTGGGTTCTGTTGTGTTGCAGTGATTGTTTTAGGGGCTTAATGAAGACATTTGCTTATATCATTATTCACATGACTCATGATTATTAGTAAAAGCAACTGAACCCATTTATGCCCTGGCAAAATTATAATAACGGGTTTGAAACACACTGCACACACATATTACAAATACTAATACTACTAATTATTTTGTGCTTGTGTGTGTGGCAGGATAAATATTTCAGATGCAAATGCACGTGTTCCAGAGCATTTTAAGGCCAAACGTCTCGGTTACGTATGTAACCTCCGTTCCCTGATGGAGGGAACGAGACCACGTGTCGAAGAAGCGACACTAGGGGTCTCTCTTGAGCGCCGAAAGATACCTCTGATCTATGAAAAAAGGCCAATGAGAGTTGGCGAACAGTATTTGCATACTCCGCCTCCGGATACGGATATAAAGGCGAGAGAAATACGCTCGTTCATTCAGGATTTTTCTGAGGAGCCGGGAGTGTTCCGGGCATCTCAGCGGCTCGGCTTAGCGACGTGGCCGGGAAGACACGACGTCTCGTTACCTCCATCAGGGAACTCTCGGTTACATACGTAACCGAGACGTTCCCCGTCTGTCGCTCACTTCGACGTCGTGTCGAAGAAGCGACACTAGGGGTCCACTTCAAAACTCGCCATGCGCTGAGCCGTGTACGTGTACTGCTGACACAGAAGCGGGCAGGTATTTGCACGTGCACAAGCGACCAACTGTGTTCAGGCTGCACGTACTCTTCCCTAATGCCCCGAAAAAGCGTCAGCATCCTTTTGGTTACCCTAGGGGGGAACAAGGTGACGCTCCCAACTAGGGAACGGGCCAAGCCTGGCTGGGCCTCTTTTCTCTCTATGTTTTCTCGGCATAGAGCAAGAGCAGCTGGGGCCCTTACCGCATCGAGGGAAGGGGGTCTTATTCCGAATTCCTATTCTTTTAGGGGGAAAAGACCCTGCGGAGGCCACACCCGCCCAGCAGGGGAGGTAAAGGTGGCAAAATACATCACATGGCCACTTGGGGCATGTGGGAGGAAATGGCGTGGTGGTAGATCCAACCTCGAGGAGGGGGGAGTTGCTACAACACGGCGACCGGAGGGCAACAAAGGACTGCCTAAGGGAGACGTGGGTCAGCTCGTAAGGTGACCGTGCCGCGGAAATACACACAGGAGGAGTCCCGTAGGAGGCCTGATCTGTGGAGCACCTATTCCAGTAGGGGTAGCCGGAGGTACCCGTAGTGGACTGGACCAGCACGTTCCTCCGTTGAACTGCTGCGGGCCCGAAGTGCTAGGGAGGAATCAACCAGGGACCTGGGTCCTCTGGGACAAAAGCACACTGTTTTGCCTTGGCCGAGGGAAACGGCGCTGGAACAAGCGGTTCACCCGGTCAGATCGTCGACGTGTACCGAGTTCTACGGGCTCGGACCTGAGAGAACACGGGACGAGACTGACTCAACCCTGAGATTGTAGAATCTCGTAAAGGTGTTAGGTGCTGCCCAGCCCGCAGCTCTGCAAATGTCTGCTAGGGAGGTGCCCCTTGCCAGTGCCCATGAGGATGCCACGCTCCTAGTGGAGTGGGCCCGCACCCGTAAGGGGGGTGGCACGGCCTGGGTGTGGTAGGCCAACTGAATGGCCTCCACCACCCAGTGAGACAACCTCTGTTTGGAGACAGCGTTCCCTTTCTGCTGTCCTCCAAAGCAGACAAAGAGCTGCTCAGAGCACCTAAAGCTCTGGGTGCGTTCCAGGTAGGCACGCAAGGCACGTACCGGACACAATAGTGAGAGGGCTGGGTCTGCCTCCTCCCGGGGCAGCGCTTGTAGGTTCACTACCTGATCTCTAAAGGGCGTGGTAGGAACCTTGGGCACATAGCCCGGTCGAGGTCTTAGGATCACATGAGTGTCTGCCGGACCGAACTCCAGGCAAGTGTCGTTAGAAGAGAACGCTTGCAGGTCCCCGACCCTCTTGATGGAGGCGAGCGCGATCAGCAGGGCCGTCTTTAGAGAGAGGGCCCTGAGTCCAGCTGATTCTAGCGGCTCGAAAGGGGATCTCTGAAGACCGGCGAGGACCACCGAGAGATCCCAGGAGGGGAACAGGTTTGGCCGGGAGGGGTTTAACCTCCGGGCACCTCTTAGGAACCTGACGATTAAGTCGTGCTTGCCCAGAGACTTGCCGTCTACTGGGTCGTGGTGAGCTGCGATAGCGGCAACATACACCTTTAAGGTGGATGGGGACAGCCTCCCCTCCAACCTCTCCTGTAGAAACAGGAGCACCGACCTAACTGCGCACCTCTGTGGGTCTTCTGCCCGGGAAGAACACCAATTGACGAACAGACGCCACTTCAGGGCGTAGAGTTGCCTGGTAGAAGGGGCTCTGGCTTGGTTGATCGTGGCTACGACCGTGGGTGGTAGACCAGCTAGATCTTCCGCGTCCCGTCCAGGGACCAGACATGGAGGTTCCAGAGGTCTGGGTGCGGATGCCAGAGCGTGCCCCGTCCCTGAGAAAGAAGGTCCTTCCTCAGAGGAATTCGCCAGGGAGGGGCTGTCGCGAGGAGTACGAGGTCCGAGAACCAGGCCCGGGTGGGCCAGTAAGGAGCCACGAGAGTGACTTGCTCCTCGTCCTCCCTGACCTTGCACAGAACCTGTACCTGTACTTGCGCAGCCCCACCGGCCAGCTGTGCGCCAGTGCATCTGCCCCGAGGGGAGCCTCTGAACGGGCGTACCAGAGCGGGCAGTGGGAGGTCTCTCGGGAGGCAAACAGGTCTACCTGGGCCTTGCCGAACCGTTCCCAAATCAGCTGAACCGAGTGGGGGTGAAGCCTCCACTCTCCGCCAGGCAAGCGTTGTCGTGACAGCGCGTCCGCTACCACATTGAGGTTGCCGGGGATGTGAGTGGCGCGCAGCGACTTGAGTTGGTGCTGGCTCCAAAGGAGGAGACGACGGGCGAGTTGTGACATGTGACGGGAGTGTACGCTGCCTTGGCGATTTATGTACGCGACCGCAGTGGTGCTGTCTGACCTGACTAGGACATGTTACGAATATTACGAATTAACGGGAGAAACTTCCGCAGGGCAAAGAGGACGGTCAACAACTCGAGACAGTTGATGTGCCAACGCAGCTGGGCCCCTTTCCAACGGCCTGAGGCTGCGTGCCCGTTGCAAACAGCGCCCCAACCCAATCTGGAGGCGTCGGTCGTGACCAAGACGCGTCTGGACACCTGCTGTAGGGGTACTCCAGCCCGTGCTTCTGCGTGAGCATTTTGAACGGGAGTTTGTGCAACGCTCGGTTGAGAACTCGCAGGTCCAAGATTGGTCGTAAGCCGCCGCTTTTCTTGGGTACGATGAAGTAAGGGCTGTAGAAACCCTTCTTCATCTCGGTTGGAGGGACAGGCTCTATCGCGTCTTTGGCCAGAAGAGTCGCGATTTCCGCGCGCAGGGAGTGGGCGTGTTCGCCGTGTACTGCGGAAAAGCGGACGCCAATGAAGGGGGGCGGGGGCCTGGCAAACTGAATTGTGTAACCGAGTCGGATGGTCCGTGCCAGCCAGCGAGACGGGTTGGGAAGTGAAAGCCACGCGTCCAACCTCTGTGCTAGGGGCACCAAAGGGACGGTCAATTTGGACGTACCCGGCGGGGCTTCGCAGCGAGGCGGAGCAGGTAGGGCAGTGTTGGGCGCGACGAGGCAACCCGCGACTGAGGTGCTGAGAAAAGACTCAAAGCACTTACCTTGCTCCGCACACCCGGCAGGGGGCGGGTTAGCGACTGAGGAGGAGGTCCTGGGTAGGCGTCCTCTAGACTCGTCGGAACCGGCCGGCCGGGGGACAGTCGTAGGGCTGAAGACGGGTGGTCCGTGTCCAGGAAGCCAGGACTGTTGAGATCTAAGGGCAAAGTGCCGTGAGAACGGCATTTGCGGGCCAGGTGACCCAGAGACATAGGAAATAGCTCTTTTACTGAGAATGTGGGTACCGCAACCCCATCTAAGGCGGGGCGGCAAATTAAATTGTTTGAAAACAAAAGATTCTCCTCCCGGCCCTCCACCGGGGGACGGAGTGGTCTTACCACCTCCGGAGCTAACATCTGTGTCGCTGGGTCGTCCGTCTCAGGACCGCCTGGGAGCCTTCCGGGTCCTCGAGGGAGTCCGGGAGATGGGGGGCATCTGCTTCTTGCGGTGAGCTCGACGCAGGGGCTGAGAGCTGGGCCCGGGTTGAGGCTGAGCAGATTTCTTAGCCGCAGGAGGATACCCGCGGCGAGGCAGGATGTGAGAGATGGCCTCCGTCTGTCTTTTCACCGCGGAGAACTGCTGGGCAAAGTCCTCGACGGTGTCGCCGAAGAGGCCAAGCTGGGAGACAGGGGCATCGAGGAAGAGAACTTTGTCGGCCTCACGCATCTCGACCAGGTTGAGCCAAAGATGACGTTCCCGGACCACAAGGGTGGCCATCGCCTGCCCGAGTGCCTGCGCGGTGACCTTCGTGGCTCTGAGGGCGAGGTCGGTCGCTGAGCGCAGTTCCTGCAACACATCGGGATCAGGGCTACCCTCGTGCAGATCTCTGAGCGCCTTGGCCTGGTGGACTTGCAGGAGGGCCATGGCGTGCAAGGCGGAGGCGGCCTGTCCCGCGGCGCTGTAGGCTTTGTTGTTTAAGGAGGATGAAGTCCTACAGGCCTTGGAAGGGGGTACAGGGCACCCGTGCCAGGTGGTAGGGTCACCGGAACAAAGATGGAGCGCAACTGCCCTATCCACCTGGGGAATCGCCATGTACCCGTGGGCCTCTCCGCCGTCGAGGGTAGCGAGAGCGGACGAGCAGGGCTTTTGACGAATGGAGAGCAGCGCTCTCCATGAAGACGTCAGCTCGTCATGCACCTCCGGGAAAAACGGGACCGGGGGGGGGGGGGGGGGGGCGTGGCTGTGAGCGGCGCCCAGACCCCAGGAACCAGTCATCCAACCATGACAGGTGTGGGGAGGGTGGAGGTTTCCAGTCCAACCCCACCCCGACGGCGGCCCGGGCAAGCATGTTGGACATCTGCGCATCCGCCTCAACCTGGGCCTGCTGGCCCGAAGGCGGCAGTCCAGGGGAGGAGTCAGCGTCAGATGCCGCGCTCTCCGATGGAGCGGCGAGCTCATCGGCTTCAAGCTCCAGAGGATAGGCAGACCGGCCCGGAGGCGAGTCGCCGTTACCTCGAGACTGGACGGAGGTAAACGAGCGTGCCGGGGGGCGGGTGGTCCGAGGGGACGTGCCCGGCGGAAGCGCACCCGCTGCCCTCCCCAAATCGCCTCCAGCGCCAACCGCATCGTCCTCAATCCCGTGGGAAGAAGGAGCGATACGGGGGGCGGCTGGAGTGGCGTGCTTTCTATTGAAAGCGAGCCGCGACCGCAACGTTACCATGGTCATGTTCTCGCAATGAGAACATGAGCCATACACAAACGCTGCCTCGGTGTGATCGGTGCCCAGACACACGAGACAGCGCCTGTGGCCGTCAGAGGCGGAGAGCACTCTACCGCATCCAGGAACTACACAGGGGTTGAATGGCATCTTTATAAAGACGCGCCCTGAAAAGGGCGTTCAACACCACTATGTATTGCTCTTTTAGAGAAATAAACTCTTTATGAGAAATATAACTCTTCATAAAGGGAACTCTTTCAACTCTGCGCTGTCGAAGCGCCCAGGGGCAAACTGCACGCCGGCAGAGAAGAGAAAACAGCCGCTGTAGTGCGCCGTAAATCCAACAGCAGCAGAGCGTCAGAGGATCAGAAGCAGGATCAGCAGTGTTACACGCAGCAGTCAGCATAAACACGACCATCGGCTCCGAAGAAAATTACTGAATGAACGAGCGTATTTCTCTCGCCTTTATATCCGTATCCAGAGGCGGAGTATGCAAATACTGTTCGCCAACTCTCATTGGCCTTTTTTCATAGATCAGAGGTATCTTTCGGCGCTCAAGAGAGACCCCTAGTGTCGCTTCTTCGACACGACGTCGAAGTGAGCGACAGACGGGGAACACAGCTGTACAGTGTTTTGTAGGATTTGAGTTTTAAAGATTGACTCTGAAACTCTTAATTTTATTGACTCTAATTTCATTACCATGCCATTCTAACCCATTGTTATATTTGTTCTTACGTGAAAGACAAAAGAAACAAAAGAAATTTCTCAAATATAATTTGTGGGTAAAAGAGCTCTAAATTAAAATGGTGAAATAGCAGACTTCTCTTTAAAGACAATATTCTTGATTACAGGAGTATATGCATAATCTCTTTAGTCCATTGAGCTGGACTAGTTTAAACACCTATGAAACTTATGGCTTTAATGTTTTGGAAACATTTAGTTCATGAATTTGCCTGGATACTGTTTGCTCCAACATCACAATTCCTCTAATTAGCGCAGCTGATCTCTCTACAACGGCACAGAGAATGTAAATGATTGATTTATTATGCTTTAGTCTCTGGGAGGTTTCCCTTTGAAACTGAAATTTCTCTTTGGTGGTGATGACCATAGTAGGATTAAATTTTTTGTGTTATACATTTTGTTCTTTGTACTTTGATCTCAATTCCCCCATCATAAAATATTTCATTTTTAATTTTTGTCCTTAATAAACAATCAGAGCTACGAGTGGTTCAAAGAGCATTCTAAGAGTTGGAAACTTTGACAGGAGATATAAAGACCAGATGCCATAAACACCAACACTTGGTCATCTAATAGTTATACGGAGACCTGGAGAGGCCTACAAGCCACAGTGTCTCGCACCAACTGTGAAATTTAGTGGAAGATCGGTGATGATCTGTGTGTGCTTCAGCAAGACTGGGATAAGGTATACTCGTGTTTATGAAGGATGCATGAATCAAGCCACGTACAAGGTTATACTGGAAGAAAACTTGCTTCCTTCTGCTCTGACAATCTTCCTCAACTCTCAGGATAGGTTTTTCCAGCAGGTTAATGTTCCATGTCACACCGCCAGGTCAATCAGGATGTGGACAAGGACCACCAGATCAAGAATCTGTCATGGCCAGCCCAATCTCCAGACCTGAACCTCACTGAAAACCTCTGGAATGTGATCAAGAGGAAGATGGATGATCACAAGGGAGTGGCATGAAGTCACCCAACAGCAATGTGAAAGACTGGCGGAGAGCATGCCAAGACGCATGAAAGCATGCGTCTTGGCATGCTCTTCCTAAGTTAAAACATTAGTATTGTGTTGTTTAAAACTTGTTTTCTTTGCATTATTCAAGGTCTGAAAGCCAGTGGTGGGTAAGTTACATTAAAAAGTTAAAACTACTGATTATGAATTACTTTTGGAAAATGTTGTTTACACAACATTACAGCAAGTGGATTATTTCTACCGCCCTGCTTGTCCTCGAACGAATTGAGTATTCTTTATCACTTGCGCATCTGTAATGCTATAGCGTTGTGTTTTAGTGTGTACAATAAAGAACATAAAAAGCTGTTTGCTTTTCGACGTCTTTTTCAAGATGGCATTCCGCAAATGTTCCCACACTGTGAGCTATATATCCCTCTGTCAGCGACACTGTTTTCCATATACACCCGAAACTGATCCCCTCTCCCGTGGCAGGGTAGAGTATGGGTTTAAGGAGGATTTGTTGGCGGCCTAGACTTGCGTGCCTCAGCCAGTGCTGGGAGCATGCTGACATGGAGCTCGCTGAGATTGATTGTGAGTTCATGAAAATTTGACTGCTGCTCACTGGATGTTTTTTGTTTCTGAGTAAATTCTAGAGACTGTTGTGTGTTTAAATCCCAGGAGATCAGCAGTTATGGTTAGCAGTTAAATACTCAAACCAGCCCTTCTTTTGTACCAATTTTAACCAACTAAAAAAAATTACGTTTTGAAAATAAAGTTGCACAGTATTTGTTGGTATAAAAAGGTGTGCCTAATAAGCTGTTGCATTCATTTGTCTACATTTGGTAAATCCAAATGAGTCGAAACCTGTATGATCAGACTTTCCCGATTTACACTTATATGAAGAAGTACTAGTTTATTTTCCTTTGATCATATTTTATCTCACCAGGGCACCAAGTGTGCTAGGACTGCCAATGGTACCTCATTAAAAAAGGTGCATGATGCCACTTACAGTATGGGTGTGTTTAAAATCTAAAATGTAACTTTGGTTTCAAAGCATTCTCCATCTCCTTTATAGTTTCTTATATATAGCAATGCCCATGCTATGCTACTGCTTGAATGAAAGATTGAAAAAGAACAGGGAGGGGTAGTTTACTACCTAAAATGGTTATTTCACACATAAATGAAAATTCTCTCACCATTTGAAATGTCTGTAACATTATGCATCAATGTCCAATGCATAATTTATGTTGACTCCGAAATCACTTTCTGTCTGTTATTTGATTTTTTGCAAACAATTCTTCTACACGTACACATGGCAAACACTAAAATTGGAGGCTTGTTTATGCAAACATTATTGTATAACATGCCATTAATGTCTAGTGTGGGATTTTAAGATGTATTATATTTTTCCATGTGAGTTTTGTAAATATAGCTATTCATAGTAAACAACAGAGCAAACAGGACTAGAGTGCAGAGCAGTAGATCTATTTTTATGACTTTTTTGCCCTTTCCTGGATTATAAAATGTATTTTGCAGTGCAGGGAAAAACAAATACTCAGTAATCTAAAGTGACGTGTCCAGACAGAAGTGCACACATTCACACAGACGCTGTCAGCTGTTTGGACATTGCTGGAAGAAGACAGCCAAATATTCTGTTCTAGAACCCTGTTTTGATATAGTACAAAAATGATGGGCCGTGTATCCGTTGAAAACAGTCTAATTTAGAACCTCTCTCTCATTGAAAGATCCTGAGATATTTCCACAACCATTTGTTTGTTATGAAATGTATTGTATTCTGATTTCACATTGGTGATGTAGGATTTAGAATGTTACCACAGAGATTGCAGTTCTAATTATTCCAGATTCCAGGAATTAAAAATTAAAGTCAAACATACATTTAGAGTCATCATACATCATGTCGCAGCTAACAAGTAATAACAATTGACATTTTAAAAACACGTCCACGCACAAAAGCCAGAATTTGAAACAACACTTAATGTTCAAGGAAGCCTAATTTTAACAGTATCATGACTGTTTTGTAAAATGATCGTCTCCTGAACATATGACTCTATCAGTCTATAATCCCTGGAAAAATCTATCTAATAAATTTGCGATTTAAATGTTGCTTGCAATAAATTTTGTTTCGTCAGGGTACACGGTTGGGATATTCCTACTTGATATCTCAGACCATAAATGCATTCCATTCCCCGATATTTGGAACTGCGACGCTCCCGTTAGCTTAGCAGGAGTTTTACTCTCAATATAGATGTCTCCAAGCAACCCAACTGATAAACAATGCTGCAGTGCTAGCATTTGTGCTTCAGGTGTACAATTATCAAAAGAGATTATAATGTTTTATACACCTGTTTCTGCAGGCATTTGTTAAACAAGCTTTAATATCATGTAATGCAGAATTGAACTAATTTATTGATATTACTTAATAAAGTGAATGTTTATCACTTTGTATATCTCCCGAGTGTCGACATGTTTGTGTGACGTCATGCCCCTGCATCTTGGCGAAATTAGAGTTGAGAATTTCTGCACGAGCCTACAAGTTGTAATTCTGACTTAAAGATGTATCCCCTTGCACTTTCCCTAGTTGATCAAACACTGAATGCTCAAGAAGCCTAATTTACAATTTGAAAACTCCTGATGTTGCTATAACAATGCAAAAAGCGCTTACCAATTTACTTGAAGTGAAAATCAGCCCTGCTTCCCTGTTTAATAAATTAAGCAATCACATGGTCATGCAGGACATCTTGTGTTTTTAAATCCATAAGGATCTCTTTCTCAACGGCAATACCAGCAGTGATGACAGCCAACCTGTCAGACAGATCTCGCACTCTTCAATTTCAAATTACGTACATCACTTAAAGTGTGATTGCGTCACTCAATGCCAGCTAGTTTTGTTTGTTTGTAGATTAATTAAGAGTGGAAAGTGATTAAAAATACATTGGCAAAAAGGTGATTGAGAATGAAAGGATGGAAAATATTTATTTATTTGGCATGTCACCACTGGTCCTGAATCAATCAAAACTTGAGTCCCCTGTGTTCATGAGTGACAGGAAAGTTCAACCTGATGATTGGCTTCAACTTGTGAAAGTCAACAGACACTCTTTGGGCCTGAAAGATGTTCAAATTCTCCTTGAACTACCTCACTTCTTAGTCAAAGAGACCAGGAAGTGGTTTACAGTACTGATTGCACACATCACAGCTTAGATACAATTCTCCACTCTCTTTAAAACTGTGTTTCTTCCACCAGACAACCAAGAATGTGTCTTGAGAGGTATCCTTGACCATGTTCAAGCCCCTGATGAACCTTTTCCAATGTTTGTGGCACACTTATTGAGTGAATTCAAAAAGATAAAGACTCTCCCAACAGAACAAGAACAAATTGACCTCATTTGTAAGCATGCACTTGAACGATAAAGAGTCACACTTTATGGCACACAGTCATGGACCTCCTTATGCATGCACATAGCCTTCATTCTGTTCTTGGCCCTGACAGACGTCAAGAGCCCTCAGTACCAAAAACAAACAAGTACAGGAAACTTACTGCTTTAAATGTTCTACACCTGGGTTCACATGCTTTCTCCAAAAATCCAGTGCATTCAATGACATTGTAAAGCAGAACTCTCTAATATCAAATGATTCACAAAAGCCCAGTCAATTTGGCGAGACCTTGCCAGCAGGGGTGAGAAGGGCAAAACATTTGACCTGCAGGAGGAAATGTTCAGGTGAGGAAGGACATTTTACAGAGGCAATCCTTCATCCAGAACATAAATATGACTCAACCTTCTCTTGTGCCCACACCTGAGCCAACTGTTCTTGGTCATGTGGAGGATCCAGCATCTCCATCATTCTGGAACACACCATTCATCATCAAAGTCAACCTCAACAACAAAGCTGTCCACGCAGCACTGGATACAGGTGCTTCCCTCTCTGCGGTTCAAACAAATAGGATTTCTTTAGTCCTGGAAAACTTAAAAAAAGTCCAACCTTGGACAACACCCCCAATTCAACTTGCCAACAGTGCATCTTGCAGTCCAACTGGCATTAACTGGCTGAATATTGGATTTCAAGGAAAATGAAATGTTTTTACCACTGTTTTGTCATTATTCCTGAACTTTCTTCACCACTCATCTTGGGGATAGATTTCATGTCAAGAGCATCAGTTAGCATTAATATTCCATCCAGGACTGTAACTACTGGTGAAACATCCCCCATTCCATGTGAGTTAGAAAGTGAGTGGACAGAGGAGCCAGAGGTTGGAAGCTTAATGCTTCTGGATGTTCAGCCATCTACTTTGCGTGAGAAATTCAGGAGGCATGCCTGAAAAAGGAACAAAAAGCACAATTACTAGACCTTCTTGAGAAATTTGGGAGCTTGTTCGATGGTCAGCTGGGCCACACCTCATTAGCAGAGCATGCAATCAATACTGGCAATGCTAAACCTCTCATCATACCGTACTTTCCCAGCCAAAAAACGAATCACTGAAGACCAGATTCAAAAGATGCAGGAGGTGAATACTATTGAACCATCTTCAGGACTATGGGCTGCCCCAGTTGTGATCGTTAAAAAGCCTTGTGGTGAACCCAGGTTTTGTGTTGACTACAGTGGTATAAATCAGCTCACACTGAAAGATTTGTACCCTCTACCTTGAGTTGACGAATCCATAGTCTTCTTAGCTCGTGGGAAATTCCTTACCACTCCGGATCTACAGTAGCTTGAGAGTACTGGTAAGTTTCTGTTGAGGAGAAGTCAAGACCTAAAACAGCTTTCATATCACATTGTGGCCTCTTTCAGTTCAAAGTTCTTCCTTTTGGGCTCAGCAATGGCTCTGCTACATTTCAAGGAGTCATGAACACAGTCCTTGCTGGCAAAATCTATAAATGTTGTGGAGTATACTTGTATGACGTTGTCCTTGCCTTGCCGACGTTTGAACAACATCTGAAAGACCTTCAGTAAGTCCTGTCAAGACTGAAGTCAGCAGGTCTATCTCTGAAGCTGAGCAAGAGTCAGTTCTGCTTAGGTGAGCTCATATTCCTTGGCTACTATGCCATACCATAGGGTATATCACCAGATCCGGCAAAAGTTAAATCAGTGACTGAGTTCAAAACACCAAAATACGTGAAACAAGTATTCATTGGCCTCACAGGCTATTAACGACATTGCATACCAAATTATGCCCACAAAGCAGAACCACTTTTCACTCTCACCAGCAAAGAGATTCCATTCAGCTGGGATGAGAGTTGTCAAGCTTCCATGGATTTCTTGAAAGAGTGCCTCATTTCCACACCAATCTTGTGCTTCCCAGACTTAATGAGATGACATGGGGTGAGATGTTGTAGCTTTTGCAAGCAGAGCTTTACTTAAGGCTGAAAAACCTTACTCAACACCTGAGAAAGAAAGCTTATGAGTGATTTGGGCTCTGAAGCATTTCAGACCTTACATAGAAGGCCTTCAAGTGACAGACTATATAGACCACAGCAGCCTAAGTTGGCTGATGAACGACCCAAACCCCAAGCGAGATGGTCCTTGTGCCTACAGGACTTTGATTTCAGTATTTTGATTTCATCCATAAGTCAGGTGTTTAAAACAAAGTCCCAGATGCTCTGTCCCGCATACCACTTCCAAATGATGACAAACCCACTGACATCCAACAGACCAGAGAGTAATGAAAAAAAGATATGCGGATGAAAAGTACATCATTCAAGATGTCTGCTTTATTTCTAAGATGACTTGTGGCCTGCATCTAATGAAGCAGCTCAAACTTTAAGCCCCGACAGCCATTCGAGGCACTCTGCTGAAATACTACCATGACCACCCTACAGCTGGCCATCTCGGCATCACAAAACATTGACCAGGCTAAAGCGCTGTTTCTTTTGGCCAAAAATGGCTGCAGATGTCAAAATGGTCTGCACTTATATAGCGCCTTTTCAAAGCGCTTAACACTGTGTCTCATTCACCCATTCACACACCAATGATGGCAGAGCTGCCATGCAAGGCACTAGCCTGCCATTGGGAGCAACTTGGGGATCAGTGTCTTGCCCAAGGACACTTCGGCATGTGGAGTCATGTGGGCCGGGAATCAAACCACCAACCCTGCGATTAGTGGACAACCCACTCTACCACCTGAGCCACAGCCGCCCTGCAGTTTGAAAAGCTCACTGTGTCAGTTGACAAAGCAGAGCCAAAGAAAACCAGCAGGTCTGATGGTCCCAATCAAACTACAGAAACCTTGGGAATATACAGGAGTGGATTTTGTACACAGAATGGAAACGAGTACATACTCGTCTTTGTCGACTATTTCTCAAAATGGGTCGAAGTAAATGCAGAAAGGACAGCGACAGCACAGGTCGCAGCAAGTAAATTCCTCAACAAGATCTAGGCCAACCATGGCGCACCATCTTACCTGATATCAGATCGAGGCACGCTATTTGTGAGCAACCTCTTCAAATATGTGGTGGCTGCCCTTGGCATGGAACACAGGCTGACGACGGTTTATCACCCACAAATAAACGACACAGAGAGGGTGAACCATACCTTGAAAACTGCTATCCGCTCATACGTTGGAGGAAAAACACACTTCATTGGACAGATACATACCTCAGATCTGTTTCGCTCTTCGTACTACCTCTCATGAGAGCACAGTCCTATCTCTGTCGATGATGTTATATAGACGTGAATTAGAGACCCCACTTGATTTAATCACACAACCAAGTGTTGATGGAATGAATTACCCCAATGTGCCTTACCCAGAGAGCTTCAGAGCTCCCTTGCAAGATGCTCATGATCATGCCAGAACAGCTCTGGAAACCAGTCATAAGCGTAGAAAAAACTACTACGATCTGAAGTGGCATACAGTTTCTTGTGCTGTGAATGACTTGGTCTGGGTGAAACTCACCTCAAATCAGATACACTAGCAAACTTCACAGCCAAGCTGGCTCCAGTATACTCGGGACCATGATGTGTCACAAATAAACTATCTGATGTTATGTTTTTTGTTTGTTTGTTTGTTTTAATAGATCCACACTTTTACAAGTAGGCCATATACTACTGCGGAATGCATCACTCTAAAAAATGTCAATTTATAATTAAAATGTACATTGAGATGTCAAATGTTTTAGCCATATAAAGATGATGATCTGTACTGTTGTCGCTGTCAAAGATTGTCATGACATACTGAACATCTAGTGAACACACACATACACACCAGATATACAGTGCACTCAAAACAAGACATTTATATTCAATACTAGCTCCAAAAACGCTTCAATGAGACAGACATTATCCATTACCCTTGTTATTTTAGGTAAGTAACGCAAATCACTAAAAATATATTTGTAAATTTGTAGGTTGCAGTAAATAATAATTTTTATCTGTTAGCAAATTTTATTTTCCTCTATAATGGTTCAGCAGTTTTTCAATACTGAGAATTACCGTAAATGCTCTAGAAAATTGATACATAAAAATGAATACACATTTAAACATTTCGTGATGACAAAATCAAGGCCACAAAAAGATGTGCCACCTGTTGAGTACCATGGACTTACCTAAACATTCACCTGAAATGACACCTGATGGTACTGATGTTGTTGCAGACTCTGATTCCTGTGACATGATACCTGACACTGATAATCATGAACCAGTCTCTACAGACTCTATTCTGTGTACTGACCATTACACACTTAGACAAAGACAGGTCCCTCGAAACACTTCTGACTGGATGGTCAATAGGTGGACAAACCCCTACCATACACAAAAGATTGACTTTAAATGAAGACAAATGACTCAGTAATGTTGGTGTTAATTGTTGGAGTTTGTTCAAGTTGTTAACAAAAAAAAGATAAAAGATAAAATGGTATTCCATATTTGCATCACAGACATATGTTTTGGTTTGGTGAACTATTGTACACTACTGTATACTGACATGCATGCCTTTACTGTTTGTGCAATATCTATTCCTCTACCCTATTAGCTTGTCAACTGTGACATGTATAAATGGTTGTGAAGTGTAGGCCTGTTCTTTGGTCATCCTTTATTTAGCAGGGGGAAATCTGTAAAAGGTAGAATTTGGTACTGCCCCTTTAAGAGCAGATTGCTCTTTACTGTTTTTCCACTGAGCGTTCAGTCTACGAGTGAACACAAGCTGTGCACACAGCATGTCTGCGGGGTACAGGAGCTTTTCTCATTTCTGTTGCTCTTTGTGTTATTTTTGTTTATTAAGTAACGGTGTTGACAGTGGAGTGTTTGCCAACTGTAATTTCTGAGGCTGCAAATAAATGCCAACTGTGGAATGCCAGCCATGCAGTGATTCTGTCGAACTCTGCTGCAACTAATTGGGCGAACTATCCCCATCAAAAAGTGCGTTACAGCAGTAAGGGGATATAAACATTTCTGTATGTTTTAAGGGGCGGTCACACTACACTTCACGCTCCTTTCAAACGCATCCGATTGCAGCAGACCGGAAATGAAAGCCCATGAGAAGAAATTTCGTACTATGCTGCGTACCAAAGTTCAAGCTTGGTGAACTCTGAACCGTGAATTCGAGCGATGAGAGGACCGGTGACCAATAGAAAATTTCACACCTCGTGGCTCAATTAAAAGGATACATACATCAATGCTGCAAGTTTTATTGTTGCAGAAGTGTAGACAAAATATTTTTATAGTTTGAATATATTATTAGTTTTTTATGATGTATTATTTACTTACACAAGTAGTCCTCCCACGTGACATCATATCCTGCTCCACTGCAGGAAAAAAATGTGCGTGCTCAAAGCTGATTGACCATATTGGATTTATTTTTTTCATTGAGCTTGTTGCAAGGCATTCTTGTTCAAAATTAAGTATCTTAGGAGGCAGAGCAATTCAGGTTTCTTGCAACAGCCTTTACATCAGAAGGATGCCTATGATGGCTTAAAATGTTGTCTCCATAGGCAGCTCACTAGGATATGGTCTATAGCACTATTATGGCTGTTATAACAGTGCTAAAATAGTTACAGTGGCAATTATACAGAGTTTAAATTATATACAGTATATATACACAGGACATGAAAACTCCAGCTGTAGTCATACTAGTGCTGTACTTTCACAGCTGCATATGATTTGCAAAGGTGCTTTTTCAATGTTCGTATTACTATTGTGGCAAAGTGCTGAGGTGACACTACTAGTGCAAAATCTTTGACAAAAATGCAGAATAGGAAAGCTGACTATGCCACCCTGTTTTGTTTTTATACACAGGGAAATAGTAACCCAATAAGAATAAAGGTCACACGGGTTGGACATTCCAAGGAAAATGGGTCAAGAGACATGGATACAAATGTACAAAACATTTCCCTTTATTAAAGTTGCACACATACACAAAAATATGGTACTAGACACTTATTCCATCATTTAAAATTACATTAAAATCACAGTGTTAACAGGCTATAGACTGAGTAATTCACACTAGGCTATAAACTCTTAAAGAAATAACATCAAATAGCGACAGAACAGGTGTAGTTGATGCACCACACAGAGGGCTGAGGCTTAACCAGAGCAGGTAGGCTGGCCGATCTCAGTTATTGTGGATTGTGGAAAGACACTTCATTCTCAGGTATACAGTCACACAAGCACACAGGTGAATCAAGTGTAAATACACAGCACTCCATGACAGGGATCCCACCACCATAAACGGAGAATGGCAAACCTCCTATGCTGGGCCCCAAGTACCTGAAAGAATCACAAAAGAAATGGCAACAAAATAACATCCTATAATAAACAAACAAAAGAACACAAAACTCTGGCCACCAAAGAGCACTAAGAGCTTTATAAACTCAATAAACATGAACAAACAAAATGTGGTTGTGATCATAGCAGAGGAGAGGGAGGATGATGGCAACTCACCCTGCTAAAATAAACTTCACAGCCAAAAATAAAGAATCATTTCAATTAAAGAATTCGAATCAACACAAAATTACAGCAATTCCAAACCCAAGATGATCACACTGGCTCCAGGCATCCACAATCAGAAAGAATTCACATTTATGTTTTCAAAGCCAGTCAAGGGATTTAAGGGAAATCAACAAAACATTCAAAACATTCATTTTATTTTGACATTCTGAACTCTCCAGGAAGTCCTGTAAGTGTGCCTGTTTGTAGGCAAGTTCACATGTTTAATTAGCTTCTTATTCAAAATCCAGTGCCATTCTAAATGCATATTATAAGAGAACCGAACTATTGAGCATCTACATCTGAGTTGTTGTTCGTGAGTAGCGCTCAAATATTTCACACTGCGTGAAGGCTAAAAATAGCCATGAGTGTGTGTATGTGTGTGTGTGTGTGTAAACAGAGCAGCGTAATTCACTGACGTGCTGGAGCTGCACATGTGTTTTATATATTTACTTATCCTTTTTTTTACTTTATCCATCTGAAAGCTTCAGTAACGGAGCCGATACCGATCCAGGAATCAGATCGGTGCATCCCTACTCGCTACGAGTCACTCAAGAGGAAACACTCAATTCGAGTCATACACAAACAAATGCTATCACACAAAGAGAAACTAACTTTAGCCCTAAATATCAGAGCTAGCCTGTTAGTCTAAAAACAACAAACACATACAATGGCAGCCAAACGCATGGAATAATGTACAGATTTTGCTTTTATGGAAAGAACTTATTACTTTTATTCACCAATATGTCATTCAACTGATCACAATGTGTAGTCTGGCCATTAATAATGTGAAAAATTACTATTACAATTAGATTTTTTTACTACTTAAACTACTTCAAAGAGTTCTCATCAAAAAAATCCTCCATGTGCAGCAATGACTGCTTTGCAGATCCATGGCATTCTAGATGTCAGTTTGTCCAGATACTCAGGTGAAATTTCACCCCATTCCACACTTGCCATAGACGTGGCTGTCTTGTCAAGCACTTCTCACGCACCGTACATTCTAGCCGATCCCACAAAAGCTCAAAGGGATTAAGATCCATAACACACTTTTCCAATTATCTGTTGTCCAATGTCTGTTTCTTTGCCCACACTAACCTTTTCTTTTTGTTTTTCTGTTTCAAATGTGGCTTTTTCTTTACAATTATTCCCATAAGGCCTGCATCCCTGAGTCTTCTCTTTAATGTTGTACATGAAACTGGTTTGAACAGGTAGAATTCAATGAAGCTGTCAGCTGAGTACATCCGAGGCATCTATTTCTCATACTAGAGACTCTGATGTACTTATCCTCTTGTTTAGTTTTATATCTGGCCTTCCACATCTCTTTCTGTCCTTGTTAGAGCCAGTTGTCCTTTGACTTAAGATTGTAGTGTACACTTTTGTATGAAATCTTCAGGTTTTTGGCAATTTCAAGCATTGTATAGCCTTAATTCCTCAAAACAATTATTGTCTGACAAGTTTCTAGAGAAAGGGATTTATTTTTTGCCATTTTTGACCTAATATTGACCTTAAGACATGCCAGTCTATTGCGTACTGTGGCAACTCAAAAACAAAGACAAAGACAATTTTAAGCTTCATTTAATGAACCAAATTGCTTTCAACTGTGTTTGCTATAATGTCAAGTGATTTTCTAGTACCAAATTAGCGATTTAGCATGATTACTCAAGGATAAGGTGTTGGAGTGATGGCTGCTGGAAATCGGGCCGGTCTAGAAAATGACTTTTTTCAAATAGTGATGGTGCTGTTTTTTTACATCAGTAATATCCTGACTATACAGTGTGATACTGTATAGTACTTAGTAATACTTTCCTGCAACTCACTTCCGAGGTCTCAGCACAAGCGAATGTGCTGGCCGCACACCACCAACAGCTTGATCAGCTGACATCACAATCAGAGAGGCTTGTTAAAACTTTTCAAAGCCTCCGTTTACCAGCATTAAACCCGTCAGCTTCCTCAGCCAATCCAGTGGCTCACCCAGTTTCACCTAGCACATTCACTGCAAAACCGCGGCTCACCTTTCCTGAGAATTTCGACGGGTCACCAGCCAAATATAAAGGTTTCCTACTCCAATGTTCCCAGTTCATTAATCACCAACCCACACTATACCTCACTGATGAATGCTTACTGGTAAGGCAGTAATTGCAGCAGTGTGGGATGACGACAGTGCAACATTCCCTATGTTCAACTACTTCCTCCACTAGATTTCGTGCTGCGTTAAAACATCCAATAGGATACGAGGATGCCTGGTCTAATCTTCTTCAAGATAATGCTCCATGCCATTCCACAATCCAGTCTTCCACGACTCTTTGCTCAAAGACCTTCACGGCCCTCATCTCTAAGTTGAATTATCTGACACTAATATCGGTGCGAAGGCACACAAGGACTCTGTCCCAAAACCTGTCAGTGCTCTTGCCTTCCACGAATTTATTCCACGTCATGGCCGCCAAGACAGAGTTCCAGGTCATGGCCTCCGAGTCAGAGTTCCAGGTCATGGCCTCCGAGTCAGAGTTCCAGGTCATGGCCTCCGATTCAGAGTTCCAGGTCATGGCCTCCGAGTCAGAGTTCCAGGTCATGGCCGCCGAGCCAGAGCTCCACGTCATGACCGCTGAGCTTGCGCCACCTTCTGCGTATCCCAGGGCTCCAATTTCAGTCCTGTGGCCACCAACCAGGCCTTCTGATCCAGTCCCCACCCTGAGATGGTCTTCTGGATCTACCGGCCCTCCACCTGATCTGCTCTGGTCTTCTGGCTGTCCGTCTGATCCGCTCTGGTGTTCTGGGTCTCCTGGTTTTCCATCTGATCTGCTCTGGACTTCTGTGACTCCCGGTCATCCACCTGACCTGCTCTGGTAGCCCTGGTCTCATGGCCGTCATGTGTTCAAAATAGATCATATGTAAACCCTGAAATTACACCACATAAATGTTTCTTTAATAGCGGAGCACACAGCATATACACATCGATGGATGGTCCTTATACAAAGACCAAAGAAAGTACTAAGAAAATTTCCCCCATTACATTGTGCAGGCATTGTGCACTACATTGCCATCTTGAACAGGGCCATGATGATTCGCTTTTGGGTCGGAATTGGTCGGCGGCAACCTGCGATAGGCGCAACATCAGGACCAATGACATCAGGACCAATGTCTCCTTTTGCTCACCCTCATGTCATGTATGTTGTTATTTTTCCAGTGTATGCCAAAGGAATACACTGGAATTGTTTTTTTTTTTAGGAATCTTTACAGTCATTTATTTAATCCAGACATTAACACGAGCTAGACACAATTTTCACAATCTGAGATGAAGATTATCAGTGAGTAACAATTTAAATTTTGGTCTGTTCTTCACACAAAGCTATATTGGATCATTTGTTTCGACTAATTTTATGGTGCTTTATAATGTCCTTTGGAGCTTAAAAGCCCAGGCGGTGTTAAAATTTCTGAGGCCCAGGCTGTGTTACATTTTCTGAGGCCCAAAGCAACTATCCAACCGGGGTAATAAAATAAGCAATGTTTATCTAAATATATATATATATATATATATATATATAAACATAATTATAACATAATTATATATATAACACTAGAGGAGCTACAAGTGTGCATTTAATTCACTTTCACATATCACGGGTACTATGACTGATTATAACATTATTAAGTTATTTTCACACTTTTTCACACACCTTCAGATTTGGAGAAGGAGGATCTGAGTGAAAGTGAAGCGAAGTGAAGTTGCATAGAGGTGACACAAAATGACGAGGTTGCTTCAGTAAATGTGTTTTGCATGTCGAATTTTATTTTAAAACCATATCAGTTAGGTTTAGGATATTTCAGTAGGAAACTACAGCCAAACATGCAATGAGGCACATAATTTTGCTAACTGCCATTGGCATTTAAATTTCATGACATCAGGCTGTTTTTTTTTCTTAGTTTCAGTGTTCACGTTGTTACTGCATTTTTAGGTCAGAACTGGTTCAGTTTATCCTATGAAATGGACAAAACAGGATTTCTCTATTTAGGAAATATCCACTGGTGCATTGTTTGCCTCCTGTTACAAAAGGAGGCGGCTTCTTAATGCTGGGTCACATTTATAAAGCATTCACCCTGCACAAAGAAACCAATTACTCTGACAAGGTCTACAGAGCACAGAACCGTACCCACAGTTTTATTGGGCTCCCAACTTAGATGTGATTTTGTACATCACTGAACACCATCAGAAACTGGGTTTCCATCTACTGGAACTAAGCACTAGTACAACCCACATTAAAATGAGAAGGAGATTTGTGACTCAGCAGTTCTGTAAAGCAGTGTTTTAAATCTGAATCTGAACTTTTAGTTCAGCAGGCCTAATCACTCAAACTTCAGATCAAATTAAAACAAATTTAATTAAAGGTAAAAAAAAAAGGGCCTTCTCCAACACTACATGACCAAAATTATGTGAACACATTTACACCACCTAAGCTATGTCTTCTTGTTGAACATGAAATTTCAAAACCAAGGGCATTAATAGAGAGTTGGTCCTTCCTTTGCTGGTATAACAACTCACAATCTTCTAAGAAGGCTTCTACTAGATGTTGGAACATAGCTGTAGGAATTTGGTCCCATTTAAACACAAGACCATACAGTAAGTGAAGTCATGTACTGATTTTAGTTTTGTAGTTGGTGTTACAATTCATCCCATTCAGCAAAGATCTTACATGATTCAGTAAATTATTTCATTATGGATCTTACTTTCTGCATAGGGGCATTGTCATACTGGAACAAAGAAGGGCCTTATTCTATTCAGATGTTTGTCTTAGAAGATTGTATGGCTGTATACTTAGTAATGTGTGTAGCAGAAATAGTGTATTTTTATCAGGTATTTTTCAGGTTAACTTGAAAAAGAGATATGACTTGACTCGAGAAGTTTGTCTGAAAGACTAGAGCTAGAGGAGTGTTTTTGTCTTGACAAGCGTCCACAGCTGCAGTCTGCCCTATAAAAGCTTTGTGAGAATAGAAGAACTGTCACAACATTGAAAGGCACCGCAGATGGCCAAAGACGAGGGGCTGAGCCCTTCACTCCCCACTCAAACCCACTGTCACTGGAGCTGACATTTACTGTCAAAATACTGTAATCTCGATCTCTCTCTCTTGACCTGGGAGTGACTTAGCCAGGAGCCAACTATAATGATCACATAGATTATTTTTTTAAAGCACATTAGGATGAGATTCACTGATATCTGACATGAGCATGGACAAGAGCAATAAAGAACAGAATACCGAGCGCACACATCCTGCTCATGGCATTAGGTTTCCGCTCTTTTTGGGATCTTTATTAAATTATTTTGTGCTTAATTCAATATTCTGAATACATTAGCTGCCTGTTAGTCACTCTTCATTTATATCACCGCCTAAAATGAAAAGGAGACAGACAGATGTTTATCTTGATCATATAAAAAAAAATTACACAATAGTTAGCTTCGGTCCACTAATATGATTGAATATTGGCAGTTTCAAGAGTGATGACATTTAGTATAACAGCACTTGGATGCTTCACTGTTTGTATCACTAATTGGCAACATATAATGGTTGATCCTGCATAATTGGCCTTGTATGTAACTATTTTCATTTGCAATGAGCAAAAAGAGACAACTATTAGACATACTCGATGTTACATTTTAGTTTATACTGTAGAACTGTTGTGTAAAAGCAATATCTGACTCACAATCATGCTCATGTATATATATGTATATATATAAAAGTTACTATTGAGTAACTTAAATTTTAGACACAATATAGGGTCCAATTTTAATCACGCCATGCGCTGAACTGTGTACGTGCGCTGACACAGGTGCGGGCAGGTAATTTGCATGCCAAAACGACAGGCTGTGCCAGACTGCACGTACCCTTCCCCGACACCGCAAAAAATCGTCAAAACCTTCTGGTTCCTTACGCCCCGATATGGGGGGAACAAGGCGACGTGCCAAGCATGGGAGCAAGCCGTGCCAGCTGCACCTTTTCTCTCTCTATCTTAACGCCATCTTAACGCTATCACATGCATCGGGGAAGGCATTTTTTCCCAGTTCCTATTCTTTCAGAGGGGAAAGACCCTGCGGAGACCACACCTGCCCAGACTGGGGGAGGTAAAGAGTGGTGAAATACATCACATGGGCTTTTAGGTCACATGTGGAGAGTGGTGCGGTGGTAGATCCCACCTCATTGGGAGGGAGGAATTGCTACAAACACAGCGACCGGGGGACAGTGAGGACTGCCCAAGGGAGACGCTTGCAAGGGGACCGTACCGCGGAAAATACACACAGGGAGATAAGTCCACATTGGGGCCCAACCTGTGGAGTACCTATTCCAGTACTGGATAAATTGAGTACCCGCATTGGGTTTGGTCGGAAAATTCCTCCGCTGAATTCGTGGACCAGAGTGCTAGGGAGGAGTCATCCAGGGAGCCGAGTTAGTGGGATATCCTGGGATAAAAGCACAAGGTATTGCCTCAGCGGAGGGAAAGGGCGCTAGGTGCAAGCGGTATACCTGGTCAGTTGTTACCTCGTTGCCGAGTTCTACCGGCTCGGACCTGAGAAAACATGGGATGAAACCGACTCAACCCTGAGATTATAAAATCTCATAAAGGTATTGGTGTTGCCCAACCCGCTGCTCTGCATATGTCTGCTAGGGAGGTGCCTTTGGCCAGTGTCCATGAGGATGCCACACTTCTCGTCGAGTGTGCTCGAACCCACAAGGGGGCGGGCATGGCCTGGGTGTGATAGGCCAATGCTATGGCATCAACCACCCAGTGGGAAAGCCTCTGTTTGGAGACAGCATTCCCTTTCCGCTGTCCACCAAAGCAGACGAAGAGCTGCTCAGAACGTCTAAAGCTCTACGTGCAATCCAAATAGATACGCAAAGCACGTACCGGACACAGCAACGAAGGGGCTGGGCCTGCCTTCTCCCGTGGCAGCGCTTGCAGTTTCACAACCTGGTCTCTGAAGGGAGTCGTAGGAAGCTTGGGCACGTAGCCCGGTCATGGTCTTAGGATCACATGAGTGTCTACCGGACCGAACTCCAGGCAGGTGTCTCTGACAGAGAATGCTTGGAGGTACCTGAGCCTCTTGATGGAGGCGAGCGCAATCAGGAGGGCCGTCTTCAGGGAGAGGGCCTTGAGTCCGACTGATTCTAGCGGCTCGAAGGGGGGTCTCTGAAGGCCTAAGAGGACCACTGAGAGATCCCAGGAGTGGAACAGGCTTGGCCGGGAGGGATTCAATCTCCGGGCGCCTCTTAGGAACCTGATAACTAAGTCGTGCTTACCCAAAATCTTGCCATCTACTGCGTGGTGGTGGGCCGCATGGCGACTACATACACATTCAAGGTGTAGGGAGATAGCCTCCCTCCAACCTCTCCTGCAGGAATGAGAGCACTGACCCAACTGCGCACCTCTGTGGGTCAGCCCGGGAAGAACACCAATTCATGAACAAGCGCCACTTCAGGGTGTAAAGTTGCCTGGTAGAGGGAGCTCTAGCTTGGTTGATCGTGTCTACGACAGCAGGTGGAAGGCCAGCTAGATCTTCCACATCCCATCCAGGGGCCAGAGGTGGAGGTTCCAGAGGTCTGGGCGCGGATGCCAGAGAGTGCCCCATTCCTGAGAAAGAAGGTCCTTCCTCAGGGGAATTCGCCAGGGAGGGGCTGTCACGAGGAGCATGAGAACCAAGAACCAAGTCCAAGAGGGCCAATAAATAACTGCCTTGGCCTGGTGGACTTGCAAGAAGGCCATGGCATGCAAGGCGGAAGCGGCCTGTCCGGTGATGCTGTAGGGTTTGGAGGTCAGTGAAGATGTCATCCTACAGGCCCTGGAGGGGAGCACCGGGCGAACCCGCCAGGTGCAGAAGGAGAAATTGCTGATATGCGCCATAGATCCAACAGCATACGCTCTAAGAGATGAGAGGAAACAGACTGTGATTTGCAGCTCGCTGCTCACAAGACCAGTCAGCTCCAAAGAAAATTTCTGAATGAACAGACGCATTTCCCTCCCTTTATACCCGTATGTCCGGAGCGGGCATTTCAAATTCTGTCTGCCAATTTCTCATTGGCCTTTTCTCAAAGTTCAGAGATGCATAAGGCTCTCAAGAGAGACCCCTAGTGTCTCTTCTACGACACAACGTCGAAGTGAGCCACAGATGGGGAATTAGAATTTCCATGCCTGCTTAAGTTCCCAGACATTACTCAAACTCTCAAAAATCAAAGAACATTGTTTCAAGAATCAAATGTCTTTTAGTGGATGCAGAAAGAAAACAAGTAGAGGCAAAAACAAGTGATTGCATGCAATTAATGTGAGTCCTGTACCATATTTGGATTATTATTGTTTTTTTTTCTACTTGTTTTTGTTTTGGTTTGTGCTCTGAATTACATACACTTCACCAAGTATTTTAACAGAGAGTGAGAGAGTATTCCTGAGATGCTGCCTTTTCTGAACCACTTCACATGAAGAGTCAGATTCACAGTTTTGACTTTTAAGGGACAACTGTGGTTTATTCCACATCACAATATCTTACTTCTGCTTTGTTGCCGGATCTTGCATGCCAACGAGGTGCTGATGAAACTTTCAGGCGACATGTGACAGTGCATGTGGGTGTGTGAGGCTCTGCCATCACACTTTGTGTTGAATGCCCCCCTGAGCCTGCTTGAGTATATGTCAGATAGCTAGACATCAATACCTTCACTCTAAATAAATGGGGAAGATTGAGAGAGAGAGAGAGAGAGAGAGAGAGAGAGGAGAAAGAGAGAGACATTTCAATCTGTTTAATATGTAGGTTAACAATGATTAACAATTTCAAAATAAATTTGACAAATAAAATGGTATAACAAAGAAATTTAACAAAGGCAAATTCTTTTTTTATATTAAGATTCATATTTAAATGATATATTAATAATTTTGAGGCAATTTGTTCTATAGATAACATTTTGACTGTAACATAATTCTTCAATAAACAAATGTTCTCTTGACCAAGCACCAGACCAAAGCAATGGTTAACATTTGAGTATGTAAATGAAATGAAAGTCTGAATTGGTTTATTAGGGAAAGTGAACTGACTGTTTGATTGAACTGGAGCTTCTGATTTCTCCATATTCTGTTAAGAGACTGCAGAACATAATGACAGCTGTGGTGCTTTTAATCTTACTGACTGAGGCAGAGATTCACGCTTAGAAACTAACGAGTCAGAATTCAGTATCAAAGGGTCCCAGAAGGTAAAGTTTTATTTAAGCCTGCCTCTTATGTTTGACTACAGGAAGCTTCAAAAGTAAAAATGTCATTTTTATTGGAAATTCTGTTTGGAACAACTTTACAGCATGGCTATCAGGATTTTTCTCCCATTGTAATGCCCTCCGAAGGCATCATTTGTGCCATTTGGACTGCAGGGTAAGTATTAGCAATGTCGTTTATGATATCTATAATATTTTTTTGTATCAGTTTAGTTATTTTGTTAGGTTCAATCCTTTTAGGCATCCTGATAAAATTTATTGCCATTGCAGAAATATTCAAGTCATAATTAATAAGATTTAAGTGCCTGAGCTTAAGCATATTTCTGGAAGTCTGGTATACCCTTTTTAAAAATACTTGTGCTAAAAGGTTCTGCATCAGAAATGACCCAAATCATTAATTAACAATTTAGAGAATGACCAAAGCATATTCTAAAAGCTTCCCTAATAAGAGATTTTTACTTCATATTTGCAGTGAAAAGACAGATTGAGTTCCATTTAAAATGTTAATCAATGGTTTTCAAGATGGTGATGTAATGGGGGAGACAGACAGATAGAGAGTGAGAGACAAACACTGATTTTACACAAGGCTTTCACGTTTCAGAGCATAAAAGTTGCTTTGCTCATACACAATGCAGTGTTTCTCTTGGATTATTTATCAAATGGGGAGTGGCTGTTTAACATGCAGCTAATCCGGCTCAGCACAGGTACAGGCCAATAGCTGTCTGCACACTCATCACCTGCAATAAATCTCTGAGCTTGTGAGGCACAGCAGGAAAGGAATGTCTCATTCATTTGACTCATGTGGGGAGACCTAAAGAAACAATGATCTGAAGTGCTCTATTTGTTTATGTAGAACAAGTTCTAAAGAGTGGAGTTGGATGGAGAACCGCATTTTATTCCCAAAACGTACACAAAAAAGAGTCATTAACAGAAAAGACAGATAGGTTACTTAATCATTAACCATGAAAATCTATTATTAATCTATAAATAATAAATTTTTCACTCAGCAGCCAGACTGGCTACTACATTTTTTAATTACCAGCCATTCCAAATTTCCACTAGCCAAAATAAAAAAAAATATTATAATTAAACCAGATTTTAAAGTCGCAGCATACAGTTCAAGTCAGAAGTTTACATACACCTTAGCCAAATACATTTAAACTCATATTCCCCTTCTGTCACTCACTCGACATTGTGTCGAATGAAATGACACAAGGGGTCTTCCTGGGATGCCAAACGTACCTCTGAACCTGAGAAAAGGCCAATGTCAAGTTGGCAGACAGGATTTGCATGCCCCGCCCACTGTTATAAGAAGTCCTGTTAGACAGGGCTGCTAAATAAATAAAATTAAAAAAAATAAAAAAATGATTCCTTACTTCAGCAAATATTACTCCTTAAAATAAACAGATTTTACTGAAAACGTAATGCTGTCAACTTTCCTTAGTATATATGCTATATGGTTGACACAAGGTATTAAGATTAGGCTGTTCTCATAATAATAAACTAACTTTGCTAATTATATTGAGTGAAGCGACAATAATTTGAAGTTTAGTAAATCCAGCCTCATTTTTTTTAAGATTCCATGGGAAACCACTGATGCAGAATGTGAAGTCATCCAGAAAATACTGAAAATACTGAAAATACTGTGCTTTCTCATTGTCTGGCAGTGGCAGAGAATTCCAGTGGATTTTTCACCGGAAAGAGTTCATCTTCAACCGCTGCTCAGGCGTCACTCACGCGGCAGAAACTCAGCAGTCAACTAGTAACTCCAAAAAGTAAATCGCTTTTCTACATGTTTAAATGCAAATGTCTCATTGAACTCCTTCGTCTTATAGGGAAACCAGCATTCATTAGCTGATTGTTGGTTTTTGTTCACTTTTCAGCTTAATCAAATGATTTTAGTTGTTCACCCAAAAATGCTATATCTCTTGTCATTTGGCCTTCTCACTCCTTATGCCTTCTCAAACTCGTATGACTTTCTGTTTTCTGTGGAACACAAACGACAATTTCCACTCAAGTCATATGGATTACATTGATGCTGCCTTTATGGATCTTGAAAGTTTTTAACCTCTCTGACTTCCATTATATAAATCATATATCCATCAAAAAATATTTGTGTTCCCTTGAAGAAGGTCAAATGGGTTTGACAAGGCATAAGACTGCAAAAATGCTGAGCTGGGGACATTTGTCAAAACTTAAAGTCAGTGTACTGACTTTTTGGGTTTATAACCTTCACATCAGCTACCCAAAGAAGCTGACACTTGTTCTTTCTTTTTTGAGGTCATACAGTCAATGGTTTTGCATCTTGATGATGGCAAGGTCTGGCAAAGTTGAAAAGATCTTTTGAATGAATAGTTTAATTTATAAATACAAACTTTTTCTGGTGTTTTTGTTACAGTATTAGTCAGAGAGTTGTCTCCTACCTGCATATTTCTGCAGTGTGCAGTTTTTATGTTTTTTGTTTATCGTCATAATTTTTTTGTAACTATTTTTTTATTTGAGAACGTATTTTGGTTGTAGGAGAGCATGAATATCTGTGTTAGATTGTAAATTTGTAAACAACTATAAAAAGCTTTGACATTCACCAGTTTTTCTTCATGTATGTTATTTCTTCAGGTCAATTTATTTCAAAATTAATTGAAAGTAAATGAACAGAACCAAGAATCTGAAGCTCCTAATAGCACTTACAAATGAGCTTATAATGCATAATTGGGTAAACAGAGACTCTTAGGGTTAAAAAAAACTTAAATGTAGTTGCTGGCATGGCACAGTATTTTAAGTAAATATTTTTTAATGGAAGCTCAATAATTTGGCCATAGCCAGCTATGTTTTGTCTAGTAACGTTGCTTAAAATTCCTAGTGTAATTTGCTTAAAAAGTGGGATGCAAAAATGATGCACTATATTTTTAAGCAAATTCAGCACATACATTTTGTTTAGCATATCATGTAACCCTGCCTTTTTATGCAAATAAAGCTGCGTTTCGATCATTTTTGTGTTAATGAAAACAAAAGTGTATCTTCTGGGGGAAATGGCACAAAATAGAAATGGAAATTGTAGCTATTGGTCTCGTCACTGTCATGACTGCTATTATGCTCGGAACTGCACACAAGACTTTCACCTATACTGTTGCACTCGTGTACATGGTAATGTGACAAATGTGATTTGATTTGATATTGTGGATGCCACAGTGGATATTTTATTAAACAGTTTTCTGCGGGTCTTAAAAATTCTCAAGTCACCCTTCGCAAAATAAGGCCTTAAAAAGTTCTTAAATCGGAGCAACAAGTCTTTAATTCATAAGGTCATGTCATTAAATGTTCTATGAGGGATTGTTTTCTCATTGCGTTTAGGGTGACCAGACGTCCCGGTTTGAAGAGGTGTGTCCCAACAATTCTCTAAACATTGTAATTATGTCCTGATTTCAGCTGGTGGGCTCTCTGGTTTTTTTTTTCTACTTACATTTGATGTACTCATTTTCCTAATCGCTATTGTCTTTGGTAGCGTTTGCAGAGGATAGAAGCAATTTCGAAGCATTGCACGTTGATTTGACGATACTTTCATTCTAGTTTTTCTGCAAATCTGTTGAAATGTATCTGGATACCGTGGCAATGACGTCATATGCTTGGCGCGCACTCTTTGACTGTGTTTCGTCTGCTTGAAGGCTTGACGTGTCCTTTGAAGGCTACAGTATACCGAACGTCCTCCTTTAAACAGGCCTCGTTTAAACGAGACGGCCTTCGTAGGACAAACAGATACGGAACGTAACATGGTTGCTATGACAGCACGCCACTCTTTAACAAGCGCAAGCGCTTTGAGTGACAAGGGAACAAAGTCCCTTTAAAAGGGAATGTATGAGGTATATTTTAGGAAAGTTATAATGATGTAAAGAGAAAAGTAAATAGATTTTACTGGTGTAATTTTAGTCTAATACTTTATTTTAATTATATATTAATGTAATTATACATATTATATACTCTGCACCCAACTACTGAGGTACTTCAACTTTGGGAATTAACATTACTTGCGTTTCAACATCATATTTACGGGCAAATTGGCATAATTGTTTTTAGACATTTCTGCTGAAGCAAAGAATTGTGTTATAAGGGCCATCATTCATCCTCCGAATTCCCATGAAAGAAAGTCGCATTCGTAGCGTCCTACTCGCTTTTCTGAAACGAGACAGCCTGGATGATGTATGCGGCCAACCAATGCGACCTCTGGAGGACGCATCCTTCCAAACGAGACACAGCCATTGATTCCTTAAATTGTCTTTAGTTGGTCTTAAAAAGGTCTTAAAAAGTCTTACATTTAACTTCATAAAACCTTCAGAAACCCTGATGAAATACATTTCTTGTGGTTTTGAGCTTGCATACAAAACTTTGTTTGCTAATAGTTTTAGATATTTTTTTATGCATTTATTTATTTATTTATTTTTACATTTTATTCTTATCTTGGTGGTTCCAGCTAGCATTATGTATACGATATTCTAAAATTAGCAAAAAAAAATTTGACATTGCTAATTTCAATGCCATTGGTTGGATTAAAGTTTGTGATATCAGGTGATTTACACTTTACCATAAAATGGTTACAGAGTGTCTGAGTCTTCACCAGTGTCATTACACTTAAAGTTAGCTAACTACACTCTTCACAGATTACACAAATCAACTGACATGCAAGTCATTTGTTTCTTTGTAATGGTTATGCATATTTAGGACAGTCCCGCATAGATGTTGCACAAATCAGATGATACCTACTTCATGTCTTACATGTAAATCTATTCCTTTGAGTTTGCACAGATTTGGCTTACATATACTTCCCTTCTTTTTTTCAGCCACCAATTTGACCTGACTTATATTGGCACTGATACTTGTCTGTTCGGTTATCTGCACAAATCCACATTGAAATTTGCAGACATTTTTTTGTATTATTATTTTTACGTTTTCGGCACTCAAAGGTTAAATATATGACAGTAATTATAAAAAAAGACACTTCAAAGAGCTTTTGTTGTTAAAGGTGCACTCAGCCACTTTTGTTTTTGGACTTACACTGACATCTAGCGGCTTGGATGCAGCATAATTTAAAAATCAATATAGCAAATAAATAGTTTGAACAATAGTTTTCAGTTTCAGATGCCATTGTAGAAATTCTGTTTTCACAGTCAGGCATAATTACTTTAATCAGTGAGTGTTTAATCAGTAACAGGACTGTTACTGAGATTAAGCGAATAGTATTCAGCTGGTCATGTGATTCTAACATGGCAGCCCCCATGTTTGAACCCTCTCCATGTAGAATAAAACAGATTTAATAAGGTTACTAATGTCATACATATATTGCAAAATTACAATTCATGTCTTTAGGAGTTAAACTTTTTAAATGAGGAAAAAATTACTGAGTGCACCTTTATGTAGACACATTAATCATAAGTTTATGTTAATTTTCAAGTTGATTTTAACTGACGTTGTCCCTACAAAAAAGGGAAAAAGTATTTATATAATACTGGATTACAGGGCAATTATGACAAACAATCATTGCTGATATACTATCAGAGGTGGGTAGTAGCATGTTAAATTTACTTGAGCAACTTTTTTGGGGGAAAATTTACTTTTAGAGTAGGTTTAAAAGTGGGTACTTTTTACTCTCATTCAAATACATTCCTAATTTGATTTTTTTTTGTATTTTTTACTTTTACTTTTTTACAATGGGTGGTGTAACTGTCGTTACATTACTGGGTTTAATTTGAATGAATGTGCAATTTATTGAGAGATTATTTAATGAGACTTTTATAAGAGCGGAAGTTCAGACAGCTATGGCCGCTGAGCTGGTGTCACAGACTGTCACTCAATCACTGCAGTAGCATCAAACTCTTCAAAGTGAAACACTTTCTTCGCTCCTAACAGTGAAAAAAAAATAGTTTCATCTTGCAGTGCCTTCATTTAACACCAAGACAAGCAGATATTTCAAGATTAAAATCACTGCTAAAATCACTGCTCCAATTTTTGGCTCTAATTCTAATGCAGGCTTTTCTGTGAGTGAATTCGGACACTGACATATACACAAAGCGTCGGAGCTCTGGGGCTGTCACAGAAACAACATCACATATGAACTTTTAAAATACTTGTGCCTTACTTGTTATTCTTATTATATAATATATTAATACAATAAATCTTCATTCTGTTTGTCATTTTTAATATATACTGTGTTAATATAAAGAGTAAACACATTTGATCAAATAAAGAGTACATTTTAAAATGTATCTGTATGTTTTATCTCTTTATATGTTATTTTGCTATTTTAATCCAGTAATGATTTGTTAAATACTAATTTAATACATTCAGCATGAAATTAAAAATTGCAGGAGTGAAGGAAGCAGTAAACTCCCATCTCGTACGTCTTCCCCCGTGGTGGATTGTGGGAAATTAACTGTCATCAAGTGTACTTGAAATGTACACTTGAAATTAGAGTGCATTGTGGGTAAGAATGAGTGAACAAAAGTAGGGAGCAAGTGGCTCATTCAGAATTCAGACACTCCTATAAAATAGCGGACACTCGAAATAGTGCACTATATAGTGGATAGGGGGTGGTTTCAGACACAGTAAGTGTTCCACGACTGGAGTTGGTGCCCTATGTAGGTTGCGTACTCTGCATTTAGGGATTGGTGGTACTGCTGTAGAGAACTAATGATCTAAATACTTATGACACTGAAAACTGTAACTACACTGAAATAAGAATCCATGCAGGACTTTAAAAGCTATGAAATAGCAAAAGAAGGCATTATAAAGCATGATCTTGCTTTGGTTTATATTTCAGCATTATATATAATGTCCCTGTGGGATGTTTTCACTGTCTCATTTTCATTTTAAACTGTTTCATTTTAAAGCTAAACAAATGAACATAAGTCAGCATAAAAGTAATCCATAAGACTTCAGTGGTTAAATCAATATCATCAGAAGTGATGTGATAAGTGATGAGAAACAGATCACTTTCACATTCTCTTGTGTTTTTGGTGATTCACATACTTCTCTGCATATTGCACCCTGCTTTCTAGCTAAAAATTGCAAATATTGATCTGTTTCTCACCCACACCTATCATATCACTTCTGAATACATGTATTGAACCACCAGAGTCTTATGGATTACTTTTATACTGCCTTTATGTGCTTTTAGGATCATCAAAATTTTGGCCTACAGATCTAAAATATTCTTTTATAAATCTAAATTGGTGTTAAGCAGAAGAAAGGAAGTCATACACATCTGGGATGGCATGTGTGACGAATGAAGCAGACGAGGAGTGGGGATCTAGGTGCAGCTTTATTGAAAGTAACTGAGACAAACGACTAAAACACAGGAACAAACAAAACATCCATGATGGGAAAACAAAAGTAATTAATAAGGGAAACATCCAAGACTGGGTCAGACAGGAACTCGGGCTGGAACACAGACATAAAGGTTTAGCAAACAACATACAATGACCGACACTGGGTGGAGAAAACAACAGGGTTTAAATACACTAGGATAACGATAAACAGGTGAAGACAATGACAGACGGATGGCAGTGATGAGGGCAGTGAATTCTGGGAAATGTAGTGAGGGAGAGATGACAGGGGAAAAACACAAGGCAGACAACAGGGAATTGTAACAGCATGAGGGTGAATGATGACAGAATTTCTCTACCCTCATGTTGTTCCAAACCAGTGTGAAGCTTTGTATTATGTGGAACATAATATATAAAAACATTCACTGAAAGTAAATGTGACAAACATTCTGTCTAATATCTCCTTATTTTGTTGCATGGAAGAAAGAAAGTCATATGGGTTTGGAACAACATGATGGTGAATGATGACAGAATTTCCATGAATAATAATAATAATTCTGTAGTACATATTCAATGTGTATTATGTAATGGATATAGGGGAGTAAACGTCTATTATGTCATTTGTGAAAGTAACTCACTACTTGAGTACACTTTTAATTGGATACTTTTTTACTCTTACTCAAGAAAATAATTTATGTTAGTACTTTTACTTCTACTTGAGTATTTATATTTTTTAAGTAATTGTACTTTTTCTTGAGTCCAGGTTTTGGCTACTCTACCCACCTCTGTATACTATTGATGAATCATGATCTACTGTTGATGAATTGCTACTCATACAGTAGCCTATTTATAAGTCTATTTGACAATGTTTACTTTGTTGTGTTTATACTGCAATACATTGTAGATGATTGTAAGAGTGCTTAAGTGAGCTCGGAGCAAAGACATTTAAAAATAAGAGTACCTGATATATTGAGGGCTTGTTCATAGTTAAAAGTTCTGCTTTAAGTACCAAATCATTAAAAAATGTTAAAAAAAAAAAAAAAAAAATTTTTTATGTTATTGGAATTTTTGGTTGCATAATAGACAGCATTTGTGATTTTATTTCATTTGTGAATACAAAACATTCAATTACAATCTGTCAAAATCCTCTATCGGTCAACCTCTACTGTCTAGTGATAGAATTATTTCTGAAATACGCCAGTGAGTTGACAGCATTAGCTAATCTATGTAGCTGATTTCTCCCCTGCAAGTGGTGGGTTGGCGGGTGTTAATTTCAAACCCTAATTTCAATTTATGATGAGTGTGGCAGCGGGAGCGTGGTCAAGCGCCCGTCCGGAGAGAGAAAGCGGTAAGGGTGCTTGCACCTGAGCTAAATTATGTCTATCACCTGTCTCTAATTTCAGTGAGTACGGGGAGACCGGCATAAAAGAGCTTCAATGCCTCCAGTTCGAGAGAGAGCCGCCAGTCTAGTGTTGGCAAGAGAGAGAACTAATTGTTAGATGAAAGAGTTTATGTTTAGCACATCTACATTTATGCACTACCCCTGTCTGTGTGAAGCGTGGAATTAAAGAGCCTTACCTTTGTGTCGAACCCTGTTCCCGTGTTCTCCTTCCTGTCTTGTGAACCTGAACTGTTTACAGTGCGTTATTATGCTATTCAGAACATTTACCATTAGAATGGTTTTGCCGGGCCTAGAAAAACATACTAAGAGAAGATATTAACTTCACAAGTTCTGTGTGCAATTTGGGATTTGTGGGGACCTGTGGGCATTTGTTCATTCTACATGTTCATAAACATTATCATGTTCATGCCCTGCAGGGCTGTTGTTAGTGGGGAGAAAGTGGTAACGATTCTAAGGGCACAAAGGTCCAGGTGCCCCACAACAAATTCTAAACTGTATTTTTTATAGGAAAGGGGCCCTGAGCAATATATAGTCAGGGGGCCCAGATTACCTTGCTACGGCACTGTGTATGAAATGTGTGCTGACCAGTGCAATGGCTTACATTCAATTAATGCCTTCAAAAAGCTGTTTGCTTTTGACAAAACACACACTTGCAATATTTTCCAGTGCTACTTCAAACTAGATAGAGTTTAAAAAATTGATCTGACAGCTGCCATATTTCTCTCTTTCAATACTTCTCACCTGTAGGCATTGATATTCCCTCCATCTCTTCTAAACTAGTGTTCTGCCTGCGCCTCAATCTCTCAGTCTGGCAAATATTGATCTAGAAAAATGACTTCTCAAGGTTAGGGTGGTTGTATGTGTGCTACAGTAGATAAGGCAAGGGGCTTCTCATTTGCTTCCTGCATTACAGAAGCCTGCTGCGTTATGGGTGGAAATCTAAGGTTTGACAAAATTAGGTGTCAAATATTTTCCATTCTGACTTGTTTACTAATTTTGGTTATTGTTTTTATCCTCTAGTCTGGGTTGACTGTTTTCCAGAAAGGTCGTTGAACTGAATCTTCAACAATCGAAGCCTCTGCTTCCATTTGGCTCTGTGTTTTTCTTGTTTCTCTTTCTTTGCCTGCACTCATTTAGATGACTAATAGCCTCATTTTAGCGAGGATCAAAAATCTTTGGCTGCTGTATTGTGCCAATCATTTCCTCAGAAATATAGGATATTAATAAACATGTCCTGTATTTTCAATCTGCAAGAGTCTTCAGAGCAACTAATTACCTTCTATTCAATTTTGAGCCTTGGCCCCAAAGCTTTCATCATTCAACTGAGTTAGATATGATTGGCATTTGCATTCAAAACCAGTGCCTGGCACTGTCTGCTTTTTAATTTTCATTAGTCCAAGCACGGTATGTCTATATATATATATATATATATATATATATATATATATATATACATTTTCCTTGTACAATTGTAAATAGCCTGTTTTAACATCTTAAGTTTATTCTTATTAATGTGCTAACACTGTATATTACATTTACTGTATTAAATGAATATTACGGAATCAATTCAAGATAAGGTCAAGCAACAGCATTTGTGGCATAATGTTGTGACATTAAGCAAAAATCAAGGTTACAGTGAGGGACTTAAAATGGATATACATGCTATACTCAATGCATAATTTAAATGTATTTAAACCAACTGAATAGCATTCACAAGACTCTAGACTGCCGCACCAAGTCACGTGAAACAACAGCATGTTGTCGATTTCCTTGAGGCTCTTTTACCGGCACAGAGCCAACAAAAGTGCCTCTGTTAAAAAACCTCTAAGATTTTTCAGTGAAACCTGTTTGGGTGTAAAGAGTAGCGTTTTGAATTCTGCTTTAATAAACGTATTCTTTGGTCACGCATCAGCACGCTGATAAACATTATGTCCACATTTGTGGATTTTGACACATTATTCACTCAAAAGTTGAAAACCCATATTCATTATTTTGAATGACTTTCCTACTGTGGGTCATTTTACTTCATTTTATTATAAAGTTTGTAAAATGTATTTTGTTATCATAGTACAAAACAGTTATATTCATTAACATTAGAAAATACATTCCTATATTCACTGTGCATTTTCACATTTAGAATCAATGGATTTCACAAATAGAATCAAAATATATTGCTTTCAGAGGCTTTATATGGAGTTAAGATGAAAATAAGGTGCATTTAGAACTTTTCTGACACCAGTACAGACAGCCAGTTTACTGGAGATTAAGTCATTCACTAAATAGGGAGCAAAGGAGCATCCTATAGCTTTTCTTTGCAGCCAAGTGCATTCACTCCTAAAATCCAACCAGAAGTTCAGTTTCAGGCTTTAGATGATGTTTGAACCACTCAACAGAATTGGAAGAAATGGGATAATGGTAATCAGTAAATTGATTAAGAATATATAATGTATAATTTTATTTTATCATGGTTGGCAGTGATTGGATGATGATGGCTATTACTTGGAATCAGAATTAATTATGCTATTTTCGGATGTAATGTCTGTATGCCTCAAAAACATGAATAACCAACACTCCTGGAAACTTAATTAACCATTTTTACAGTCCCTATGTGAGGCCATCCATTTTAAGGAAAACTATTTGCTCTAGATACTAGTTACAAATCAAAAAGGGAAATGGAAAGTGCCCACAGCATTCACGCTCGGGTCTCAGGAGGTTAATCATTTTGGTAAGATTGTGTGTGTGTGTGTGTGTGTGTGTGTGTGTGTGTTTGTGTGTGTTATTTTGATAGTTTTAATTTTATACAGTTATATTAAAAAAATATTTTTTTTAATTATTTTTTATTATAAGATGATTTGTCATTGGCATTTTTATAACAATATCAAAACCTATTGTGATACCCTAATCTACAGTGATCCGCAGTATGAGCATGCACTTAGCAACATTCACAGATTTTAGCCAAGTGGGGCCTCTTGTTTAAACATAAATATGATAGTTTTCAACTTTTTAGATTAAATTAAGTCTAGTTGAGCTAGAAATTCAAAACATGCTGTGAAACTGCATCTTCTGACAAATTATGCATGAGATAAAAATGTAGTTTACATCAGGGTATTTAGGGCTTTTAGAATTTCATGGGTGCTGCTATGTTTTGCTGTTGAAAACATGGCTATGCTGGTCCACCATCTAGACCAGCATGAAAATTGGTTAACATTTTTTAACAGATCATTAGTTAATATATATTCAAATAGAAATATGAAATAATGTGCTTGTTAATGTATATTATTTTAAACATTATAATATGTTTATTAATTACATGCTCTTTGATTTGATTGTGTTAGCCTGGTGCTCTGGATCTTTTCTTATTGATTCTGATCCAGAGAGGGAAATTCCAGTCTGTTCATCAAACATACAAACAACTTGAGCACTCTGGCTAGAATTCCAGTGTGTTCATGTAGCGTTAGTTTCAGAAATATCTGCACTACCATGACCCTTTTATTGTGCTTAACTTTTCACTCTAAACATGGAGAATAGGGTGAAGAAGGTTGAGGATTACCCTACAAAATATTGAGAAACCTGTAAATGAAGAAGAAAGTGGGTGAATGTTAAGGTAAGATTAAGAATCTTAAACCCCACGGGGATATAAATAGTTGTCTTTGCGTACAAAGTGAGTGCTAACCAGCTGCTCAAAAAATTCTACGGATGTGCTGACAATTGCATGTTCATGGTTGTGCCCATTAGTGGCAATAAGAAGCAAGCTTTACTTTTTTTCAAAAATGCACAGCTATAGGATTCTGTAAATCAATAATTGTGTAAAGTTTATCTAAAAACAAACTGTATAATTAATGGTAAGATTTCCTTTGCAGAGGAATGTAAGTTGCAAATTAAAAAGATTTACGCAGTTCAAATTCATAACAAAATTCAATTAAAATTGAACTGTATAATGTTTAACAAAATTAAATTAATAAAACTTAAAATACAGTATATATATATATATATATATATATATATATATATATATATATATATATTTTTTTTTTTTTTTTCTTTTCTTTTTTTTTAATTTATGAGATTTTGGTATAAAATTAAAATGCTTACATTTTAAAATATTATTATTTTATTTAGCGTGGAGCATTATGCAATGCACCACACTGCAACTTTTATGAATACCCTTTAGAAACACTGGAATTGGCTTTTATGGTACAGGTAGAACCTTGTGGAACCCTGTGATGAGTGGACATGGTAGCTGCACTCCTTTTTTTAATTGTTGTTCACAAAACATTTAAATATGCTTTAGACCAAACTGGGCTGAATCTTAACATGTATATGTCAGCAGAAAAAAGTTGTTTTTTGTTGCTCCCAAAAAGAAATTCATACCAATAAACACTTAAGTGGATAAAATAATTTTGTGCAAAAAGTTTATTATTTAACCAAAAGAAATCTCAAACACCACTGTTATTTTTCTCTTAACATTTTCAAAATAACTACCATACTTATCTCAACAACAGGATAAAGACAGGGTGTATTGTTATTTAGTTTTCTTTATCCTGTCAGTATAATCTCTGATATGAAATCCCACTAATAAAGAGAAGCAATATAACAAGCTATCGCCCAGGAATATTTTGATAATTTGATAATCTTTCAGTTGTGTTATGTTCCAGCATAATGAAGTCAGTTTAGAATACATTGCCAAAATACTTGAATGTAATCATTATGATACAGTATATGAGTTTGCAGAGTTTCAAGAACATAACATTTATTTTAGAATTTGTTATTAAAGACTAGTGTTTTATATGCTGTGGTCTACTGATTAATTTATAAAGCACATTATCTGAGAAGGGCTAAGAAATATTCAGCCCATACAGACTCTAGGCCTATTAGCTGAAGAGTTGCTGCAAAAGATTCCCTGGGATCAAACATTATGCAAGGGATGCTTCCACAAACCAGCAACTGCACAGATTACATTTTCTGTAAAGCTTCTTTTGTATAAAAAAAAAAATAGGAGATCAAAGATTCACATCTCTTTTACTTCAAATGAAAACTTTTAAAAGTGGCACTTAGAAAACATCCACAAGGAATTCTCATTTTTATTTTAGAACAAAATGTACAAAGCCATTCAACAGTCTGTATTATTATGTAATTACTTTTTAACTCAACTTAAAAAAAAAATCATGAATATTCAAAATACACTTTGACTGCACTGCTGTCTCTCATTATATACAAATATTTACAGTCAAGAAAAGTAAGCGTCTGTTTCCTCACAGGCATATGTTTTATCTGTACTGAAGAAAAAATAAGATCTTAATATCCTTTATAATGAATGTAATTGAATAAATGCATCCAGACCTGGTCCAGATTTCCCCATATTTGTGATCGGCCGGCTGGCAATCTTTAGAATTTTGTGATTGGTCAACTCAAATCGAGGTCCCATGGCTTGGATCAATGGCTTCTGGGATGGGTCCCCCGGGCACTGCCTGGTAAGAGAGAGGCATAGGTGTCTTTACAGGGCTCTGGCGGAAAAGGCCTCCGTTGGGTGCCCGGTGTTTGCAACGCATGGAGGGCGGCAGAGTGGAACTGCTGAGAGGGAGGGGGAGGCTCCGTCCGTGCACGTGGCCGACCCCAGGACCCTCCTGGAGGAAAGAGGTCATGGACAGGCCCCCAGGGGGGAAATCTCTCATGGTTTCCTGGGATCCCGGCTGTGGCCGCATGCTGCCCATGTCCAGGGCAGATATCTCCAGAGATTGACCTGGGAGCTGCTTGTGTGCCAGATCGTCCTCCATCAGCCCACTCAAACGATGATGAACCTGCTCCAGATTCACCTCTTTGTCCTAAAAATGACAAAGAAAAAGAGATAGAGAGATTGAGAGAGCATAAGGCAAAGAAAGATGAAAGGATAGGAATTGATTTGTGGGGTGGAAGAAAGCGAGAATAAGTAAGATATGAAAAGAAAAAAAGTGCACAAACACTCAAGTGAGAACAGTTGTAAATGGAAAGAATTGAAGAAAAAAGTGATAAGAAAGAAGAGGTGAGTGATGAAAGTGAGTCAGGCACCATGGAAGTAAGTTCAATCTTTTATAAAAAATATGCTTTTCATGTTGAGCAGAAGGTGTTTACCAAGGGCTCCAACAATAACATCATCTCATAACTTACAACTGACACCATGGAATAATCATGAAATAAAAATTAAATAAATCTAGAATAGCATCAACTCAATAAAAGTTTTAGCTAAGCTTACTGAACGGTGTTTAAAAAATGTAGATTTGTTTGATGGCTGATGCTAACTTTTCTGACCAATAAGAAATGTTCCCTGTACTGACTCCACCCATATAGTTCCACTTTACAAGGAAAGCACTACCTCTGGAAATGGCACAAAAATGGTTGTTTTGGTTCAGGTTTTAGTTCCTCATGGAACTAGTTTATGTGGTGAGAAAAACATGTGAACTAGTTCTAGGAACTAAGAAAAATTCTGGCAGTGAAAATACACCTATTGTTTTCAATCAGGAAAATACATTCAAAAAGGTTTTTTTTTTTATAAGCACATTGTCTTACATGGGGAGTAACCCAAAAAATTTGTGGTTACCCTATTATGAGGGGTAAACCTATTAAGGGGTAACCCAATGATGGGATGCAACTACCCTCCCCCAACACAGGTTTGATTCAAATGATGCAAAGGAGAGTCTGCATTGGGAAACATGTTCTATAAATTGGAAACACAAGCTTCAGTGATTCAATGTTTCTGGATTATTTCAGAGTGATGACAAAATATTTCTTCATTATTTGATATGCACTGGCATGAAATAGCTTTGGTCATGTGTCAGTGATGCCATGGCATTCCACTTAATGAGAGAATCAAGCCAACATTAACAGGGTTATTAAATATTTCCAGCTCTGATAGTCATTCTATTCACTCACGATGTGTCCTCCACAAGATAGTCAAGCTGACTGATGAGGGTAGACTTGACAATATGAAGCATTCAATAACTGTCAATCAACACTGATAACCATTACATTCAGGACTATTCTGTTAATCACCGTGATGGAGAGATCATAACATTTGCTTCTTCTTTTTGCAAATCACTAATGCCCTAATGTTCTGTAATGCATTTTCTCTAGATGAATTCAATAGGGATCTTCAGTGTCTCCACTACCATGGTCGATACCAAGAAATCATCTTTATGATCTACAGTTTTGTTTCATTTATGGGTAATTGGAAATCTCACATTATGAGACTATGTTTCTGAGTCATAAGATCAGTGAACAGATAATTAGGTCTCATGCAGCTGTACTGGAAAGCCTTGATGTGTCTGAATATGCCTCTAATTAAAAATGCATTAATTTGCCATTAAAATACACCCAATTTGGGGCACTTACAGCAGTGACAAACAACAGAACTGGAGGCCAATCTCCTTATTGAATTCAGATTGCAATATATTGGGACATCGATGTGCCCACTGAATGGGTGAACTGATGAATGACAAACCAGATGATTTTTATGAAAACGTTGAGCATAATGGAAAGGCACACAGTGGGATTCCTATTAGTTCTGCTTTGGCACAGATATTCCATGAATAAAATAATCACTTCTCAAGACTCTAAACAGCTAGTATTGAAATGTACTTATCTATGCAATATGAATAAATCTCTCTGATTCTGTCTATGTCTTTTTTTTTCTCTTACTGTATGTGATTCTATGCATGAACGAGTCCTAATTGTCTCACCCCCTTTGGTCACATACAGTATATAACCTGATTGATTTAGATATGCAGTTACTGAGTACCAAACTGTTCCAGGAGGAGGGCTATCCCTCTCCATAGTCATGATGCACTGTAAATTAGGTTTTGAATGACTACTCATTTTTAGAGACTGCTACATTTTCGTTGGTAGCTGATAGCATACTCAAATTATACAAAATAATTAATACACTGAGACCGTTTGTATATAGAATAATTTTTCTTCTGTCTTGTACAGAACACGCATAAAGTCATGTGATCCACTACTCAACGACACAGACTCAGCAAATCGATAAGTGGCAGAACTAATCGACTACTTGTTGCAACCCCTATTATAAATTTCTCGGCTAACATTTCTTTTACCTACAGTATATCCCCAACCCCTGTGATCACCCCACTGGCATGTGTCCCTGCTCAGGTCTTTGCTGACCTGTGTAAAAAGCCTGCGAATCTTCCCAGTCTCTTTCTCTCTCTGGCCAAACGTCCCGTGTGCATCCTGCAGCAGTTGCTATTTCATTATATGCCAATGACCCAGATGCCATCTCCAGAGTGCAGCCCTTAGTGTCCTGCATGAGACCACAGAGAACCTGTGACTGTCTGGACATTGGCATATAATCGCAATAAGAAGTCACAAAGAACAAAAACATCGTAAAATGATCAGGAGGGTTGATTATTTTGTGGTTCTTATTGCTTCCCAGAGCAATGGTGGCTTATACGCATAAAATACAGTTGAGTTCCAATCATTCACCTCATTACAGTTGCAGCAGTGTATATCATACATAAGCCATTGCAGCAAGCCATTGAGCTAGGTAATACGTTTGTCACTAATAGCTTTTGCATAAAAAACACTCATACTCTGCAGGCATATGGCAGACTTTTATGAACACCTTAAAGTGAGAACAAGAAATTGGTGAAAGCACTATTGCCTGACAGTTAGCAAAAGTTATGCTTATTATTTATTATCTCTTGGTGTGCTATTAAATCAAATCCAATCAGATTATAGCAGTTGACAATTGAAGGTCAGAATTCAGATGTAAAATCATCATTCAATATTTAAAAAAATGTCTTTTAACAATGACTATCTTTGTTTCAGAACGTTTATGAGCTGTTGCTGTCACCAATGCACTTGCCTCAGCTCAAGATATCACCAAAGGGAAAAGAGAGAAGGAGAGGAGACAATGATTAAAGAATAACTGCAGAACACTTGAACAGAAGTAAATAAATCACTGGCTTTCTCATTGCACACACTTTAGTTTAGGGATCCAGGTACAACCATTACTTAACATATCAGAGGAAAAATAACTGAAATAAGAAGTAGTAGATTTCACCCATAATGCAGCTTGGGGTTGCTTTTATGAATGGAATTTAATGTATGGAAATTCACTTGGGTGAATCTTAGTAAACCTGTGAAAAGACATATCCAGGTCACATTTCACCCTAAAACAAAAACAAACAAAAAAATTGCAAATAACAAATCATATATTGTATAAAGAAAATGTAGTCTACTATTAGGACCCTTAGCTTTTTTGTTGTTGCTTTTGCATTTTGACATTATTTTCAGGACAATAAGATTTTTTTTTTTTTTTACCCAAGTTCTCATTATATGTTCACATGAAAACCTGCATTGTTTTTAGCACTAAACAATGCAAGTTGTTGTGTTAATTTGTGAGCCACTGTGACACAACGTTCTCTCTAACTGCTAGTGAAAGCTCAACAGACGTCAAGATCTGTTTGGACAACTTTTATGATACTTTTGGGACCTTTTTTAGCTTTAAATTGAGCGACTCTTCACTGTCGTTGTATTGAAAAGACGGGCTGTAATATTAAAGGGGTGATGACCCTCCTAAATGAGTATTTTAATTTTACTTGATCTTTTGACCTATAAGAGGTCACTGTACTATAAAACATACTGTAAATTTAAGAAATGAAAACGTCCTCCTTAATAGATTAAGAGCATTCATTTAAACAAAGCTTTAAAAATTACTCTGTGGCAGCGAGGGCATGGTCGAGCGTTCATCCAGAGAGAGAGATTGCATTAAGCACTGGGAGAACGATAAAAAGGGACACGCCAGAGACGAGGGAGAGAGAGCTACTGTTGAGTTTAAGCTTATGAGTGTTATGCTGAAAAGCCCCTTTGAGTTTGTTTATTAAAGTTATACCTTTGAGTCAGGGCTGGATTGGTAATCTGGCATATCGGGCATTTTCCCGGTGGGTCGACGCACTTTGGGGCCAATTAGGGGCAGACTGGCCATCGTGAGAACCGGGCCAGCCATGAAACAGGCCGAATGGGCTACGAAAAGCTGAAATTAACTGCCGCGTTATGCAGAACAGGCCACAAAATTCACGATATGCCAATGTGGGAAGCGATATGCAGAAAAGGACAGTGACACCCCGCTCAACAACTTTTGGGCCAGTTTCTATGTGAAATCCCAGGCCGATTTCTCTCCCAGTCCACCCCTGCTTTGAGTTGAAGCCCAAATTTCCTGTGTCCTCCTTTCCCTCCCCTCTTGAATACTTACAGGCTTGTTTGGAATCTGTGCAACTTGTGATGTCACAAGGACCAAATACATCTGCATATGACTCTTCAGCAAAACATCAACACCTATTTTTCTGTCATTGCACCCTTGGCTCCACCTACTTGTGCTCAGTCAGTCACACTGGTGAAGAGGAGAGATATGGGCCTGTCATGGAGGATTCATCCAAAGTGGACTTACACAGGACACCTTCTTGCACCTATCTGGATTTAAATGTTTTTCTACATTAATTTGCATGGCTTTGACCGTTATCATACATCTCATACCTCTTTTAAAAAACGCATTGTCAAGCTGTGATTCTAAAAAGGATGCCCCATTATGTTTCATTCAGCTGCGCTCTCTTAATGTTGTGCTGTTTTGAAGGCGTCCTGGACCATTTTTGCACCCATCTGTGCTATTTCTAATTGTTGATCTTTTGTAATCATGCACTACATAGACGTCTTTGGTCGTTTTGATCCATTTCCGGCGATGTGTGCTGCGTTTTATATATATATATATATATATATATATATATATATATATATATATATATATATATATACACGGTATAAGCACAACTTTTAACAACGCGTCTCATTCTGCTACTGCCACTGACTGGGAAAAACAAATGCAGTCCTGTGTGTAAACAAACATGGAACATGCAAGATATGAAGACCAGCATCTCTGGTTTGGCTTGTTGAAGCCAGTTGAAGCACCCAACTTCACCATGTATTATATTACATTTCTGTGGATTGTGTTTCAAAATGGCATGACCCCTTCAAAACAAATCTTGATGTGTTCCGCATAAGAAAGAAAGGTAATACATGTATGCACAACATGAGGGTGAGTACATACCATCCATCCATCCATCCATCCATCGTCAACCGCTTATCCTGTGTACAGGGTCGCGGGGGGCTGGAGCCTATCCCAGCTAACATTGGGCGAAAGGCGGGGTACACCCTGGACAGGTCGCCAGTTCATCGCAGGGCCACACATAGACAGACACACACTCACACTCACATCCACACCTAGGGCAATTTTTGGAGACACCAATTAACCTAGCCTGCATGTCTTTGGATGGTGGGAGGAAGCCAGAGCACCCGGAGAGAACCCACGCAGACACGGACAGAAAGGCCGGGGCAACCGGGGTTTGAACCCACGACCTTCTTGCTGTGAGGAGACAGTGCTAACCGCCCGGTGAGTACATACATTTTCATAAAATGTTAATCTTTAGGTGAAATATTCTTTTAATTGTTCTGAAAATAATATCACAGTGCAAGATATCTCAAGGATCCTAATAGTAGACTTGATTATCGGCAAAATATCAATTTGTTTTCTTTTTTGGGGTAAAATATGACCTGGACAGCTCTTTGTTGGATTCACCCCCTAGTAGTTGCCAGTAACACAGAGCTAATAGATTTAAGCTCCATTTAGATAACCGATGATTTTATTTGCTTCAAAAATTTTCTCTGGTGATCTTTCTTGAATAAATCCCTCCCCTTTTGCCCTTCCCTCTTGCCTTCTCTTTGGCAACACTTCAGCAAATTGGAGGCAGTAAGTTCTTGATATTCACACCTATAGCTGGGTGTACTGGAGCTCGACTAAATCGGGGCTTGCATCAGTGGCGTCTGGATCCATAAAGTAGAGTGTGGCAGTGGCTGAACAGTCCTGGGCGCGATGGGCAGGGGTTGGCCGTAGTTTGGCCACCTGAGGGGTCACCTCTTTGGGCTGTGCCCGCTGGCAGCGTGGGCCATTCCACCAAGACTCCAGAGCGGCCACAAGGCAGGCCAGGAGCAGCCCCGCAGCTAAGATACAGAAAACCCCGGCAAAGCTGTGTAGTCTCAGGGCTCTGCCTTCTGGCTGGGGTTCTGTCTGCTTGTCCAAGTCGCAGCGACCTTTTCGTGGCCACCACTTCTGCTTTAGAATATCAAGGTCTCCCTTCTCCTGCAAGTCAAGTATCCTGGTGAAGATAAAAGTAAAAATAACTCATTATGAGGGCTGAGACTAAAACCTGTCATTACATATTCATTGCAATATCTGTTCTGAATCGTACCCATAAAATCCATTATTTCAGAATATTTATCTTGCCTGTTCACTGCATTGTTGAAAATTTTATTAGTAAGAGGGCACTGATAATGAAGCTGATAATAGCGTTGTTGTAAAAAACTGACTAAAGGGGATTAAAAATATTACATTGAATGCTCAAAGAAAATGACAAATTAAGGAAAAAATAAACCTTTGGCTTTTCTAATGTAAAAAAAATTAGCCAATTATCTAATTAATTTAGCTGATAGCATCACAAGGTCAGAAGTCGTTAAAAAAGTCAGCAAAACTTTAACAAAATCAATTTAATAGTGGCAATGACCATTTGAACTTTCAAATAGTCTTACTAATTAGCTTTCTCTCTGTTTGTTAACAAGAATTTCCTTTGTACTAGCCCATTCAGACATTCTGTATCCACATTCTGTATCCACATTCTGTATATTAGTGGAACTGACATTCATAAAGTGGATGTATTTGTGAAGAATCCAGACGAAAAGATCAATAACTAATGATAGAAAAGGATATATCAAAGGTTAAAAAATACTGTCTGTTACACTGTAATCTGCTTGGAGTTTAATTTAAAATCTGTTAGAGAATGAAATCTAATTCCCCATGCATTACAAGTGTATAACATCAGCAGGTGAATGTAGAAGATCCTCCATGAAAATGGGTTTAGAAGCCTTGATGATCCTGATATGTGCATTATTAATTGCCAGTGATTTTACGATCCTAAAGCTAATTAGTATGTGAGCAGGGTGTTGGTATGAGTTGAATATGAATGCAAATTATAGTCAAACAAATGAAGGACTGCAGAGTGAGGTGCTTTAAAGCCAGTGGAGAGAAGAAAGAAAGAGAGGAAATAGAGATAAATGCTCAGAGGAGCAGACATTGGTGATTGAACATGATTCATGGATTATCCTGTGAGACTCTATGGGAAGATTGTGTAATGTAAACGAGAGAAAAGACAGATAATGAAAATAAAAAGGAAACAATCCATCACAGTCTTGTGGTAGTCTTATGCTGTGATGTTTAATAGCATTTGGAAAATGATTAAAATAATATTGTCTTTTCTTCAGCTAGTTTAACGGCTTGTATTGTTAATATTCCATATATACCAAAAGCAGCTCAAGGGGTGGGCTTCTGGGTCATTTAACTTTGATTTTTTTGTAAATCAGATGTAGTATGGCAACCAGACTTTTGACTATTGGCATAATGTCCAGCACATATTGTAGCTTTTCTGCAACAAAGTAAAAGCTTATTTATATTAAGATGCAGCAATCAATTCTGCTGACAAACGTTTCTGCATGACTTGCATCAGCTTTGGCGAATATTTCAGATGGCACATCATAATGTGGAAAGTGCCAGCACTAAAACAACACAAGACACTCTCTGCAGTCACTGAGGGGTGCATTAAAGTGCTGATGTGAGTCATGTGGAAGCCCCCATTCTGTGTAATGCAACTTTGTTTCCATGACTAAGCATTGTAAACAAACCCTAAAACGACTGTAAAAATTATGATTTAAACAACTTTACAGCTCAAAAAATACATGAGTTTTAACAGAAGAATTAATGTAAATGATAAAATTATAAGTGTCACATTTCTGCCTTTAAACCATCCAAACTTTGGCTCAATTCACTTCAAGTGACTATGTTTAACCTCGATGTTTATCAAATGTCCCATGGTGCCAACATCTCAGGTTGAGGATTTCCACACTAGTTAATAAATTATAAGTCTCAAATCAATTGGCATTCCATTGCACTTTTCCAAGTAGCAAAACTTAAAAAAAAAAAAATGGTGGGACCGAAACGTTGGTCTTTTTTAATATACATGGAGCACTTTATTATAATTTTTTTTTTTATATAATCCTCTTTTCTCCCAATTTGGAATGTCCAATTCCCACTACTTAGTAGGTTATCGTGGTGGCGCAGTTACTCGCCTCAATCCAGGTGGCAGAGGACAAGTCTCAGTTGCCTCCGCTTCTGAGACCATTATTCCATGCATCTTATCACGTGGCTCATTGTGCATGACACCGCGGAGACTCCGCATGTGGAGGTTCATGCTACTCTCCACGCACAACTTACCATGCACCCCATTGAGAGCGAGAACCACTAATCGTGACTACAAGGAGGTTACCCCATGTGAATCTACCCTCCCTAGCAACTGTGCCAATTTGTTTGCATAGGAAACCTAGCTGGCGTCACTCAGCACACCGTGGATTCGAACTTGTGACTTCAGGGGTGGTAGTCGGCATCAATACTTGCTGAGCTACACAGGCCCCCCACGGAGCACTTTATTGCACATTTTTGTACTGATGTACAAATAAAAGAAGATTTATTCACTCTAAAAGGATACACACTCACTTCTGTGAGAAGAGGTCTCTGTAGGGACTGCCATGCTGCAGAGCCAGGCCATACCCTTTACTGCTCATGCTGTTTCCTGTCACCACCAGCGTACAGTCGTCATCAGTCAGAGCCGCATACTCCAACACCGCCATGTCCCATAGAAAGGCATATGACTCCCTCTTCACCTGAGAGAAACCACACACATGCAAAATGCAATTTTTAATATGGCCATTTACTGTACAGCAGAACATCATGGCGGGTGTTTTATGTTTTGAACAGAACCGTAAACAAACAGCCTGAGAATAAAACACAAGCTTACTTTTTCAGTCACACATTCCTAGTCAGACAGGTCATAGACGTCATTCAAAAGGAAAGATGTTAATATTTCACTGAAAGTCATGAGATAGCTTTGAACTTGTTTCTTTTCTGGAAACTAGCCTCCCCCGTTTTAATTTTATATTATGTCTCTTGGGGAAATTTTTAATACATTTTTTTCACAACAAAAAATAAAGCAGCACTAGTGGCCACTTTCCTTTCTGTCTCCTTTAAACTCTGGCTATATTGTAGACATGCTATTATGACATAATTTCATATGACAAGTACAAATAGGATAGGAAATAGGAAAAATAGGAAATACAGTATGTAGCACTTTCTGTGTCGTGTTCACCATTACAATAATTGCTTCTGTTTGCATTATTATTGTAATATATATTGTGTGATCACTTTAACAGAAAATAGCGCCAGGAAACAGGATGAAGAGACCCAGACACACAATAAGAAATAATTTACCAGTTCATTTATATGTGAGTCTATCTGGTCATTTACTGGTAGTTAATCACTTTAGCAAGGATGGCCAGACAATAGCATTATTCAACACTATCCAGAGAGTGGAAGTAAAGCCATACTGGTCTCTCTGTCTTATCTCTTTTCATTATTCTGCTTCAGAAATCAATTCCAGGCCTCTTGAATTGTTAGCTTAATCGCCATTTATATAACGGCTTGAATACACTTATCAAGAGACCTATGGTTTTGGTGACATCTCCTCTGAAAAACATGACAAAGCACAAAGACATGTGCTTTTGTGACAATGAAAACAGCTATGGATGTATGGAGTTTGATGTGTATATCAAAGTTTTTTTTTTAATAAGTTTACAATAAGGTTCCGTTCATTTATTGCATTAGGTATCATAAACTAACAATGAACAGTATATTTTTTACACTGTTTATTAATCTTTGTTTATGTTAGCTAATAAAAATACAATTGTTCATTGTTAGTTCATGTTAGTTTATAGTGCATTAACTAATATTAACATATACAAAAAAAATATTTTATGATATGTTGAAATCAGTGTTGTGGTCAGGTCCATACCCACATATATGCCGCATGCTTACATTTTTCCCAGGGCTGTTTGTGTATAACGACTTCTAAGGATCAATATTTGCTTATACCCTCTTGTTTTGCTGCTTAAGAAGTCCATAATCTACTGTCGTGTTAGTTTCCCTTTAACTGTATTGGATGCTGTTTTGTGAAACTGGAGATTCTTTGTTATAATTGGTGCATTATCACTTGAATTCTACCGTTCCTAGCCACTGACTACCATTGTCACCACCATCATCGACTGAGGAAATTCATGCCAGTGAGTGGAGAGAGTATCCCTCATGCTGAAGCAGTATAAGGTCAAATTAATTTACAAAATAAGTCAAATGTCCTGTAACATAAGGAATTGTCCCGGGATTAAGGGAAAAAATTGCATTCCATATGAAATTGATACGCGATGCCGCTTGTCCCGTATTTTAGCGTCACACTCCCCAACTGCGGAGAATGTTTCACAAACTGAGAGAAATGGACCTGAAACACACACACACACCTTTTGTGTGAGACATCAGAGATTGCTTTACATGGACGCTACACTTGACAGAAACGGCTGGGGGCAAGATCAGTGACAATCAGTTGATGTCTTCTGTCGTGTTTTCTGTCAGAAGCAAGATCATTTTGTCAAAATCATATAATAAATAAATTGATAAATTGTCACACATTATACATACATTTCTGCATATATACAGTGAAATTATTTATTTTTCACATAAGCTGGGGTCAGAGTGCAGGGTCAGCCATGATACGGCGCCCCTGGAGCAGATAGGGTCAAGGGCCTTGCTCAAGGGCCCAACAGTGGTGCCCAACCACCACTGCCCTCATATAGCATTCGAGTGCATGCTAATTGTTTCCCAACATTGGTATTTTAAAACAGCAGTAAACGGACCTATTCATAAAACGCTATTACATTTTATTGCATATGTCAGAGCTTGTTCTGGAAGAGAGGTAAGAAAAACTGCATTACTGCATTAATTCAAAATAAAAAAATACAGTAGTACAGGTTTAGTTAAAACACGTAACAAGATTTTCCCATGATATACACGACTTACTGCCGAAACAACTACATTAATCAAAGTAGAAATGCAATATTTTCATGTTAAGCATTTTCTCTCCATTTCTCTCTTCTTCCTGGTTGTTGTATTTAAGCATTTTTCATTTTAAGTTTAGTAGGGGACTTTCACACTGAACACATTTTTGGATTAAAATGGAGTAAGGCAAGAGTTTTGTTGTTGATTTAAATGTTATTTGTAAAGTCTAGAAAGTTCTCCTTAAAAAAGTCAGAAGAAATTTATGTTTGTTGTTTTGGCCTGGTCTCCTCTTGAAGCATTTTGAAGCTTCCTTTTTTTCATGTGTAATCTTGTAAATAAATATGATTCTTTGATTGATTTAAGATTGGAGTGATCTTTGTGAGAGCTGGGACAGGAGAGGACACTCTTTAGCTGGCTGTTAGTTTTTTTTTAATTAATTTCTCCATTCTCATTATTACCTTGTTACCCCCTCCCAACCCTTGATGGGGAGGGATGTAACAATTGGGAATCATTGGATTTCTATTTTTCCCCACATTCAGTTAAGAGTTTAGTGTTACATTATTTCACTAACATTTATTAATTTGTGGTAAATGTGTAATTTTAACACCGATAATGATAGTGTCCCTTGATTTATTGCACAACCTGTTATGCGATGATACTATGATCTTTCATTGAAGATATATGTTAGGACATGACAAAACACACACTGATAGTGGACATCAGCCATTCTGCGAAATTACTTTGAGTAATTTAAAGTTTATAACTCTATTGTTTTATTTATGTTTTCCTTTATTTTGTGGTGTTAGTCATGTGTGGTCAAACTTAACACGTCCACTCTATTATGGGAAGATATATGGGAAATTACTATAATTAAAACATTTCAATACACAGTATTTATGCTAGCAGAAATAAATAATAAATATAATAAATATTAGTTTACAAATATGTTTCCTAGATATCAATCACAGACCATGTAGTGGGACTTTTATCAAGTGAATGTCCACCCTGTTATCGTCCACCCTGATGCTGGCCGTTTAACTGGATGGACATCTGATTTTTTTAAGTAATTTATCTTGACCAGTATGACTAATACAATCTTTAATATGTCCCTGTAATGATGAAACATGAAGAAACTTGTAAAAGTATATTTTATTTTTCAAAAGTTTCAAAGCCGGAATGTCATCGAAATGTACAGAGTTAGCTTTCTGTACACATATGATGCAGTCTACAGTATCAGTAAAGTATAGTCTATAGTACCATAGTAACCCCCCTACCCAGTTGTTTATTGTTAGTTCATGCTCATTTGATTTGTTAACTAATCTTAACCAATGGAACCTTATTGTAAAGTGTGACGGTGCCCCCCCTTAAATATTCTCTTGGCATCGGCAACAGTTTTTATGCAAAGTGACCTTGAAAGTTTTACCAACCAAGAATAAATACATCAATACTTCCAGCATCATGTGAATTATAATTCTTATGACTCATACAGTATGGAGGGATATTGCATTTTCTGAGCAATGAATATTTATGTTGATAGTCTAGAACAGTTGCCTCTTGTTTTCTGTCAGATTTGCATGATATATTTCCTGTTCCTCTTTAAATGCAAGAATTGCTTGAGACATTCTGTTTTGAACATACATAGTTTGCATTTTACTAGTGGGCTCTTTCAGTGTTCTGTAAGACCTGCGGTGGATTACAAAGAGCCACCAATTAACCAACCTGCACCATCCACAAAATACTACTAAGAAAATACATCATACAAAGTATTCAGCTGTTTCACCAAGAAAAATAGCTTCAGCACCATGGATAGCTCTCACCTAACTATGCATGATTATATGGTAAGTTGCATTGCTACCAATTATTGGATCATGACTCACCAGTTGAGAACTGCAATAACTAAACATATTTGTATGACTGTCATTTTCATTGGGCAAGGTGAATGGATTAGACAACAAATTTGGACTGCTTTGTTCCCCCCTCCCCACCTCCTCTGTAACTAACAGGACTGTCTTTGTCTGGTACCTTGCGGATGCCTTCAGCAGGAGAGGTCACAGAGTTGTCCTGTCCCTGATTTTTATTGATAGTTCTCCATAGCTCCGCGAAAGTGCTGTCTTGCTCCAGGGGGTTCGTGCCCTTCACCCTGAAATACTCAAAGACAGCAGACTCTTGCACCGTTCCATAGCTCAAGTCTGCCTGCCTGGAAAGGTCTTGGAACGTTCTGAATTGAGAAGAATAAAAAATATTATAGGCATATATTCCTCAAAACTCACACATACTGTGATAACAGCATGTGGCAGAATACTCATTTATAGAATTAATATATGCTTAAAATTATTGCTGCCTGATGTTTAGAATGTGTTTACTAATTTGTCACTGTGTTAACAAGCATGTCCCAGATGATATGATTTGTTATATTAGTGTTCAACTGATCTGGAGGTCTAGACGTGCCAGAAAAAAAAACAAAAAAACAAAACAAAAACAATGGTACATTTCACAACCTGCCTAAACAGTGTGAAAGGAGCATCAAACAACAATTAAAATCACTCCTTCACTGGAACCAAACATTGAACATATCACATGGTTCTTTTCTGCCACTGACATAAAATGAAAATAAACTGCATTAAAAATATGAAAGTTAATGAAAAGATAATGAAACCCTTTTGAAATGCATTTATTCAGAGTACACACAGGAACAAACAATTATTTTACTTTATGTTTTCTTACTATCTCAGAATTAGACTCAGTAAAGCTTTATTGACATGACAGTGAAGGAAATTGCCAAGAATTCAGGATACTTACCTCATACTTGTACATACACAAAATGAATCACAATTAAAGGAATATTCTGGGTTCAGCACAATTTTTGGAGGGTTTAATAGGTTAAAACTTTAAGCTTATAATATTATAAAAGTAGTCCGATTACTCTGATTAGTTCAAACTGCTATCTCTCTAAATAATCTGCAGCAGTTTCTCACTTATTAAAACAGCATCAGGATATTTTAGAAAACAAACTGTGTCTAGTTAATAAGGTGATGTTCACACAAAACACGTTGTTGCATCCATCCATGCAGTTTTTCTATGTAAACATGCTAAACGGATGTCTTTGACCATTTCATTATGTATCACTGTGTTTTTGGCATCTCGTGCAGGAGCGCCACAAATTTTGTTCTTTTGTCAAGTTAAAAAGAACGTCATCTGTTTAAAACATGACTCGAGACACCCGTGTTATACTCTATTCCCTGATAGCACACGTCCAACACCCAGACGTCTATTTGATCTGTGTGTTTAAATCTGGAAGATGTCTATTTTACATTGTTTGCTCATCTGCAATTCATCTATAAGACATATGTCAATAAGTATGTCTCGGATGTCAATAAGACATTCGGCAAATGTCTTTGAGACGTTTATGATTAAGAATAATTGTAAATCTGATCTTTTTTAAGATTTTAATGCTTTCCAGATGAAAAGATCTAAAAATACATCTCAGAGATGTACGTATGTTTTCTGGGTTCATTGCACTGCGTTGGTCTGAATGGCCTCTAGTCTTTTAGAAATGCTTTAGACATAGTCACACGAATACTACAAGTACTAAAGAAAATGAGAAAAATACTTCTCTCAATCTCATCAGAACCAAATGGTTTCTGAAAAAATGGTTTTGTGCCTACACCACAAAGTAAACAAATGCTTAATTGACTTATAATATTTCATTTGAGGAAACTGTAAACAAATTGAATGTAAATGTTTGTATTTATTTGCTGCATAAACATTGTCATATTTAATACTTTATTGTTTGGTTTTCATGTCCATTTTAGTTATAGTACAGTAATACTGTTTACTTGACTTGAACGAAGCTTGTAGTTTGTATCGCCATGATAAGCCACATAGGCACTATGAGTTTACTTTGAGTTTTTCACGGACATTTTATTAACACTGACATGTCGTAATTGTAATATCAGTTTGTTCACTTAACCTATGATGTGACATTTATTTAATTCAATTTATTTAATAATGCTTAGAATCAATAGTTCTACTATAACTATACATTTAGTAAATTCATAAAAAAAGAAACTTTTGTCTTCGCCTTTACTGGTCTCGGTCTTGACTCAAACTCGGCCCTCTCTGGTCTTGGTTTTGACTCAAAATAAACCTACTCTTGTCTCAGATTGAACTTGGATGAGCTGGTCTCGACTACAACACAGGCAAGATGTCATCACGCCTCTTTGGCATGACACTACTCCCTCAAACATGGTCATGAATCACAGAGGTGTAGGGCCGAACCACTAACACACTGCATATTGATTTGATAATAAGAGGGTTAATGAAAGACCCTTATCTTACACTGCCAGTACATGAACATTTGATCAGGCAGAGCAAGTACTAACCTACCTTGCTTCTGAATAAGCATACTTCCCTGCTACACAGTATGCAAAATGAAGTAAGTCAAATGAGTAGTATCCGAAGTTGAGAGTAGTATCTGTTAAGTAGTATTTTCAAGTAAGCAACCAGTGCTATCTCATAAGGCCAAAAGTTGGAAAAAAATAAATGGCACAGAACTGTGAGCCATGTGGCTTTTCTCAGTTGTTATAGGTACCAAAAAGTTGTTCCTCATCAATAAATCTTAGTCATTTATCGAAAGCTGAGTAAATTGCTTTTGACTTGCTGAAGGTTAAATGATAATGCCAACATGGCTATGTTCGGAAATGGATTTATACTATATAAATGCAAACCTACAGAACATACCTTATCAGCAGTTGAGAAGTAAGCTCATTATTGAATTCAGTACATAATATAAAAGTATAGGAAACTGGATGCAGCCCTACTGTCCCACCATCAACCATGTGAAAAACTTTAACCGTCTAAACTAAGATGCACTGAGCACTCATGGTTTTGATATGGTTTTTTTTCTAGTTCAGATTGCAGTTGACCAAATTATAACTAAGGAGAAGCTCAGACTCTAGACTCCAGAGAACATCCTATTTAAGTTTTAAAGTAATAGTTTGTCCAAAAATTTAAATGTTGTTCATTTACTCACACTCATGTTGTTCCAAAGGTGTGTGATTATCTTTTTGCTGTGGAACAAAATTGGACATGTCAAGCAGCATGTTTGCTTCGGTCACCATTCATCTTTTTTCCAAACAATAAAAGTTAATGGTAACTGAATCTAACATTCTGCTGAACATCTCCTTGTGTGTTCCACAGAAGATACAAAGTCATATGGGCTTTGAAAAACATGAGTGTTAGTAAATTATGACAGAAATTTAATTTGTAGGTGAACTATCCCTTTAAGTTATCCCTGTCAAGTTCAAGTTTGATAAATAAAATAAAGTTTGCTTGTAAATAACAGCTGCATCCTTCCAGCTGCAATGCCCTATTGCATGAATGGGGATATTTTTAGGGCAGATGGCAGCTTTTTCCTCTTGCGTAATGACATTGTGTTACTTCTCCTTATGATTTTCAGTGGGTAGTGATTTCATGTTGAGATAAGCATCTTCCATCACCCTTGACAAGGCTATTTAACAGGTCTTGTGCAATTATTTGCAGATTCAATGAGTCAGATAGCTAATCTCGAGAAGATAAAATCAGAACAATTAATCAGTTTAATTATAGCGATAGCTACAGCACAGCTGGAGGAGAGAACCCAACAAACAATAGAAATACATTTCAAATGATGTCATCTGGTGTCATCATATTTATGATATAGTCAATTATACCCTAAATCCTGATGGACTGCTTTTGTACAATTAGATTTATCAGTACTGGAAAACTCTGTTGTTCTAAAATAAAAATATTTGTTGGTCAAGTCATCATTTTTATTTGAATGGCACTTTTCACAACACACATAATTTCAAAGCAGCTTTACAGGAAATCATGCATTTTAAAAAAAAATTAAACTGTACTATCTATAAAGTCTCACCAGAGACTATTTAGTTTGAAATGGAGCACTTTTGGAACAGCCAATATGGCAGATGTAGAAAAGTAAGTACCGCCTTACAGGTAAAAGAGCCAATGACCTTTTAGATACATACATCGCTTGCCAATCAACTCGGGAACACTCAAGCGCATTAGCCCGACCAGCCTGACAAATAGAGTTTTTTTTTTTGGCTTTATCTGAGCTAAAAAAAAAACTTTTTTTTTTTAAACTACTGTTGATGCTACAACGATAGATAGTATCCATGCCACTTTATCCATAGAAAATAGCTGTTTGAGAGTGTTCCAAAGATGGCTGACGAGTGGACTGACTTGCCTTGAAAGGGACTTTTTACAATTGCCATGTCACAGCATTTAACCACTGTTTTCAATCCAGAAAAACATTCAAAAAAGTTTCATTATTTATAAGTACATCATCAAGTTATTACCAATTGTTTCTATTTTTACATTTAAGCAGGAGTTCAATTGAGTAACCCTGATATGTGGGGTAATCCCTGTGATTGGGTAACCCTATGAACCTAATCTCAACAAAAAAGGAATAATATGCCAACGATGTACCATATATATATAAAACGTGCCCGAAAAAAGAACGAAACAAAGAATCCACAATTAAATGATCAATGAAAATTTAAGTTCCCCGTCTGTCGCTCACTTCGATGTCGTGTCGAAGAAGCGACACTAGGGGTCTCTCTTGAGAGCCAAATATGCCTCTGGTCTATGAAAAAAGGCCAATGAGAAGTTGGCAGACAGTATTTGCATACCCCGCCCCCGGACATATGGGTATAAAGGGCGATGAAGGCGATTTGGGGATAATGACGGGCTCTGTTCGCTGGATAAACCCCCTCGAACCACCCACCTCCCCGGCACGCTTGCTTGCTTCAGAATTGGTCTGATGCTGATTGGTCTGATGCTGATGACTCGCCTGGGCCGCCACCTTCGGGTCTGCTCGCCCAGCCTGAGCCTGACGCACGGAGGTCCGCTATGCTTTCCCGGGCTACTTGATTGGTCCCGCGGGCATGTGTGCCGCTCACAGCCACTGTGCAAAACGAGTTGAGTAAGCCACGGCTTCCTCGCTCCTCCGCTCCCACTACCCTCGCGGTGGAGCGGTCCCAGACCGCTTCCGCCCTGCATGCCACGGCCCTTCCTGCAACCAACACCAGGCCAAGGCGCTTCAAAACTTGCACTTGGGTAGTCCTGTTCTTGATGTGCTGCAGGAACTGTGCTGGATGACCAACTGCATCCCTGGGCCACGGAGGTCAGAAGCGCCGGCACTCGAACAGGCGATGGCCACCCTTGTGGTCCAGAAACACAATCTATGGACCGGACTTGGTCGAAATGCGGGAGGTAGACAAGGCACACCTTCTCTGACACTCTCGTCTCCCAGCTCCGTCCATTTGGCGGCGCTGTTGACGACTCTGCCCAGCAGTCCTCAGCGGTGAAGAAGGCAGAGGCCATCTCACATCCTGCCCCGCTGCAAACCTGCCGCCATGGGCCATGCCCCGTCTGCTCACCGAGGGCGTACTGCTGCGGCTATCAAACACCCTGCTCCACCTCAACCCGGGCCCAGCTCTCAGCCCTAGCGGCGAGCACTCCGCCGGAAGCAGACGCCCCCCCCGTCTCAAGGACCCCCTCGAGGACCCATAAGGCTCCCAGGCGCTCCAGAGACGCTTGACACAAGGACCAAGACGTTAGCTCCGGAGATGGTAAGACCGCACCGTCCCCCGATGGAGGGCCAGGAGGAGAATTTTTTGTTGAATTAGTTTTCACATTCTCAGTAACAGAGCTATTTCCTTTTGTCTCTGGGTCACCGGGCCCGCAAATGCTGTTCTCATGGCGCGGACCACCCGCCTCCAGCCCCCACGACGGTTCCAACGAGTCTAGAGGATGCCTACCCTGGACCTCCTCCTCAGTTGCTAACCCGCACACTGCCGGGTTTGCAGAGCAAGGTAAGTGATTTGAGTCTTTCTCAGCACCAGAGCCTCGGGACGTGTCATAGCCTCCCGATGCCGCCTTACCTGCTCCGCCCCGCTGCGAAGCCCCGCCGGGTATGTCAAAAATAATCGTCCCCTTGGTGCCCTTAGCACAGAGTTTGGACGCGTGGCTCTCTCTTCCCAACCCGTCATGCTGGCTGGCCCAGACCATCCGACTCGGTTTTATGCAATTCAGTTTGCCAGGCTTCCGCTCCCCCCTTCACGGGCGTCCGCTTTTCCGCAGTACACGGCGAACATGCCAAGTCCCTGCACGCCGAAATCGCACTCACATAGACCAGGTGCTCAGGCACCTCAGCCATTTGGGGCTTCAGGTCAACTGGGAAAAGAGCAAGCTTAGTCCAGTTCAGAGCATCTCTTTTCTCAGCATGGAGTTTGACTCAATCTCAATGTCAGCACGTCTCACCAACGAGCGTGTGCAGTCAGTGTTGAAGTGCCTCGCCACTTTCAGGCTGGGCACAACGGTCCCCTTAAAACTTTCCCAGAGGCTCCTGGGGCATATGGCATCCTCCGCGGCGGATGTGCAGCTGGGGTTGATGCATATGAGACCGCTTCAGCACTGGCTTCAGACTCAAGTCCCGAGACGAGCATGGCGCCGCGGCATGCACTGTGTGACGATCACCCCCGCCTGCCGCCAAACACTCAATCCCTGGACAGACCTCTGTTTTCTACAGGCAGGAGTACCCTTGCAGCAGGTGTCCCGACACGTCTTGTTCACGACTGATGCCTCCAGATTTGGTTGGGGTGCCGTATGCAATGGGCATGCAGTAGCAGGCTGTTGGAAAGGGGCCCCGCTGCGCTGGCACATCAACTGCCTGGAGCTGTTGACTGTTTTCTTTGCCCTGCGGAAGTTTCTCCCGTTAGTTCAAGACAAACATATCCTGATCAGGTCAGACAGCACCACTGCAGTGGCGTACATAAGTCGCCAAGGCGGCGTACGCTCCCACCACATGTTACAACTAGCCCATCGTCTCCTCCTTTGGAGTCAGCAGCGACTCAAGTCCACTCACATCCCGGCAACCTCAATGTGATAGCGGATGCGCTGTCACGACAACGCTTGCCCCGAGGAGAGTGGAAGCTACACCCCCAGCCGGTCCAGCTGCTTGGGAACGGTTCGGCAAGGCCCAGGTATACCATTTGCCTCCCAAGAGACCTCCCACTGCCCTCTCTGGTATGCCCAAACAGAGGCTCCCCTCTGGGCAGACACACTGGCACACA